>OY776111.1:452457127-452784748 GCA_963675035.1 Allygus modestus
TGTACAGGTAGTGAAACTTCTGCCGACATAGCAGCCATTTGCTACCACGGCCTGAGCGTGTGTCATCAGGTTCAAGTATGTGTATAGAATTAACACACAAGGTCCAATGGGGTTGGGCTTGACTGATGGCACATATGCCCCTTGTCAGACACACATGCCACCAGCACCACCTTCTCTATTGAAGCTCATCCACTGCAAATGCCATTCTGGTTGTGGTAGGCTAGTAAGTGTGGATGGCGAAAGAGTGGGTTGGAATGTTCTGATGTATGTTCAGAATGCTGAGGATCGTGTATGAACACTAAATCAATTGACACTGAGTTGGCCATCTCCAGAGAGATTTATGATGGTTAAAATACGTTTATTTTAACATGTTATTAATTGTATATGTATAATAGTCTAATTCAATCGCACTAGTGCATTTAACGTAGGTTTTAGCGAATTGCCCATAGGGAATAAGCTATTACCGTAGGTCTCATGGTAAGACTTCCCGAGACCATGATAACTTTTCATTTTGAGGTCCCCAGATGCCAAAAACACCATTCGTTCAAATTTGTATATATATATATATATATATATATATATATATATGTATATATATATTTATATTTATATGTGTGTGTCCGTAAGCACGATAACTCTCATAAAAAGGTCCGATCTTAATGAAATTTGGTACAAATTTGTAAAGTACCATCTATTTGAACGAGTTCGAAAACCGAACGAATCGCACCATCTGATGGGGGGTTTCCGGGGGGTTTTGTATCAAAAAAATGGATATTTTGGGGTTTTCACATGTCATTTTTATTAAAATCAAATTTTAATTGTTACCATTGAATTCAGCATAAAAAACAAACAATTTGGTATATTGATCATTGCTCTACGTCAATATTGAAAGTGCTAAACACAGTATGTTGTCTAATGTTATTCTTATGGAGAACAAGAAAAATTTTATATCTCGCTTATATGTGAACATAAACTGACGAAATTTGGCATGGTTCATCTGGTTGTGGTTTATTGTTGTTTGCACAAAAGGAAAACAATTTTTCGCATATGGTTCCCTTAGCAGAAAACCTAGGTACTTGGTTCCCACGTTACTCTTATGAAAAATAATTAAAATGTTATATACCGCTTATTTATGAATGTATATGGTTGAAACTTGGTATGTGACTTCACTAAGATGAGTTCTATTGATATTTGCATAAAAACCCATTACTTTGTGTTCCTTTTTGCAGCAAACCTGCGTACTCATCCCCAATGTTATTCTTAAGGATAATAATTAATATTTTAAATATCGCTTGTTTGTGAATATATTTCTTATGAAACCTGTTAAGTGTTTTAATGTGTTAATGCTATATTCATTGGAAAGTCGCTGAGTATGCAGATTTGCTGCGACGGTGGTATTTTCTTATATACAAATGCTTAAGGGGCCGTGCACGGTTAATGGAGTTAAAGCCTGCGAAATCATCAGTTACAGAGTGATATATCGGTACCGTACCCACAATCCAATACTTAATAATTGATAAGTGTGACGTGACGGGGTGGAGGGAAGGTTATGAACAGCGAGACAGAGCGTGACAAAATGGTGGGAGGGGGTCAAAAAGGTCTGAAAATAGTGTGACCTAATTTATGCATGACCTCTACCAGTAAAATAATATTAATCTATAAACATTATTGTTATATTTAATATTGAATTACCCTTACAACGTCTATTTTTGGTTATTAATACATGTATTTGGTACCTTTTGAAAGATAATTTCAAGAGGAACAATAAAGGTAATGTGGAATATTTGAGTACAATTTACAGGAAAGTCAGAATTTCAATAAAAAGCAAAAATGTACTGAATTTTTCCGCCATTTTGGAAAAATGGCGGCTTTCCACCAAAGATATTTTTGGAGACTTTTGATATGTTATTCACGATACTTTTCACTATCAAATGGCAATGGTTTCATCTGTGTTCTAATTATTTCTAGGTTTTGCTATTTTATTTCTTATTTTCAGGTGCCTATAATCCTTATATATAATACGTGAAGGCGATTTCTACGAAACACTACTCCTCCGTTAATAATGGACGGTTTTTACAAACGATGTGTAAAAATTAAGCGTTTTTTATGTAGACGCCCCCTTTCACCAATTCCTGTAATAAAGGTCCTCAGGCTTTGCCCCACAGGCCTTCAAAGTTATAGTGTATTCCATATTAAGAAAAGATTTTGTTTACTTACAGACGAATAATCCTATACTCTAAAATGAGTAAGGTTTGCTTGCTTGCTTGCTTGCGACACGGATCTCAAAAACGGCTCCAACGCTTTCCTTCAAATGTTCGAAATAACTAATTTCTGGGATAAAAATAAGTTCTAGACAGGCCTCATCCCCAGGAAAAATCAAATAATGTAAAAAACTAAAATGAAAAGTTAAAAAAATTAACATTGGGCTTATGGAGTTTCAAATCAAAATAAAAGAATTGTAACAGCTGTTCATATTCAACCAGGGAACTGTCAAAGTAATACTCATGTTGTTTATGATTATTAACATGTGGTATCCTGAAAGCAGAGATTAAGAGATTTGTGTGAAGATTGCATATATAGAGTTGTAAAAAAAATCAAAGGGACATTGAGCTATAAATAACAACTGGAGTGACCTTAAAAATGAAGAAAAGCGGCAAATGAGTTATACAGATTTGATTATCAGTGGGGGGAAGTGGTGAAATATTACTCCAAGTCATCTAAACAAACTGACTGGCCTTACCCCGAGCAAAGCTCGGCCCCCCCAGGTACTATAATCATAGATTAAGCATACTCCTTAGCCACTGTTCACCCGTATTCCTCTCGTAGCATATCGATGGAAAATCTACTAAGGGGTATGCTTAATCTATGCTATAATATAAGATTACGTTGCGATCGCGAGCGAAGCCGCGACAGGCTACTAGTAATAACTGAATAGTCGACCCGCGCGGTATTCCGCACTGCGACCCAAATCTTGTTAGCTGATCAGATGTTCTTTTGTTTACATTTTCGCTCCTATCAAAACAAACTATTCCCTTTATTTAACTTCCAATTCAAATTTCCGAGAAGCTGTACAGTTTTAGACCGTGGGTCTATTTTTTGGCAATAGTCGGCACGATAAGCTTTAAAATGAGGGGTAAATCATGGAATTTGATAAAGGAATAAGGAAGATCTCGAGGACTGACAGGAAAACGTGCTAGAGAAATAATATATAAGATGCTGAACAATTCTTGAGTTATAAACATAATGAATAATTACAAGAGTTTTCGGGAAACAAAACAAAAAAAGTAAAATCTGTACACCCAAAAAATAATTATAAAATACCCCCGTCGCAGCAAACTTGCGTACTCAGCGAATTTCCAATGCATATATATGTGACTCACTACTACATAGAGCTATTTACCAAGTTTCACAAAAAGACATCCATAAATAAGTGATACCCCCGTAGCAGCAAACCTGCGTACTCAGCGAATTTCCAATGCATATATATGTATCTTAATACCACATAAAGCCACATATCAAGTTTCATCAATATACATTCATAAATAAACAATTTATGGCATTTTAATTATTCTCCATAAGAATAACATGGCGGCTGAGTATGCAGGTTTGCTGAAGCAAGGTATACAAAAAATGGGGTTTTATACAAATATCAATATAACTCATGTAGGTAAAGCCACATACCAAATTTCATTAATTTATTTTCATAATGAAGGGAGATAACACGTTACTTATTCTCCATAAGAATAACATGGGGCTGAGTACGCAGGTTTGCTGCTACGGGAGTCTTTGGTTAAAACTTGTTTTTTTGAGCAAATATCAATAGACCACAACCAGATGAAGCCATATACCAAGTTTTGTCAGAATACGTTCATAAATAAGCGAGATATAAAATTTTTCTTTTCCTCCATAAGAATAACATTAGACAACGTACTGTGTTTAGCACTTTCAATATCTCGGTAACCAATTGACGTAGAGAAATGATCAAAATACCAAATTGTGTGTTTTTTTAAGCTGAAACCAATGGTCAAAACTAAAATTTGAATATCTCAAAAATTATATGTGAAAAATTCAAAAAACACATTTTTGGGGTACAAAACCCCCCCAAAATACCCCTTCGGGTAGAGCGATCTGGCTGGTTTTCGAACTTAAAGTCATAAATGTTGCTTTACACGTTTATACCAAATTTCATCAAAATCGGATAATTTTTACGAGAGTTATCGTGCTCACGGACACACAAACACACACATATATATATATATATATATATATATATATATATATATATATACAGTTTCGAACGAATGGTGTTTTTGGGGTCTGGGGACCTCAAAACGAAAAGTTATCATGGTCCCGGGCCTAGGTCTTACCATGCCGACTACGGTAATAGCTTCTTCCCTATAGGGGAAATTCGCTAATATATAGCATTTTATTTATTCTCCATAAGAATAACATTAGGGTTGAGGGTGCAGGTTTGCTGCAACGAGGAAGATAAGTAATGTGTTTTTTGCAATTACCAATACAACTGAACCAGGTGAACCTACATACCAAGTTCTCTTAATGTAGGTTCATAATTAAGGGAGATATACAACTTTACTTATTCTCCATATGAATAACATCGGGGCCGAGTATGCAGGTTTGCTGCTTCGGGGACTATCAACAAAAACCTTGTTTTTTGTGGTAATATCAATATACCACAACTAGTTGAAGCCACATACCAAGTTTCATCAATACACATTCATATATAATCGAGATATAGAATTTTATTTATTCTCCATAAGGATAACGTTGGACAACGTACTGTGTTTAGCACTTTGAATATCTCTGCAACGGTTGGATGTAGAACAACGATTAAAACACCAAAATGTTTTTTTTGTTGAGCTAAACACATTAATAAACAAAAATGTGAAGTTTTTAATAAAACTATCTGAGACAAATCGAAAACCTTTTTCCCATAAGATTAACATGGGACACGTTTTTTTGGATTTTATCCGCAACCACTTAACCTTGGTTAATAATTCAAAATATTAAATTATTTGTTTTTTTAAGCTCTATAAAATGGCTATAACAAAAATTGAGTGTTTCTAACATTTTGGGGTCAAATTTGCAAAAAACCGATTTTTGGAAAATTGTAAACCCCCATAAAACCCCCTTCCCATAAACCGATCGATTTGGTTTTCGAACTTAAAGCCATAAATGCTACTGTCCACATTTGCGCCAAATTTCATCAAAATTCATTTGGGGGGGTTTTGTACCCCAAAAATGGGTTTTTTGAGTTTTTTACATACAATTTTTGAAAAAGTTATATTTTATTTTTGCCCATTGGAATCAACTTAAAAATACGCATAATTTTATGTTTTAATCATTGCTCTACGTCAATTGGTTACTGAGATATTGAAAGTGCTAAACACAGTTCGTTGTCCAATGTTATTCTTATGGAGGATAAGAAAAATTGTATATCTCGCTTATTTATCAACTTATCCTGACGAAACTTGGTATATTGCTTCATTTCATTATGGTCTATTGATATTTGCACAAAAATCCATTTTTGGGCCGATAGTTTCCGTAGCAGCAAACCTGCATACTCAGCCCCATGTTATTCTTATGGAGAATTATTAACGTGTTATCTCCTTTAATTATGAACATAAATTAATAGAACATGGTATATGGCTTAACCTAGTTGAGTTATATTGATATTTGTATAAAAGTCCATTTTTAGTGTTCCTTAATTCAGCAAACCTGCATACTCAGCCGCCATGTTATTCTAATGGAGAATAATTAAAATGTCATAAATCGTTTATTTATGAATGTATATTGATGAAACTTGGTATGTGGCTTTATGTGGTATTAAAATAAATTAATATGCATTGTAAATTCGCTAAGTATGCAGGTTTGCTGCTACGGGGGTATTGATTCTTCCTACAGGGGACAGTCGAATTATTCAAACGAATTTCGACGGGCGCCTCCTAGTTTTAGTTTATGTTGACTGCAGTACACGGGTGTGTTGCAGGTTTTTATTCATTTTTGCAGGCGCTAAATGTGTGCAGTGACCTTGGGATCGACCTTCCCCCCCTGCCACCCTGGCGCCTGGGCCGGCGTTATCTCTATTTTATCGCTCCATTCATTCTTATTTCCCGGAATTTACTATTTATCATTTCTCTTTAATTTCATTCCGATTAAATGTCAGTTCTATCATTGATAATATTTTGGAGAATAAATACAATTGAATATCTTAATTCTTTATGAACGTATAATGATGAAACTTGATATGTGGCTTCACCTAGTTAATCTTAATATACATATATAATCCAAATACCACTGGCTGACTGTCCTATCACGAAATATCCTTAACTATAAGGCCTACAGAGTTGACATTTGACATTTAGGTTCCTCTTTTGACCCTAGGTGCTTGCTAAGAAACGGTATTACAAAATTCCCCTTGTGTTCCACCCCGCTGGGTCCCAAAGTTCCCGAATAAGTAACGTGTTTCCTCTAATTATGAACATAAATTAATAGAACTTGGTTTGGTATGTGGCTTTACCTAGTTGAGCTATATTGATATTTATTTAAATGCTCACTTTTAGTGTTCCTTACTTCAGAAAACCTGCATACTCAGCCGCCATGTTATTCTTATGGAGAATAATTAAAATGTCATAAATCGTTTATTTATGAATGTATATTGATAAAACTTGGTATGTGGCTTTATGTGGTATTGAGATAAATTAATATGCATTGGAAATTCGCTGAGTATGCAGGTTTGATGCTACGGGGGTATTTGAATGTATATTGATGAAACTTGGTGTGTGGCTTTATGTGGTATTATGATACATATATATGCATTGGAAATTTGCTGAGTACGCAGGTTTGCTGCTACGGGGGTATTTATTAATACTGAACAAAATCCTTAAAAATTTGTATAGGATCGACATTGGCTGAGTTCAGCTTCCAAATTTGTTTGTTGGCTATTTATTATTTTCAATGGTCTATAATTATGTGTATCGACTTTACTGGTCATTCCTGTAGGATTATTTTGTTTGGTCATGAAAGGGGTTGCTCCATGGCATAGTTGATAGAAACCGTCCGGATCCAAGTTGGTGACCTTTTTTACACAACAGTGTGTCCTAAATAAGACTGGCCCGTGGCCGCCCGGGCCCCTCTTGACAGACCCGGGCCCCAGACCAGTTGTCCACCATGCCCCCCACTCAATTATGGCCCTGAGTAAACGATTTTAGGAAATTTAATTTGTTGTGGTCCTTAGAGCGTTTTGAAAATAACGACCCTTTATTAAAAACAAATAAGACAGGATACTGGTGATCAACGAATTGTAAATTCATACAACGATATCATAAAAAATATGCAGCGCCGGATTTAGGAGCTGTGGGCCCCTAGGGTCAACCAGTGTTAAGGGCCCTCATTGCCGCCCAGATCCCAGATTTGTTTGCTTGTACAGGGTTTTGCATGTGGCTCTGTGTGGTGCGGGCCCCTTTGGTGACCAGACGTCCTGATTTCAGCGGGACAGTCCCGCATTAACGAGGTATGTCTCCAGGATTTCTAATGTCCCTGCTAAAGCGGGACATCAAAACTAATATTTTTTATATGTGGTATTGTGGAATACAAGTCTCCCGTCGATCAGCATTGTGTTGAATTGTTCAAACACTTTGAAGCAAAACAAAAGTAACGGGTCCTCACATTGTTTATAAATTTATATCTGAGCTATATGCCTGGTACCTATGCACCATGAACAATTTATGGACCGAGAACAAGTCATATTAGTTAAAACTAGAAACAAATGCATGTTGTTATGTTGTTGCTAAAAAGTAACGTGAATTTAAGCTGATTTCAATTTTAACTAAGATTCAAGCTAATGAAAGCTATTATCATTCCTATCGTAATTATCAGTAATTTTGGTCGGTATTTTCTATTATTAGTTCAGTTTTGCTTATCTCAGTGATGTAGGTTATGTATTGTATAATGATTTTATGGATATGATTACAAAACCTGTTGTTACTATACTAGTACGGTAATATTTGGGCAAAAACTGCACAAAACTCACAATTTCGTTCCTGTTATCTAATTTTCTAAAACCTTCCAGGGAGGGCCTTCGGACCCCCCATTTTTTTAGGGGGGTATTCCGTACCCCCACACATCACGGTACTTCCAGTTATTTAAACCATGTCCCCTTTAGGCTTCTACAGATATAGTCACCTTACAAAAAGGCGCGCGTCTATGCTTAAGGCGGTCCCGCACTTCTCGCGAACAGGTCTGAACATTCTCCCGAATGTTCACTGAACATTCCGCCCCGTATGTATCCAAAAGTTCGTTCACCTCCCACACTTCGGATGGGAAAGGGTGAATGTTCGGGCCTGATCGCGAGAAGTGTTGGACCGCCTGTTAATCCGGCCCTGTTGGCATTACCTCTTGAAGTTTGTTTACTTCTTGATATCAGCCATATAATTCAAGATTACCGCCAAATATCTTTTATATTTAGGGGGCATTAATCAGAATTAATATGTCTACCAATAACACACACATCCGACAAAGACAATACTTTCTCCATGAATTATATAAAATGTTCAAGAAAAAGTTATAATGCTTAATGGAGTGGCAGATGGCAGAACTGCATCATACATCATTCTTCTTTTCTGATTTTTTATTTTAAGGTTAGGAATTGCTTAAAACAAACCCTAAACATTGCAATGTAAGTTAAGGGTAGTTTCAATTTAAAATAGCTTTCTGTGAATATATTTTTTAAGAGTATAGTGATTTTGATCATAGTGGTTTTCAAAATAATTTGGTATATTGTCATATGTGCAATTAAAATCTACTCACTGGAGAGGTACGTTAACATGTTCAACAATTTGTGCCATAAACTTATTCCGAACTAAATCTGAGTTATCAATTGTGTAAGGAAGGTGATCTGTCTGTTTCTTATCATCTTTATGGGGTAGGGCTAGAGGATAATTAAAGTTTGTTAACCCTCCAACTGCTCACTATATTTCTCTTTACTGCAGAGGGGTTTTTCACTGTCTTGCATGAGTTTTTTAAAAATATGTAGTAACAACACTTTCGCTGCTGCAAACATGAAATTTGCATAAGTTTCTATGTTGAGAACAAACCCCGATCGGGGTATGCCGCAGTCAACGTGTTAAACAATGAATCTACCTATATCAACTATATAGGCTATTCTCATGTTAATCAGCTAGAAAAAGGGAATCTAAAACACTGATAACTTGTTAATGCCAAGACAAACATGACACGCTTGCACAACAGAGGCTTACCAATACTCAAAAAACCCACATTTCATAATCAATTTTTTTTAGGTGCCATAGTGGTAAAAAAAACACGTAGTTTACAATTATGATTCTTAAATGATTCATAGATGGCAAAAATATATGCTTCAATAGTGTTAAAATATAATTAGCCTATTTGGTACCTACTTATACATTATACCAACCACCAGCTTCTAGGAGAATTTTCTAGTCGAAAAAACAAACTATGTAGAACAAAAGTAGAATCGTTTTCTTATTTAGGCCTAGTCTTCAACTTAAAAGAATTTTGAATGACTCGTAACATTTCTGAGTCTCTCAGAAGACAGCAACATCGTCGAGAGGGATTGAAATGGATTTCCGCCATCAGCTCCTATTCTCAATTGCCACATGTATTTTGCAAGGTAAGAATCTAAATGAAGGCGACTTGTACCACTGTGTTTCTTGTTACGCTACTAAGCTGAGCACCATATTCGCATATAAGCGATGACATGGACTAGTCGTGACACTGTCGCCGCGCCGAGCCGGCTGATAAATGACCTTGACTGCGTGAGGGAGAGGAGGGGTTTCGCGACACAACAAATGATAAATACTGTTGACAAAAGAGTACTCTACACAATTACTGTAACCTCACCTATCACAGCGTGCTGTCACAGGTGGTGGTCGGTATAATGCATAAGTACCAATTATTTTCATGAAAAAACCGGCATAAGTTTAAATCACAACTGCGTTTGCTATCGCGACCTTAGCAATAAACGCGCAAGTGATCTTTGATAGTTAGAGGGTTAAAATCATTTGGTGTTTTACTCGTCAAGCCAGTCCTTATAAGTTCCAGACTTATTGCTTATGAACATTGATTTCTTAAAATAAAGGACTTCAGAGGAATATAATAAACCAAAGACACAACTAGTCATCTCTCTATAATTTTATAAATGCCTTTGATTTGGGTTTAATGGGGCAATGGTTTGATTCACAAGTATGTCACAACCATGATTTCTCTCCCTTATAAATGCTGCAGCTGATAGGTTAGACAACCTTTGCTAAGATAGGCTAACTCACCAGGCATGAATTAAGGTATGATAATTATTAGCCTACCTGTCACTTTTACTAGTGAATTTCCTATGGAAAAGTGAACTATTAGCATGACCCGCACGGTGAAATTTTAAGCCGGGACCACCATAGAAGTTCCTAACGTGACCCCCTGAATACGTTTTGGGGGGTCGTTCAAAATTATATATTTATATATATATATGTGTATGCACTCTAACAGTCACATTTTTTGTCTGATTTACTTCAAATTTGGTAGGGATGTTCCTTTCTATAATCAGTTGGACAAGTTAGTTGAGCAAAACAATCGGGAAACCCCTTTTTTGAGGATTAATCTTTCAGATTTCGAGAATTTAGGCCCAAAAAGGGTCAGAAAAGCCTCAGATGTAAAATTATTGCATTTAAAAAGATGGGAATTAGTGAGGCGAAAGTTTTTAGCCCTCTCTCGTCATTCTAGCATATATATATTTACCGAGTTATTAAAGAAAATGTATATCGGCTAAACATAGTACCTTGCCTTATGGGGTTTTTACATTAAAAACATGTTATTCATTTGTTGGTGTATTTGTATCATCCCCAGCAGCCTGGTGCCTAGTTTAAAGCCTGACTGGACCTTCTCCCAACCTTATAATGCGCAAAATTGTATTCCTAGCATTGCAGGTAAATGAAAGCAGGAGCATCAGAACAGCCAAATAATAAATGTTTACAGATTTCAATAAAATTGGAATAAGTTAAACACACTGGTTTTGATTTTTAAAAGTTTTGTATCTGGAAATTCACTTCCCTCACGTCAGCGTGCTGCGTGCGAACTCGTTGTTTAGTTACTCTTAGTTGCACCCTGATGTTTTTCTTAAGACCTCTAATCAGTGATTATTTTATAACAGCTTGTCACAGTTATATGAACCGTCTTGATGAATGAATACTGCCTTGTATTTTCTAAAAAAATGGTGCTTATAGTTGGAATAAATAAACGAACATGAATAACATGCTTTTCTAATGTAAAAACCCTATAGGCCTACCGGTAATTCAACTTACTGTGTTTAGCCAATATACATTTTCTTTAATAACTCGGTAAATATATATGCTAGAATGACAAGAGAGGGCTTAAAAACTTTCGCTTCACTAATTCCCATATTAATTCATGCATTAATTTTACGTGCGGGGCTTTTCTGACCCTTTTTGGGCCCAAAAACTCAAAATTTGAAAGAATATTCCTCAAAAAAGGGGTTTAGAGTTTTCCGATTGTTTTGCCCAACGAAATTTTCCAACTGATTATAGAAAGGAACGTCCCTACCAAATTTGAAGTAAATCGGACAAAAAATGTGACCGCTAGAGTGCATACATATATATATATATATAGTTTCACCGTGTGGGTCATGCTAATTGTTCACTTTCCATAGGAAATTCGCTAATGAATGAAGTAATAAAACCGATGAGTCTAGGAGTCTTAATCCCTAACATTGTGCTAATGGCAGTTAGGCTAGGACTAATAGGTTAGTCTAGAACCAAACCTACACGGTTTCTATTCTGAGCAGACTATGTGAACTGTTTTATTTAGTAGTCATATACTATTATGTTGTTAGTGAACTACTATGCAAATGTTATAAGTAGGCTATGAGTATTTGTGACCTGACCTATTGGCAATGCTATATACAGCCTGATGACAATAAATGATTTTGATTGATTTGATATACCAATTAGAGTGACTGCAAGCTTGCCCATTTACTGCAAGTAAGTGTTGGTTTTAATTTGTTTTTACTAGTAGGCCTACATATTGACTCAAGTAAAATTATAACACATTTTTGTCTGATTGCAGTGGGAGATTAAAATGAATTTCATTCGACAACATGTGTTTCCAGCAATAAGAAGCATAATTCATAATTCAAAGGCCTCTGTAGCTCCCTGTACTAATGTATTGAACATCGTTCCTCCTGTTTCACCTTTACAGAGTAAGTATTTTTGTAATTAAATTTGGGTAGACTTTAATAAGCGGAACGATATAAAAATCCGAATGAAATTGTTTGATAGGGTATAGCAATTATTTAGGTTATTCGGTTATGGTTTCGGTTAGGTATGTTATGTTTCAGTTTAGGAGTCTTCAGATTTGTCCAGATAACCAATGTTGATTCCACTATTACCGTAGCCTACTTAAACATGTATTGCCTGGAACAACATTATCACGTCAAGTCATCGTCATGTTTATTTCATTTTTATTTTCAGTTTAATTGAAACAAACTAAAAAACAAAAACATGACGTAATAAAACTTTTTGCAATCTATAAAAATATCAACCTAATGATATACCCTATCGGACAATTTCATTTGGTTTTTTATATCGTGCCGCTTATGAAAGTCTACTCTTAAATTTAACCGAGCTGTAAGAAAATCTATTGTGCTCATTTTTTAGTTTAGTTTTGTCTCAAATTGACTTTTTAGCATTTTCTATCAAGGATGAGTTGTAGACCTTACCCCTTTATCTGATGTAAGGCAGCATATAAACTTTGTAGCTGGGGGTATGATTTTTTTTTTTTGGGGGGGGGGGTTCCACAGTGTGGATAGGGATAGGGGCTGCAGCCCAGGGGGAAGATTTAAACAAATTGTAAAAGTTGAAAAAAACCTGTTATGGGAGGGAGAAGTTTTGACTCATGTGGTTGATATGATGGTGTGCCCCTTATATAAGATATAGTAATCAGACGCTATTGTATTGTACTTCCAGTTCCAAACCCTCAAGCTGTCCTCTTCCAAAACAGTGTAATATATTCGTCTGGACGACAAAGACGATTAGGTCTAGGCTACAGAGAAAGGATTCAAAATATAGCAGGAGACAAACTACCTACAGTAACTTCCTCGTCCGCGCAGGCGCTGCAACACTGTGGCCAATGTACGGACTTCAAGATTGTTCGTACATTGGCGTAGTATTAACATTATTTTTGAATCAAAATAATCAATGACTGAGACACGATTGAAGAATGTGGAAGTTGTCAAAATCGAATCTGAGATGATGAAGAGTATGAACTTTAATGATATTGTTGATTCATGTTCAAATCCAAGGTCATAAAGAAAGTTATTTTAGCTGTCTTAGACTTACTATCAAAAGTTACCAAATAAAAGTTGGTCAGCACACATTATAATTTGTGTTACGTTAGCATTAGCTTAGGTTTTCTTTCATAAGGAAGATTCTAATGACCAATATATTATTGTAGGATTGTAGGGCCTAGCCTAATTACATAATTATTTAACAATTGACATTTAAATGTTCTTATGGTCTTCCATTTCTGTGCCAGTTTTCTTAAAACAATACAATACTAACGAAATATAATCAAATATCTGTTTGGGTTGGAGTTTACTGTCAGCCTAAAATTGACAAATAATATTTAATATATTTCAATCAAATTCATTTGATGAATATTACATTTTTCAAAGTTAGAGTTTAGTGTTTGTGGGCTCTTTTAATAGTGAAATAATGGTACAAAAGAAAGAAGTGACAAAAGAAAGAAGTGTGTAGGCCTTAAAGGAAATGTAAAGAGATTAAAAATTAGCTAAGATGTTTAATGTTGTTCGAGGTATTTCTTTTCCATAAAAGATGTGGGTAAACCTCACAAGATGTCGATAGAGATAGAGGTTATTGGGGTTGGGAATGGATTGCTCCCAGCTCCTAAGCGGCAATTGCGTAATATCCGCATCTGGGGTTAGACAACAGATATCTAGTGGGTCAGAGCTTTATATCGACCTCTTTCTCTGCGAAAAGGGGACATGCTTGAATGACCTTTAATCTCAAAACAATTAATAAGAGGAAGGAAGCGGATTAACCATCAAGGAAATGGTAGGCCTCCCTAAATAAAACTCCTCTAAGACCAGCTTGGAAACAATTTCCTAAAAGTGATTTCCCCTCAGCCAGAAAAGTGATAAATTTAAATGAAATAAAAACATAACGTTTCATAAGTGTGATGTGGTACGAAATAGTTAGCAGAAATTTGAGTTTTACAAGAGTGAACTTAGTGAAAAAAGTTGTATTTATTTGTTTGAACATGTAGGCCTAACTGATTGGTATTCTTAAACACCAAACCAATCGATACGTGTAGTTCTGTGTTTGTGAGTGAGACTATCGAGTGTTTTCGTTCCAGTGTGGTGCCGTGGTATGACTTCGTTGAACAGAATGCATCGGGACGGCCCACACTTCAAGAAGAGACCGAACAGGAATCCGCTCGGTTTCAACAAACCTTTCGCCAAAGGTGTGATATTGAAGACGCTCATCAAGAAGCCGAAGAAACCGAACTCGGCCAATAGAAAGTGTGTGTTGGTGCGGCTCTCCAACGGGAAGGAGATGGTGGCTTACGTTCCCGGGATCGGACATAACCTTCAGGAGCATAACGTTGTGCTGGTGAGGGTGGGGAGACTCAAGGACGTGCCTGGAGTCAAGATCAAATGTGTCAGGGGCAAGTTTGACCTGGGCCATGTTATCAAGCAGCCTCAAAAGTAGTTTAGAATTGTGTAAATATTGTTAGAATTGAATATTCAGCATTTAAATATATCTTGTTTTGTTATTTACTCCTTCCATAACCTAACCTAACCTATTGTCCAGCAACGGGGGTTCTGTTGGGCGGACACTAGCGAACTACTGTAACTAACATCTGCTAAACTGTGCGCCATGTAGTATCTGCCGGAAATACTCTGCCAGAAGCGTCAATGTTTTTAGGACATCGCGATATTGACAGCAATGTGGGCGGGGTGAGGAAGCGCGGGGGGTTCCTTTCTCCTTGTTGCTGGACAGTAATTAATGACAAATTGAGTTAAGAACTTCCTTTAGCCGAACAGAATAATGTAAAACAGTGTCCTGGAATAATAATGTTTACATTATTGTGGATTGCTGACAAAAGTGACTCAATTTGTCATCATACTGTAGTTTAGAGGGCAACAACATGATGAATTTCAACTAACCTAATTGCCTAAAAGGCTCTGTTATGGGATTGGGCACTGAGGACGAATGGATTTGTTGGAATTCCTGTAAGGAATTTGATTATGTAATTATATATTTATACAAGTGCATATAATCTAAATTACTAAGTGTGACATACCTGGAGAAAGCAACTTCTAATTTTTTATTAATATTACAGTAGACTCTCAGAAATCCGGACTATTGTGGGGTACGGCTGGTCCGGATTTCAAAAAATGCGGATTTCCCAAAGGTGGGCGTGAATCATCAATTCCGCCTTTACAGTGAACAACTATGACAATTTGTGTTTACTTTCATGTGCCAAGTGTCCGGTCTACTGATTTACATCGCTAGTGATAGTCATAGACAGGAGAAGAACTGAACGGAGCAACGCGCACCGGACACGTAAACAGTAGCAAACACAGATAACGGCACAGTAAAAAAGACGGGCTAAGAGAACACTCGGACCATACGAGATGGGGTTGGTGCATCTGACAAGGCAAACTACATGACATTTATGTAGTACAGGATAATAACGTGAAAACTGAAGGCGCTCAACCGTGAAGTTGGGTTTTTCGTTTTTATTCGCAACAAACCTTTTTTTTAAACAGATCAAGATAATAGGTCCGGATAAGTGTGATCCAAATTTCTGAAAGTCTACTGTAGTAATGTTCAAATCAAGCAGATTGCAGAAATCTGACAATCCAAGTTGGAGATGCTTACAAATAGTTACTGAGCTAAGCCACCTTGAGCTGGGTAGCGTAGTGGTTATCGTGTTTGTCTTATAATCCGAGGTTCGTCAGATGGATTCTGATCAAAATCGCAAAATTTAGAGAAGGTTTGAAACTGGACCTAGCTGCCAATTGTCATTGGGCTATTAATTAATGATGCTTTCTAAGAACAGGTCAACCTTAGATAGTAACAATACCCAAGGTTCGTAGAGCTTTCAGACCAGGTGTGCTTATTTACATAAGAGTAATGTTCGCAGCAAAGATGTCTTACGAGGGCGTACAGCTGATTCATAAATCAACAACATACCATAAAATGTTGCCAACCATAAGGGTATAATAATGATACACCTATTTTTAAATTGTCACTGGATATGTAGAAGAAAATTTAAACCCTTAATCGATTAATACAAATAAATCAAAACAATATAATAGTTTCATAAAATAACGGCTTATCATAGAATGTAAGCAGTTAAACAATGTTAATTCTAATTACACTAATGAGGAATATATGGTACTCGTACGATAAATATCGTGTTTCCAGCAACACTGCAGGTTGGATTGGTGATCACGTGACCTTACAGCTGTTTTACGAGGTCTCTTCCGGTTAAGTAGAAAACCTTAAATAGATCGACTCAGCACACCTGGTCTGAAAGTTCTACGAACCTTGAACAATACCAGGGTTTGGACTGTTCCCTATCAAAATGTTAAAAAAGCCACTGGTGTAGACACAAAAATTAAAATTAAAATGCCTTGAAAGCCTGCTTCTGTATCAGCTTCAAGCTTAGACATCTTTTGTTGTTTGTTTTGTGTATTTAGGCCAGTGACATTTTTTACCGTTTTGATAGGGAACGGTCCAAACCCTCGTCTTGTTACTCTCTATGGTCGACCTGTTCTTAGAAAGTATCATTCATTAATAGCCCAATGACTAATGGCAGGCTGAGTCCAGTTTCAAACCTTCTCAAAATTTTGATTACAGGTCTCTATACCTGCGGCTTTTCCAGGTGATTGGGTCTGTTATGGGATCTCAGCCTCTTCAGATGACAGTAATGCAATCAGATTCATGCTATAGAACTGCTGAGGAAGTGTCGTTTTGGGCAAATTCCTATTTTGCTTCTATTTTTTAAATAAACATAACTTTTCATAATGTGAAACACATTTTAGTGGTCCTCACCTTAGTTAACTTATAAAGCCACAGTAGAAAATCAATTATCCAAACTAATTGGGACCAAAGATAGATCGGATAATCGAACAATCAATAAACTGTTGATGTTGATTATACTATTTGAACTCTCATTATGTTAAGAAAAGCAAAACAATAATAAGTAAAGCAAGAATAGTATACTAATGACAAATTTATGTTCAGTCGGAAAGAATTCTTAATTTTCACCGTATTGTAAATAAAATTAGAAATCAATTTGAATCACACTATGGGTGGTACAGTGACTGCAAATTCCAAGTCAGTACACAGTGTCACCAGCCTAGGACCTACCCTCCTGCTCTGATAACACTGTTAACCACTTTGTTCAGGCAAGATTCCAAATAAATTTTAGGGATCGGTTAGTTGACATTTTGAATAATTGAGGTTCGGTTTATTGGTGCTCTACTTACAATCGAACCAGGATCTCTAGAGAAAAGTATAAGTACGTTACCCTTATACAATCCTTGGAATTGTGACTATCTTTTTTTAATAGTACGCTGGATACACCAGAAAATGCCGCACTTTCTGTTGTCATAGTTGATGGCAAAAAGTATAACAAATATATTTTTGGTCATGCGTCAAAAACGTAATACTTTTTATAATTTTGGTTCTCTAGCACTATAATGTTTTCATGGGATAGTGAATTTATAGTTTTACTCACTCTGAATCAATCATAATGACGGGACGGCGATGTAAGCTCACTGCAGCATTGAATGAGAATTAGACGCATTGGTTTTACAGCTATTGGCCAATAAATTGATTTCATTCAAGTGTTGAATACAGCCATTTGCATCAAGGTAAGCCTGTATTTCAAGGGACAATTTGGTTTTTGCTTTGAAGCAGATGTCTCATCTGCATATTGGACCAGATTTCCATTGTTTACAGGTGTACTGAGCTTGTTGATGTAACAGAGGAAGAACATAGGCCGGGTATTGATCCTTGTGGGACACCATAATTTAGCTCAATAGTACTGGAGCACTTGTGGGATACCCAAACCTATTGAGTTCTTCTAGTAAGGTAAGAAAACAGCCAAGAAAGGAGCACACCTCGCTCATCACAGCTGTACAGTTTCTCAACAAGAATGGTGTGATCAAGACAGTCGAAGGCCTTGGATGAATCAAAGGAAACTACGACACTGGTTGTTTCAGCCCATCAGGGACTTCGCTTGACCAACTATGTGAATGCATCAACAATTGACTTTGATTTTTGGGCACCAAACTGATTTGCGGACAAATTTGTTTCTAAATGATAGACAACTCTGTTGCAAAAAAGCCTCTTTTAAAACTGGCAGAATTAAATACCCCCGTCGCAGCAAACCTGCATACTCAGTGAATTTCCAATGCATAATATATGTCTTAATAACACATAAAGCCGCATACCAAGTTTCATAAAAATATATTCACATATAAGCGATATAAACAATTTGAATTATTCTCCATAAGAATAACATTGGTGATGAGTACGTAGGTTTGCTGAAACAAGGAACAAAAACAATTGGTGCTTATGCAAATGTAAGTAGAATTTAACTAGGTGAAGCCATATACCAAGTTTCATCAATATTCAATCATAAGTAAGCGCTATATAAGATTTTAATTATTCTCCATAAGAATAACATGGGGCTGAGAAAGCAGGTTTGCTGCTACAGGGATAATCAACAAAAAATAAATTTGTTGTGTAAATATCAATATACCAGTACTACGTGAAGCCACATACCAAGTTTTATCAATATACATTCATAAATAATCAACAGGGGCGGCCCGTCAGTTTTTCAGCGCCTGTGCAAAGACCAAATTTGCCGCCCCCCGCCCCCCACCCCCAACCCCATAGAGCCTCCCTACACCATAGTTCTAAGATGGACTGACACGTGCGCGCCTCGCTCCCTCGCTTGTTGTTGCGTTTACGGTGTTTCTGGTTCCGTGCTATGCTGATCACCTGAAAAGACAAGCTATGGAACACATTCAGATAAGAAACTTGTGTAGTTCAAAATCTTGATTTCATATATTATTGTCCTGGAAATGTATCCAGTTTCCGATCTTCCACGCCACTAATATTTTTCAACAAAACCCAGAACCTCAAATAATTAAAAATATAATTTTGTAAAAACAACAAATGTGCACACTTGTAGTCAACGTATCACAACACGCTGTGTATCATAAAACAATTTTGTGTTTCTTTAAGAAAAATAATAATTAAAACAAACCCTTAAAACTGAGTAGGAATGGTGAAGTACATACTGATAACAGTACATCTGTTCTGAGCGTGGGAAAGATTTCTTCCAGGGGAACCAAAACAATAATCAAAACGCTGATCAAAACCGACCGTGATTCAATGATGGTTCCTGGAATCTGTGAGGCTGAAGTTTGCAATGGATACAGCAAAGTTTGTATGAAAAAAAAAAAAAACTAATGTTTTCTGAATATAATATTTGTTTATTGATTCTAATGTATAACACGTTTTTCAGTTATACGGACTCAATCTTCGAGTATTTCATCTTTAAGTTTTTTAAGTAGCTATAAAGCCTATTTTAATTTTTTTTTGTATTCTGTGATATATTGATTCTTACCTTCTAAAAGGGTTTGGATCAATTAAGTTTAATACCAATGACTCTAAAAACTCAAGATGGTTGCAAATATGATTTGTTCGTTAGTACTATACTGTGATATACTGTCGCAACTTATTTAAAGTATTGCCAATTTGTTAGAAATACAGATGATTAGTCAATTAACCACGACCAGAGCTCAAATAATCTTAATATGTAATGAGGAGAGGTATGTTTAATTCTTAACATTTCCCACTCCATCTCCAATACTCCGAAATGACTCAGTTAATAAATAAGAACTTGGTTGAAATGGTTACTAAACAGACGGAACGATACAGTATATTTTTCAAAGTAAGCTAAACGAGTGGACCTTACAAGTAACGATGTAAGGGGGCGCCAAAATCTGAGGAGGGTGCATCATATTTCCCCCTTATTTCATATAATACTAAACTGAAATAGATCAAATCCCTATTCAATACTCGCCAGTCTCCAAACCATATCTTTCCTCGTCTATAGGAACTAGTTTAAAACAATCGACGTGGGCGGATTAAAACAATTAGTTGCACTGTGTTACTTTATATTTTAGCATTGCAAATTTCTTGCATCGTATTGCGAGTTTTATTTAAACTCTCAATACCAATCAGAATGCCCTGAAGTTGTCACAAACCGATAGAGGTCAAAACAACTTCTCGTTTTGAAATAGAGGGGAGTAGAAGTTGTATTATCTGATTTGTAAATTTAATGTTTAAGTATGATGAAGGTGCAACATGGTGAATACTCCATAACTTTCTTTCATATAATGTCTTTCAACAACTTATAATACTAATATACAACAATTTAAAAAATCAGTTTTGGTTTTTATAAATATACAAATACTTTATGTTAGCGCTACGGCCTATGCCCCCCACCCCGCACCAGGTGGCGTACCGTTGGGGGGGGGGGGTGGGGGGGCGGTCCGACCCAGGCCCCGCTTTGGCATAGGCCCCCAAATTTTGAAAAATGTTAAAAAATCTGAGCGAGTATTTCCCGCCGATTTCCGGAGATTCGCTACCGATCTACTGTCGTATTTTCGGCCGTTATTACGTAGTAAAGCGGTCATTTCTGGACAGTATTTTGCTTTCCATCGTCGTTTATAGCCGATATTACGCGGCAAGGACGTTAATTCCAGATTATATCATCTGTAACGTCTTCAATTACAGCCGATAATACGTGGATCGGTCGCCATTTACTTAGGTTTTTATTTATGTCCAATTTATGTGTAATACATAATGTTATGTCTCGTGATAATCGGCCGATTTTACGTGGTGCGATCGTCTGTGGCGGCCGTTTACTACGTTATTTGGCAGGTCAGGATCATCCAAAGATTGACGGGAAATAATCGCTCGAACTTTGGAGTTTTTTTTTAAACTTTGAGTTCATTTGACTTATTAAATACAGTACTCAAATTTTGAGTACTCGCACGCTCCTAATACATCGTATACACATATACGAATAGGCCTTCCTCTTTAACCCCTAATGTATATATAGGCCCCTACAAATATATCCGCCGCACCAGTGCGCCAACTACGACAGTACGCCACTGCCGCATCCCACGACCCGTTATGAGCGCCGAGTGCCGCCCCCCCCAAAAGCGCCGCGCCCCGTGCTGGAGCACGGCTCGCACTGCCCTAGAGCCGGTACTGATAATCAAGATATCAAATTTTATTCATTCTCCATAAGGATAACATTGGAAAACGTACTGTGTTTAGCACTTTGAATATCTCTGCAACAGTTGGGTGTAGAATCACAATTTAAATACCAAAATGATTATTTTGTGGAGCTGAACTAATTGGTAAAAGCAAATGTGAAGATTACAGTAAAATGAACTGAGGAAAAGCCGAAAACCTTTTTCCCATAAGATTAACTTGGGAGATTTTATGAGTATGTTTTTTGGATTTCCTCAGCAACCACTTAACCTAGGTTAATAATTCAAAATACTATATTATTATTTTTCTAAGCTCTATAACATGGTCAAAATCAAAATTAAGTTTTTTTTAATTTTAGTGGTGAAAAATGCAAAAAACTGATTTTTGGAAAATTAAAATATGTATTTACTTAAAAGCATATTTTTTTGTAACTGTTTGGCATATATTGATTTGGAATAAATTTGGTTTGAATCTTTATAAAGTTTTGATTAGTGTTTGCTGGGAGTTTTATTGTTTAATGACTAGGTAAACTACAAAATATGTATAAAAATATAGACTTTAAATTATACTACATTTTTGGAAATGTATTATTTTATTTAGAAAATAGCAAGCAATTAACCTGCGTTTTACAAAATACCTTTAATTTGAGACATATTTTATAATCATATGTTGATAAATAAGCGAGATATATGGTTTTAAGTTTAACATTGTTCTTATGGAGGTTAAATCCAACATGGCCGCTCTCCAACGTCCTCTTAAGTCTTACCATGAGACCTACGGTATTAGCTTCTTCCCTATAGGGGAAATTCGCTAAAAAAAATTGAATATGCCATAGAAAAATAAATTGTATCGCAGTTTTCTGCTTTCTCTAATATTTTAACACGTTCAGTGCAGCGCGCCGGATTCCCGGCGGTTGTCTAGCAAGGAAACCAATGCAATTATTCTGAATATACACGATTAACGCAGTGAATGCGTTTAGGAGAATTCTGACTAAGCTAGTCCATTGACTGCAGTTTGTAGTCCCTACAGTAGACCCTGTACACTATATTTAACAAACAAAAGAGGGATATACGCAGCGAAACCATTCCAACAAGTCCAGAACAACATTTATATTTTGTTTTAATTGATTTTTTGTTTGAATTACCTGAAAAAATTGATATTTATAAAACAGTTTGGGTTCTTTTTGTTGAAGTCAGATTCTCAATATCAAGCAGCTGCCTCAGCTGCTACATAAATGTTGATTGTGGTTGAAAGATTCATTGAAGCCATAACAAAAGCGCCTCAAATGTCTTTTAACCAGAAAGCAGTACACTTTTTCCAATAAATTCCTGAAAATTAATTAATTACTTTGCTTTTTGTCTTCAAGCACAATCCAAGGTGAAAAAATTACCTTGCTCACCCTTGTGGATTTGTGTGATGAACATGACTAAAGTTGACAAACATTTTATTTCCAGATCAATAATGGCAGAGTCAAAGCTGAAGCAGCTTGGGGTAGGGAGAAGACAATGGAACGATCCGTTGTTTGTGGCTGGAGACAGCTGCTGCCGTATGTTTGTGCGCGAAGGTATCATCGACATTGATGATGAACAACTGTGCCACCAAGTGTGAGTATAACAAAGCCTAAAACACCACTAATATGCCAGAAGACCTAAAAACGCCAATGTCATGAGAAGTCATTCGTAGCTGAAACTATTTCAAAAGTCTTGATCTTTTAAAAAAACGCTTTAATCCTGTATATTAAAATAATCTGGAGTTATTTTATCCAAAGATTATTAGTTAATCACTCAACAGATTTTTATGATCCTTTTCTGAAGGAAAGTTAATTTTTAGTTGCAATGAATGTCTGAGCCATAGTTTCCATTTGTTATAAATTTGATTTTAACTTTGAATAAGTCTAGCAGCCGATGCAAACAATATAAAGTATGTTTCAAAAGAATGTTAAAATCTGAAGGCGGTCCCAGACTTCTCGCGAACAGGCCTGAACATTCGGCCGAACATTCTCTCGAACATACGGGAACAGTCTCTCTGAACATTCCGTCCCGTATTTATTCAAAAGTTTGTGTAGCTCCCACACTTCTCGCAAATACTCTGAACATTCGGAGTTCGGCCGAATGTTCGGGCGTGTTCGTGAGAAGTGTGGGACCGCCTTTATGGTGTAAATCATCAGCTGTGAAGAATTTGATCCTTAAATAGATGTACTGGAGTGAGGATGGTTTGTTAACATGAGGATATAGAGTAAACATCACCTGTTAATAATCCTGTTTTTATGCGGGCAAGGCCGCGACAAGCAGCTAGTACAAAATTACAATATAAGTAGTTAAAATAGACCAATAATCTTTTCCAGTGTTGCTATATTTCCTTGTGAAGCCCCCGGCTGTAAGGAGACGTTTGCTTCGCTGCTGGATTTCGAGATGCATTACAACTCTCGGCACCGCTTCATCTGCAAGGAGTGTCGCAAACCTTTGCCCACCGCTCACTTTCTCGATCTCCACATTTCCGAAACGCACGATTCTTTCTTTGCAGCTCAAGCAGAGAGAAAACCAATGGTAAGTGGCTGTTTTACTCGTTTTTTTTTGTTGTTTTTCTTTTGGAAAACAATACTTCAACAAATAAAGCTCATTTTGTAGTTACAGTTACGATTATATAAGCAGTACCTACTTGAAAAGTTCTATCTCAACTATGCACTTATTATCCCTGAATCATAAATTTTGTTGTAAAGGTGTTTTGATGAACGGTTTAGAAGTAGAAAAATGTTTAAGAGGGTACTTAAGCTAAAATATTTGTTTAAGATGGTTTTGGGGTTAAATTAAATACTGACGTTTAGCCTAATGCAATGCAATTTGCCAATTAGACAGTTATTTGTGATACTTACGATGCATTTGTATTACTTGTCACTGGATAGGTTCAATTGTATGTTATGTACAGAGGGAATGAATAACCAAAAAATCCTTGACTAAAATGAATAAAAGACACCTTGGTTATACAGATTTATCTTTTGACCATGTTTTGCAAGGACATCACTAGAACACAATTCAAATTTCTGTGTCATACTTGAGTCTCTTGTGTCCATTTACTTTGGAAATCCAAAAAAAAACTCATATGTATTAGAAGTTTTCAAACCGACAGTTATTTCTTCTTCTTATTTCCAGTACCGGTGTTTTGTGGAGGAGTGCCTCGCTGTTTTCCAAGATGTTTCACAGCGAAGAAACCATTGTATTGAAGCTCACAACTTTCCCCACGACTTTAAATATGATCAGTCTCTCAAGTAAGTGATGTTATATCTTGTATTCGGATGAGTCGGTTGCAAAGTCGCTTACGAAAAACAAGTCCATGAGAAAAAAAATTGGTGCCTCCATATCTAGATAATTGTTTATGTTTATTTGTCTTCCTTAAAAAGTAGCAAGCTTAAAAAAATTTGGTCACACTGATAATGCAAGGCAAATTCTTTACAGAGTTTTTATCCCCATTTAACATCAATGGCTGCTAGCTTTGTGATAAAATGTTTCAACCTAATGTTTAGGAACAAACTTTAACCTATCTAGAAAAATGGATAGACCCCTTAGGTGGAGAGAATTCCATCCAAAATTTATTTTCTGCCTACAGTAAGGTGTCAGAACAGTTATTATTTACATCCCACGTAACTGAATTGATCAAATCAATTAGTTAACATAAGAGAATAATATAGCCATCTCACTAAATAGTATAGTATGTTCCTAAATTAAATCTGTAAACAGTTACAGGTGATTTAAAAAATACAACACCCAGGGCTAGTTCAAAATAACATATCTCTGATATAGCCCAATGTCTGAAAGCACAGATTTAGAATTCCTAACCCTAGGTATATTTAAATAAGGTGTGCTATTGCGCATTGTAGCGTGACGTCATCTGGAGGTGGAAGCGCGTTGCCAATGTATTCTGACTATCCTATGTGAAGGAGTGGGGGACATGGGGTAGTCAGAATACTTTGGTGACACGCTTTTTAGGAACGAGTTTTCAACAATGGGAAACTTCGGCGGCAGCTATAGCCTATCCAAAATATCAGGTCGGGATCAGAACGTCTACCCTCCCTCCATCCCCACCACACCGTTATTGTTGAGAGGGACGTCATCTATTTTGTATATATGTACATTGCTAGCGAATTTCCTCTTAGAAAAAGAAGCTATTACCGTGGGTTTAATCGTGGAAGGGTAAAAATGCAGTATAGGTATAGGGTACCTTGGCATACATTGAAATTTACCTAAACATTTCCTTGTACTGGCCTAACCGAAACTCGGACAAACAAAAACCTGGAAACAAAAAATGTAAAATAGACATTTATGTTTCAATTGGCTAATCTAAAAATGTCCCGTTTACAAAAATAAAAAGTACCACAGAGGCTCGTATTTTACAATACACAAGTAAAACATGGTTATAGTTTACCATCACTTAAAATCAGCAGTTTTGGTATTTGGAACATAAAACTAATGCCATTATTACGCCTGTTTCATGCAGGCCAGGAATATATAAGGGTTTTTACAATTAAATCAGCATAATTTGGAGTTGTGGCAGTGGGATCGAAACTCTGCAAGTTTAGTCGTGTCCGCGGTGTTGTGGATGGAGGGAGGCTAGACGTTCCGATCCTGACCTGGGTTTTTGGATAGGCTGTGGCTGAGAGTAACATCAGCTGTCACTGTAAACCAGCTGATCAAATAAACACCGTCACGTCACATGGAGGCTGCACAGAACATGCTCAAATTCGTCCTTCTGAATAGCACACCTTACTTAAATCCACCTAGGCCTAACCTAACCTAACCTAGGCACACAAGCCAACTGCAACACTGCTGCGGCACTAATTGATAAACACTAAAGCTTTTGCCTAAAATATAATTAATAAGAATTAAATATATAATAAAATATAGATTGTTATGTTGTCAATATTCATCAAACAATAACAAACCTCATAAGCCTGATATGAAAATTACAAATAACTTATAAAGTATATCTTTAAGGTTAGACTAAAATACATACCTCGTCGTCAACAGTTCAAATTGTAGCGATTAAACCCACTACATGTTTCGCCATGAATGCGGCATTTTCAAGTGGTCTATAAAGAACGTATTTTCAAAATACGATACGTCAAAATTTTAAAGTGGTACAGTCACAAACACAATTACAAACACATTTACGAACAAATAACGGTAGACTTACCACACGCATGTTTTCCATCACGCCACATTTATTTGTTCGTAAATGTGTTTGTGA
Source organism: Allygus modestus (assembly GCA_963675035.1). NCBI lineage: Eukaryota > Metazoa > Arthropoda > Insecta > Hemiptera > Cicadellidae > Allygus > Allygus modestus. Next base: position 452,483,764 of record OY776111.1, read on the forward strand.
CTGTACCACTTTTAAATTTTGACGTATCTTATTTGGAAAATACATTCTTTATGGACCACTTGAAAATGCCGCATTCACGGCGAAACATGTAGTGGGTTTAATCGCAACTGAACTGTTGACGACGAGGTATGTACCTACTTTAGTCTAATACGCGCAGTTCAGGGGCTACAACAATGAATTTTAATTTAAGGTTAGGTTTGCAAAGGAAAAGCACTTGGCTTGGGAGTTTCATTGTACTTAAAAAGTCTCAATGAAACTTATAAAGTATATCATAATTTAAATTAATCGTACCATTCACATTTGAATAAAATTTAAAAACATAGATTTTCTTCTGCAGTTAGTTAAGCCTAAAAGATGCCTTAAAGAAAATATCCATGCTCTATTAAGTTTTGTGCTGGTTTATGTCAATATTATTAACAAAAATGTTGTTCCAGGAAAAGTAAAAATCGAAACCTCAATGAACGGAAGGCTGGTGAATCATATGGAGAAGCTATGACGGTGGATGAATGTCCGGAAAAGAAACCACAGAAAGCCAAACCAATTACGTTTGGTCGAGGTAAACATGGTAAAACATTCTCTAACATGAAACCTTGGCACGCCAAAGGGAAGAAAGAAAAAAAGGATGAATCCAACAGTTGCGAAAACAGTGAAATTTCTACTACAGAACTTATGGAAGCGTTGCCATCTTGAAGTGTAAAAGATTAACGTTAACATATTTTGTATTTATAAGTTGAATGTTGGGCCTTATTGTGCATCTATTTGTCTTGTAAATATCATTTCACAAAATACATTTTAAACTAGATTTTAAGTAGTTGGTATATTTTTTTTAATGCTTCTTACATTTGTTACATGTCAAGTAATGTTATTTGTACTGCATGTTATATTATTGATTATTTGTTCAAAAATGTTGTTAGGGTAGTTTTGAAATGTTAAAATGAAAATAAATTTGAAATATTAAATATTTTACGATTTTATTACACCTTTTAACAATTGTGATACAACACCTGTATTTATTTGTATAACCTTATAAATTATTGCATTTTTGGGCATGAAACTTAAATGTAGGGGTGGGCGAGTACTCGAGTACCTGTCTACTATTAGAATTTTCTAATACTTGAAGGCCGAGCGAGTATTAGACAGCTCGAAAATTTGAGTCAAATAGTTGAAAATGGCTGCACTAATCCCGCCGCATACCTAGGTTTACGCCGCTATCCAAAGTTTAACAAAATAAGTAAACAAGTGGTTAAAATACCCCCGTCGCAGCAAACCTGCATACTCAGCGAATTTCCAATGAATATATAATATAACACATTAAAAAACTTAACAGGATTCGTAAGAAATGTATTCACAAACAAGCGATATTTAAAATATTAATTATTCTCCATAAGAATAACATTGGGATGAGTACGCAGGTTTGCTGCAAAAAGGCACACAAAATCATGGGTTTTTATACAAATATCAATAGAACTCATCTTAGTGAAGCCACATACCAAGTTTCATCCATATTCATTCATAAATAAGCGATATATAACATTTTAAGTATTTTCCATAAGAATAACATGGGGACCAAGTACCTAGGTTTGCTGCTACAGGAACCATCGGCAAAAAATTTTTTTTGTGCAAAAAACAATAAACCACAACCAGATCAAGCCATGTACCAAATTTCGCCAGTTTATGTTCATAAATAAGCGAGATATACAATTTTTCTTTTTCTCCATAAGAATAACATTAGACAACGTACTGTGTTTAGCACTTTCAATATCTCAGTAACCAATTGACGTAGAGCAATGATAAAAATACCAAATTGTTTGTTTTTTTAAGCTGAATTCAATGGTATAAATTAAAATTTGATTTAAATTAAAATTACATGTGAAAACCCCAAAAAACACATTTTTGGGGTACAAAACCCCCCGAAAACCCCCCTTCGGATGGTGCGATTCATCTGGTTTTCGAACTCGTTCAAATAAATGGTAATTTACACATTTGTACCAAATTTCATTAGGATCGGACCTTTTTTACGAGAGTTATCGTGCTTACGGACACACATATATATATATATATATATATAAATTTGAATGAATGGTGTTTTTGGCATCTGGGGACCTCAAAATGAAAAGTTATCATGGGCTCAGGCTTAAGTCTTACCATGAGACCTACGGTAATAGCTTCTTCCCTATAGGGGAAATTCGCTAAAAAGAAAAATAAGGCTAAAATCTATTTTTAGCTCAGATGAAAGGAGTTTCATGAGCTAAACTATTTTAGGCTTATTAGTGGATTTCCTATGGAAAGTGAACTATTAGCATAACCCGCAAGTTGAAACTTAAGCCTGGGACCACCATAAAAGTTCCTAACGTGACCCCCTGAACATGTTTTGGGGGGTCGTTCAAAATTGTATATATATATATACACATAGGTTGCTGGGGATAATAAAAGTACACCAACAAATGAATAACAGGCTTTTCTAATTGTGTTTGTGTATATATATATATATATATATATATATGTTTGCACTCTAGTGGTCACATTTTTTATTTGATTTACTTCAAAATTTGATAGGGATGTCGCTTTCTATAATCAGTTGGACAAGTTCGTTGGGCAAAACAATCGGAAAACTCTAAACCCCTTTTTTTGGGATTTATCTTTCAAATTTAGAGTTTTTGGGCCCAAAAAGCCCCGGATGTAAAATTAATGCAGGTAAAACAATGGGAATTAGTGAGGCAAAACTTTTAAGCCCTCTCTCGTTATTCTAGTATGACTATTTACCGAGTTATTCAAAAAAAGTATATCGACCAAACACAGTACAATTTCCATCAACCACTTGTGTCTTATGGGGGTTTTAAATTGGAAAAGCCTGTTATTCATTTGTTGGTGTACTTTTATTATCCCCAGCAACCACACACCTACTTTCAAGCCTGACTGGACCTTCTCCTAACCTTATAATGCGCAAATTGTGTTTCCAGCTTTGCAGGTAAATGAACCAGGAGCATCAGAACAGCCAAAAAATCAATTTTTCAGATTACAATAAAAATAGGGATAAATGAGCTTTTACACTGGTATTGAGTTTGTAAAGTTTGTTATGTGGAAATTTACTTCCCTCACGTCAGCGTGCGAACTCGTTTTTCTTTATTTTAGTCCCTTATTTTGTTAAACATTGGTTAGCGGCGTAAATCTGGATAATCGGTGGGAGTAGCTATGCCATTTACAACCACTTGACTAGAATTGTCGAGTTGTCTTATATACCACAATGACTGGCGAGTTATTTATGGATACCTGTGAAGTAAGAGAGGGGCATGGGGAGTATTTGGGTCAGGCAAAATATCTGATCTTGAAGATAAGGAAGGAAGTGTGAAAGGGTGGGGTGGGGTCTGATTGAAAGCAATGATCATACTGACACACTAGATATTATAAGGTTAGGTTTGCAAAGGAAAAGCACTTGGCTTGGGAGTTTCATTAAGAAAAGGTGGGATACACAGCTACTCACCTGAAGAAACTGGTTCAGATGAGCACAGCAACAAAGAAAGTATTTTTACACACATATTACATAATATTTCGTCTCCATTTGAGACTTCTTCAGATGTAGAGAGAGACTGTCAGTTAAAATACTGTTTGAATATGAGCTTGTACAGTTTTGCCAACACAAAAAACACCAACACTAATTTCTTGGAACTATATACATATAATACACACTATTGCATGAAATGTTTCAGTTAGCTGTGTAAGGAAGGTTAGGTATGGAAAGGTGTTAACTGGGATCTTATATCTAATATTCAGGTTAGGTGGGGCCCTTGAATTTGTTACAAATTGGTAAGCTAATTCCCATCTCCTGAGCATTGAGCTATTACAATGTTTTTTGGGGAAGGATTTCAAGGCTTTTGTTGTGAAACAGTCATCAAACTGGAGGCTGTGAATCTGGGCATGTTGTGCTATTGGTTTTTCTTTACTAGTTTTTACATCATGTCGGTGTCCATTCATGCGTTTCCTGAGGGTTTCGGTGGTTAGGCCTATATATTGAGCGGGGCATTGTGTACATTCTAACTGATAAATGAGGTTTTCAGAACAGCAGGTATGGTGGCCTTGGATTTTGTATTGCTTTTGATGGTATGAACTAGTAAAAGATTGTCCCGGTGATATCGAGCCCGCCATTGGCGTAGCTCTCCATCAATTTGGTACTTTTGCAGTTTCGCTTTTTACGTTTCTTTTTGCTAACGGCCGGATTATGGCCCTGCCGCCCTGAGGCAAACAGACTTGAATCCATTTTTAATCCGTAGCAATGTTTTGAAACCTGCACTTAGTGCATTACTTTCTCGGTAATGATCCTTCCGCAGGTTCACCTACGGAAAGCTGTGTATCCCACCTTTTCTTAATGAAACTAGATATTATAAGAAAGACTTGCTTATAAAGATGGTGTACAAAGGTAATCTGAAGAATATTATTAGAGGAATGGAATCTTAATTATTCAGTAACATCCTTTTTTTGTCCGGGTTTCTTAAAATTATATACCCATTTTTCCTTTGAACCCCATAGTTAATGGTGTATTTTGACATTTTAAAATTAATTTTGAATAATGTACTAAGCAAAAACTAGGCACAAATCCTGAATTTTTCAAAATTTTTTAAAGTCAGAATCAGAAATCATTTATTTCGTGAATAACAAATTGTTATGTGAAACAAGTCAGATTTAAAACTAATACTTAATGCTAAATTGACAATTTTAAAATTTGTTCTCTAGCAAAAAGTGCACATTTCCTTCACATATTTGTGCAGTCTGGCAGGAATTCATCCACCGAGTACGGACACCTTTCAATAAGAATATTTTTTACCTTTTTAAGAAAAATTCTTGCACTGGCTATGTTTTTCAGGTGCCGGGGCAGAGCATTGTATAGTCGTATGTAGTATAGTAGTATGCGATTAGTCTATTGAGAATTATGCACACTGGTTACCTCTTAGGACGTGAAGGAATTGTTATGCTGTCTTCTTGTTTTGATTTGATTTTAAATAGTATTAAGATTTTACATATATAACACATTTCATGAATGTATATGAAAAATTGGAAATTCCTATTGTGAAGCTGTCTAATGTACCAATTTTGTATGCCAAACGACAAATAAAAATCTTGAATTATAATTAATTATCCTATTATATATAATTATAATCAACGGTCACATGAAGAGGAAATATGTTTTCAAGTTGAGACCTGAGCTTAAGACATTGTTAACCTCGAAAATATCCGTTTCGTTGAATTTGAAGCGGCACATTGGCGATATTACAGAATAAGATACTATTACGACAATAGACTTAATATACAAAATTATTTGTAAATGCCAAGAATAAACCAAGAAACAAACTTAAGCCAGGATAAAAACAACTAAAATTGCTAGGGGTTAAAAACATGTATTCAGTATAAACTTAGTATAAAACAAAGTTTTCATTAAATAATCTTCCTGACAAACAGTAGTTTACAAACAGTTTAGTTTAGTACAATTACTAACAAACATTGACCGCATACAATCAGAATGTTTCCCACTTAAAACAACATTGTACATTACAAATTATACTGGAATTGAAAATTCAATCATTTTTAAACTGTTCATAAGGCAAAAGGCCTTAAGGAATAAAGAAAGAGATGAAAAGACAAGTCAATATAATCTACCTTACATGCTATGAGAAAAAAATACTTATTTGGTACAAATATAAGTAAATTGAGAATGTGTTTAATAGGGCCTGCTTCGGTCTCCACCTCGGTCCCTGGAACAAGAGATAAGAGGGTTATCACAAGAAGAGTTTACCACTCAACTAAATAACAACTTTAAAAAAACAAAGATCCCTGCGTTTAAGTTTCATAAACCTTAGAAAACCAAATTCTGGTAACATTTTGAAATACACTTCAACACAATTAAAAACACTTTTAGTCAACTCCCGATTATCCGGGGTAATGATCGGTTCGAGGGTCACGGATAACCCAAAACCATGGTTAAAACAAAGGGATTCCATAAGTTTAATATTACAAATATACTGAAGGTTTATTAACATTTGTATGATACAATATTGTATTTTAATGTCATTTAAGATATATTTATATAAATTAAATCCTTTTAAAAATCTTGAAATTGTGATAAAATCTACAAACAATCACGATAATAATAGTTATGGCTCATAGCAGTAAATGCTATCCAAAATGCCGAATGATATTTAGTAGGTTAAAGATCTATAAACACCGAACTCTCTAAACTACACTGAACAGTATGCTAATTAATTCCGCACTGGGGGAAAGCCACATGAGGGTGAACAGCGGCGTGAAGGGTGATTGTTTTTTGGTGTAACTAAAACCTTCTAACTAAAAAAAACTGAGTTAAAAATTAACAAGAATAAGTAGGCAAAGGCAAGCTATTTTTTAATAGATTGTTAAAATTAAATAAAATTATATACCTTAACCTCAATTTTAATTTATTTTGTAAAATTAGGTTTGAGGTTGGCATTAAAGAAATGTTGCCAGAGAACTTGCTATTCAGGAAAAACCACTTGGGGCAGTCTTTCAAAGCTTGATAAAGAAGACGTTAAACTTACATATTGCCTTTTCTTAACCAATTTTTTGAATAAAGGCCTAATCTGAGTATGACAATTAAAGCGATTTGTCTCCAACGACAAAATTAAATATAATTAGGATGAGAGTAGCTCAGACAAATTAAGAAGTGTTTCATTGGTCACTTGATCACTTACCCTCGCATGGGTCCACCACTTCCTCTTCCACCCCCGCCTCTGCCGCGGCCTCCAAAGCCGCCCCCACCTCCAAAGCCACCACCGCCTCGGCCACCTCTGCCCCCACGGTCCATGCCGCCCCCGCCACCACCTCTACGGCCTCCTGGAAATATAAAAAATTAGTATATTAACCAATGACAGTTCTTTCAAAAACAACTTCATTACAGATTTAAGATGACACAAAGATTGCAGGTCTACCTACTACCACATCAGAGCAAGAAAAGTAGGAAACTTAGAAAAAGAAACAGTCTGATGAACATTAAACCAGCTGATTGGTAACAAAACTTACGCTGATTCTTTAATTTCCATTACATCTTTAAACCTCCAAACAGAAATTATTTACGGCAGTTAATTATAAACTGCAGAGAATAGACATTTGCCATATCTATAAAACGTTGGATTAATTAAGATATTGTTACACTATATGACTTAAAAACATTGATTTTTTAGCTGTTCTGATGCTCCTGGTTTCATTTACCTGCAATGCTAGGAATACAATTTTGCGCAATATAAGGTTAAGAGATGGTCCAGCCAGGCTTGATAGTAGGTGCAAGGTTGTTGGGGATGATACAAATACACCAACAAATCAATAACATGCTTTTCTAAAGTAAAAACCCTTTAAGACAAGGTACTGTGTTTAGCCGATATACATTTTAGCGAATTTCCCCTATAGGGAAGAAGCTATTACCGTAGTCGGCATGGTAAGACCTAGGCCCGGGACCATGATAACTTTTCGTTTTGAGGTCCCCAGACCCCAAAAACACAATTCGTTCGAAATTATATATATATATATATATATATGTGTCCGTGAGTACGATAACTCTCGTAAAAATTATCCGATTTAGATGAAATTTGGTATAAACGTGTAAAGCAACATTTATGACTAAGTTCGAAAACCAGCCAGATCGCTCTATCCGAAGGGGTATTTTGGGGGGTTTTATACCCCAAAAATGGGTTTTTCGATTTTTTACATATAATTTTGGAAATAGTCAAATTTTGTTTCTTCCCATTGGATTCAGCTTAAAAAAACACACAATTTGGTATTTTGATCATTTCTCTACGTCAATTGGTTACCGAGATATTGAAAGTGCTAAACACAGTACGTTGTCTAATGTTATTCTTATGGAGAAAAATAAAAATTTTATATCTCGCTTATTTATGAACGTATACTGACGAAACTTGGTATACGGCTTCATCTGGTTGTGGACCATTGATATTTGCTCAAAAAGACAATTTTTTTACCCAAGGCTCCTGTAGCAGGAAACCTGCGTACTCAGCCCCATGTTATTCTTATGGAGAATAAGTAACGTGTTATCTGCCTTCATTACGAAAATTAATTAATGCAATTTGGTATGTGGCTTTACCTACATGAGTTATATTGATATTTGTATAAAACCCCATTTTTTGTGTTCCTTGCTTCAGCAAACCTGCATACTCAGCTGCCATGTTATTCTTATGGAGAATAATTAAAATGTCATAAATCGTTTATTTATGAATGTATACTGATGAAACTTGGTATGTGGCTTTATGTGGTATTAATATACATACATATGCATTGGAAAATCGCTGAGTACGCAGGTTTGCTGCTACGTGGGTATTATTTAATAACTCGGTAAATATTTATGCTAGAATGACGAGAGAAGGCTTAAAACTTTCACATTACTAATTCCCATCTTAAAATAAGCATTAATCTTACGTCCGGGGCTTTTCTGACCCTTTTTGGGCCCAAAAACTCGAAATTTAAAAGAATAATCCCCAAAAAAAGGGGTTAGAGTTTTTCGATTGTTTTGCCCAACAAACTTGTCCAACTGATTATAGAAAGGAACATCCCTACCAAATTTGAAGTAAATCGGACAAAAAATGCGACCACCACAGTGCATACACATTTATATATAATTTTGAACGACCTCCCAAAACGTGTTCAGGGGGTCATGTTAGGAACTTCTATGGTGGTCCCGGGCTTAAGTTTTACCGCGCGGATCATGCTAATAGTTCACTTTTCCATAGGAAATTCACTAATAACTACCTCAGCTATTTGTTTTATAAAACCGTGGTAAATTATGTTTTTAATGTAATTTGAAATTACTTAAAAAAGAGATTGGCGGCAACTTTTTCCCCTGTACCTAGCCCGTCCATATGAGCCTCAGGCCTATTGATGAAACCTATCAAGCAAAGCAAGGGGTAAGCCGTTACAGTACAAGCTAGGTAGTACTAATAAAATTTACCAGCCAAGACTGGGATTTTAACACACGACAGGACTTTTGTCGTAGTTCCAAAAACTGTCACCTTAACCACAACGCTGAACCACAAACAACTCAACAGTTTATGATTTGAATCACATTTATTTTCAATCTTAGTTTGTATCATCATAAGTACTTCTTCAGTTGTAAGGCCATTCTTGTTGCACAAAGCTGAGCTACAGGGTTCACACTTTCATTTGGTTAATGATTTCCCTGACCAAAAAATTTCATTTTCTCTGACCTTTCCTTACTAAAAAGGTTTCCTGACTCTTGACTTGGAATGCACACTTTATTTCAAATAAGTAATATTTTAATAAAATAAATTATAATTGGCCTCCATATTCCCATAGTCATACATTCTCCTGTTTATTATACTTTATGAATAGTATTTCCTAGCTTTAAAATCAAATTAAAAAAGCTTTCTCTGCCCTCAATATAAGGTATTTTCCCTGACTTTTGGCATTTTTCCTAACTTTTCCCTGAGCTTTTTTGAAATCCCCGACTTTCCTGAAAGTGTGAACCATGTACCGAGTCAATAATCTATCCTTCTTATTGCCAGAGAGTGTACTCACTGTCGCCTCCGTCACCGCCGCCGCCGCCCGGTTTGTCTGTGTTGCAGCGGTTGCACTGTTGTCTCCACGCAAAGTTGGTGTTGTTGCACTCGGGGTTGGGGCACTTCCAGTCTCCCTCTCGGCTGCCGAAACCTGCCAAATCACGATTCGGAACTTTTTATCAAACACCTGGTGAATCGTAACGTTAACCTGTGACTATGTGGACTAATCTGACTTCTTGATCAACATATTCAAAAAATCTGGAACCAGCACAGAACTAAACAAATAGTTCCTTATTAAAATTTATGGCCTATTGCTCCTACATCAACAACTTGCATAAACACCTGTTAGTTTATACAGGTGTTTCAGTACATTAAACTTACTGAGCTGCAATTTAAAATCACTTTGTTACAAGCCAAAGATAAACCAACATACTCAACAAGTAAGACATCTGTAGGACTTTCTAGCAGTACCCTCTAGAATATTTCCAAATTATGATTAAAAACCATGAGCTGAAATTTTCTGAAACATAGCTTAAGTTGTGTTTCAAAAAATGGACTACCGAGGGAAAACAGGTCTTTGACCCATCAACATCCTGACAAAATCAACCTTCGACATTTACAAGTACATGACGCAAAGATAATGCAAGAATATGAAGTAAAGGGCTCTTGATGCCTAACAACATTGTGCTAGCACCCCAGACAGATCACAAATACACCCGTAACTAACGCCATGCCTGCAGTTGATATAATAGACAGAAACATGGCAGTCAGTGTAGTAGTTACTGAGGTAATTTTGCTACTGTAGTACTGAACAACGTTCATGGCGACTTTCAAACACTTATACAAAATTGTAGGTTAGCTCGTTCGGATAACCCACGATCCTAATAACCAAGGGTCTGAATCAACCATGGGTTTTAGACGTTCCAGAATACTGATCGTTCATAAGGCCTAATCAAAAATATTCAAGCTCTTGAATTTTTTCTAATTCACCTAATACTTAAACCTTGAATATTCAACTCACCGCTGCCACCGCCACCACCGCGGCCGCCTCCATCTCTGTCACCACTGTCTCTGAAGCCCCCGCCGCCTCTGCTGCCCCCTCGGCCCCCACCACCCCCGCTACTGCCTCGCCCGGGGGGACCGCCCCCACCACCACCACTCCCCCCCCGGCCACCACCACGGCCGCCGCTCCAGTTGTCTCTCTTCGTGGCCATCTGCACCTTGATAGTGCTTCCGTTGAACTCCTTCCCTGTAACACCCAAAGCAATTATGTAGTGAAGGTGACTAAGAGAATAATAATTACATTTAAGTCAATACACAACATTAAAAGTAACCCAAGTTTTGATTAATTTTTAAACTGGATTCAACTGGTTATGAGTCATTTGTGGAAAAAGTCAAAATTATGAACTTTATTGTCGCAAAATACATTCCAATTATCCAGCGTAGCTGGAAAAACAGATGACATTGGTCATTGGCCTACGTGGTCGACTGCCATTTCCCCCTCTGTCACCTCTGCTCCCATAGCAACCAACTTGGTGACCAATCAAATCATCTCTTCACAAGTTATATCACAAGTCACCTGATATAGATTGATTACCTGAGAAGAATGGCAGTCGACCATGAAGGTTTCACTTTTATACCCCAGACCTAGGACCTCTAGATATATTCGAGTGTTTCGTCACCTTAGGCCACCTCCGAGTCAAATTACTTATAACATTAAAGTAATCTCTTTAACACATTGGGTGCGGAGTACGTTAATTAACATATTCTAATTAACACTGAAAAATATGTGATTTTCATGTTTAAACGTGTTTGTTAGCATTGAACATATTAAAGAGGGTTGAAACTGTTAAATTATTACATCACACAGGAACTTTTGAATACTACAAAAGGCCCTGTTAGTTCTTAAACAAACCAGTGTTTGCAATATTTTTTAATCTGGTGGTAAGTTATACTCTGATTGTTACGGGAGTGCGGCTGGCAGAAGGGTGGGCTCTACTCACACACACGCAGGCCTCACACACACAGACGCAGGGGATTAGGACGGACCACTGACCTGCCGCCTGAGTCATCACTGGCTCACAGAAATTTGACTATCAATTTTTTTAATTTTACCTTCGTTGTAAAATCTATTAATGCTTTTGACTTTAGCTCAAAATGATAAGTAAAATGATACCAAACAATATATATTTTGCTTAAAAAATGTAGAAGTTACGAACATTTCAATACTAGAAGTTACGAATATTTTCATATTAACTATCACAACCGCGGGATTCCTTTCACAAAGGACTTGAGAAAACCTGAGTTCTATCAACTTGTATACGTCTGAATAAACCGCCGATGCCAACCTATGAAATCGACGATAAGGCTGCCAACGACGATAAACGTTTCTGACCAATCTGACTTTTTACTATCCCCATTCAGTAAACTATTTTTTGTCATAATCATTTCGTGTTTGGACTCATTTTTCATGGAATTAAACAACAAATTTAGTGACACAAAGCTTTTTACAGTATATCTATCTTGAAATGAGTTGCGATTTTGAGGTATCATACAGCAGGTGTTATATTTATAGGTAGTGAAGGGGATTGGGGCTTCCAGGAATTAGGACGGTGGTGAGTGTGCGTGCGTGAGTTGGGTCCCTCGCAGGTAGAGCGGAGCTCCAGCCGCACTCCCTTAACAATCAGACTATAATTGTACATTCTTTCTTAAGGTTTTCAAGTCAAATATTAATATAAGAAACAACCCTTTTTGCCCTTAGTGTGGTATGTCTTGACTTTCAAACTGCCCTGAAAAACACAATGTAAAAGTAATCTTGTCATGGTAATTTTTTTTAACTCGACAGTAACTGAAAAGAAAAACAATCCATAATTTTGATGCACTAAGTGTGATTTCTGAAACAGGTAGGATTCAAACATTCTCAAACCAAAATCTTGCATATCTACAGCAAGAGCATAACATCTCGGAAATATACTACAGGGTGATTTATTTATTCTGAAGATATTACCATCAAACCAGCTGATCGCTGAGCGAGCGGCGTTGGCGTCATCGTAGGTGACTGTCGCCTCTCCCTTCGGCCTTCCGGTGGCTTTGTCATTGTACATCCAGATCTTGGGCTTTCCAGTCCTTTTGTCAGTCTAAACAACAAAAATATTTTGACAAAATCAAACTTAACTTTAGTGGCTCATATTAGCACACAAGGCCCTGACTAAAAAAGTTAATTTTCCTGACTTTCTATACTGTAATAAAAAGTGAATTTTCCTTGACTTGCAACTCGGAATGTACTTATTTTACAATAGGTAATAAATTTAAAAACTTATTTTGTTATCGGCCTCTATCTTCCCCATATCCTGTTTACTTTAATGTTTACAGTTAGTAGTTGTCCAATACATATTAAATTTGCTCGGGGGAAGGCCACTCAGTTTGTTTAGATGACTTGGAGTAATATTTAACCACTTCCCCTACTGATAATCAGATTTGCATAACTCATTTGCCTCTTTTCTAAATTGTTAAGGTCACTCCAGTTGTTATTTATAGCTCAATGTCCCTTTGATTAATTTTACTACTCTATATACCGGGTGTCCCACGAAGAGGTTTAAACGTTTGATTTTATATTACGTGCCCATTCATTCACCAAACTTTTTTAAACTTTACACAGTTTACGAAGTAGGTTCTAAAAATATTCTGGAAAAATTTCAGCTCCCTAACCTTAATAGAAACAAAATGGCGGCATATTGAAAAATTTACCAATTTGCTTCCTATAAAAACTACTTTCATGATTTATTATCTGATTTGTTTACTACGTTGCGGTTCTAACGCTCATTGTTGAAGAACAGCTGTTTGATTGTAAAATTTCGCTTGAGCCATAAATACATAACCTAACTTTCTTCGGTACTGTTTTACTGAAAGTGGAGTCGAGAAATGGCTTTTAACGTTGAACAAAAAGTTAAGTGTTGTGCGGGGGCTATTGCTTTTGGCAACGTCACTGAAGCAATTAGACAATTTCAGGTTGCCTACCCAGGAATTGAACCACCTAGTAATCCAACAATAACCAAGTGGAAAAATCTTTTGTTAGAAACTGGTAGTTAGAGGTGTGCGGATATCCGAAAAGCCGGTTCGGTTTCGGATCGGATCGGATATCCGAATCCGATCCAAAGGTTTTTTCGATATTCGATAAGGTCCAGTATAAATCCGACTTATTCGGATAGACTGTATATCTGGGTATAATAAGCCAGAAACAAAATAATAAATAAGTTTGGACCATTACTAAACGCTTTGACTCTGACGACGTCGTTCAAAATAACGTAAACGTAACGCAATGCCGGTCACTTGTTGTTCGGTTTCGGTACGGATCGATACGATATTTGTGTAGATTCGCGATGTATCTTATCGCGATACACGGCCGGATCGTACATCACTGTAGCAACAAAGAATAAATACGGTCTATACAGAGCAATGAGCGATAGCAAACGTTTTTGATGTTAACAATCGCAAGTGTATACACCATTGCTATTCGATGTCGATTCAAGATTCACGGGATAGACACAGATAACGAGACAACAGTAGTGGATTACTGGCGAATAAGTCGATAATTTAAAGTTGATAGTCGATATGCGACTGTATCAAAATCTCACGATTCAATGAGCAAGCTCTCATAGAGTAAGTCGTAATTCCAAAGTCGCAATACGCAATCATAAATGTTAGTGTATGAAATTTAAAATTGCTGCTACTGACATTTTTCTATTCAATAGGTACCTTTAAAACCCTGAGTAAAATATTGCTGACATGCACAAAACGAGTTACATAGCTTTCTCTACGGGGAAGTTTCCCCGTATGATCAACGAGCTTAATTTATCTAGAGCTCTCATACTCCAAGAAAAGCCTTCACTTTTTAAACTCGTTGTGTGGATTACGACGACGCGAAGCAGCGATGACGGATTCGCGAAAGTATAGCTTAGTTATCTATAATTTATTTACACAAGTTTCATCGTTCGGTTATTATTTGATTTTGAACAATTCATTTCTTTAAAATGGAACCGAAAAGGATTAGCATCATATGGAAATTCTTTATAAAGAACGAAGCCGATAGTGAAGTCGCTGAATGTCTGAAATGCAAGCTTTAAGGTTATGTTTATGTTTACATTCCGGTGAAAAAGTTTATATTTTTTAGTAAACAAAAAACATTCAAACTAGTTAGTAAATTTATAAACAAAGGAAATTATTTGGTCATGGATGTTTTGGTTAATTTATACAGAGAAGGCCTACTGAATCATTTTGTCACTGCCCAAGTTGTGCTAGGCCTAGTAGTATGTTGTGATGTCTGCTTCTTTTTAACATCGGTGATTCTGGTCTTTTAATAACCAGGCAGTCATCATATTAAAATGTTTCCTTGTTTTTTCTCTTGTCTGACCATATGTATATGTTTGGTTTTGTACTACATCCAAATAGGCTAATAAGGAGTTATATCACAATGACAAGGCTGATAGTCAGGGTGACATTAAATGATTGAAGTTGAGTAGCCTAAACTAGGCCTACTTTTATTAAATTATATAACTTTACCAAAATTATTATTTTTGAACTTGTAATTTTTTGTTACCACTAAAGTCAAGTAGTTTGTTATTTGACCTTTACTAGGTTACTAAGTTTTACAATCACAGTTTGGAAGTTGTGATATTGCCAAAAACATTATTATTATATTCTTGATGTATTCATAAACATTTGATTCTTTTATCATCTAATCTCCAAAATAAATAATACAATGCTATTTGTTTACAACCAGTTCAATTATTTGTATTAGCCTACCAGTTAATTTGTTATATAATACTATTTAAATTAGTGAAGGAACAATGGCTATTCAAATAAAAACATCATAGACTGTGAGTTTTATTTACTGATTTAATAACAAATGTAATGTTGTCAAATTACAAAGGTTCGTGCTCATCCAGTAAACATATTTCTTGTATTTTTCACTGCAGAGTATTCTTGTGTATGTGCACAGGTTGGTATATTCCTCCTCCAAATAGAAATGCTGTTTTCTGGTGATGTCATTGTAGTCTCCAGCCATTAGGTACTCAGAAAGATACAGTTGTAAAAATAATAACCACTTGTTGTGTACCTATTGAATAAAATTAACTATCTGAAATATCGTATATTCTTGCAAGGGAAATAAAAATGTTAAGTTCCGACTTGAAAATATGGTAATTCTTAGAGATCGATGTAACGTGCGGTACTGGCAAAGTAAATATCCGAATCCGAAAATTATCCGATCCGAAACCATTACTATCCGATCCGTATCCGACCCGAACTTAAGCTATCCGAACCGAAACCGATCCGAACTAAAAATTCACTATTCGCACACCTCTACTGGTAGTGTTGTCAAAAATTACTCTAGGCGATCTAATGAGGAAAGAGAAGAACTGGTGTGCGCATCAATGCTCCGCTCTCCAGGTAAACCGATATCACTAAGGAAGGTTGAACTTGAAACTGGTGTTCCGAAGTCTTCTGTACAGAGAATTATTAAGAAAAACAAAATTAAATTTTTCAAAAGTCACCTAGTTCATCAACTTCTTGAAGATGATCCGGACAGGAGAGTGGAATTTTGTTCTCGTATCATTGAATACCATGAGTCAGATCCTGATTGGCATACTCAAATCATTTTCTCAGACGAGTCCACTTTCTACCGCAATGGTGTTGTAAATAGGCATAATTGTAATTATTATAATACCGTCAATCCCCACATTCTTGAAGAGACTCCAATTAAATCAAAAGGAATTACTGTTTGGGCGAGTGTCAGTTGTAACGGCGTGATATCTTACGACATTTCAGACAATACAATGACTGGGATTAGGTATGCATGAGTTTTAAATGAACAGGTCTTGCCCCATTTGACGGTGCCCCAAGATGGTGCTCCACCTCATTTTGCAAATCCTGTCAAGCAATTACTAAATGGCAACCTTCATGGCCGTTGGATTGGTCGTGGAAGTGATTTTTTAGATTGGCCACCCCGATCACCTGATTTAACTGTTTGGGACTTTTTTTTATGGGGTTATTTGAAGGAACAAGTTTATACCCATAGCTTCAATAATGATGAGGAACTAAAACGATCAATAGAAGAGGAACTTCTCCGGATACCGCGGAGTTTCTTTGTAAGAGCTTACGAATCATTTGTTACGCGCTGTTATCAGTGTGTTGCTGTGGATGGGTTACAGTTTGAATAATTTTGGACTTTAAGGTTTTCCATTAGGCTATGTTCTAGTTTTTTTTATTTAAAAGTCATATTGCCCTAGAATGTAACAATAAAAATATTTTATAAAACCAAAAACACCTTTTTTAATGTTTTTAAAGTATTGTTTTTCAATTTGCCGCCATTTTGTTTCTATTAAGGTTAGGGAGCTGAAACTTTTCCAGATTATTTTTAGAACCTACTTTGTAAACTGTGTAAAGTTTAAAAAAGTTCGGTGCATGAATGGGCACTTAATATAAAATCAAACGTTTAAACCTCTTCGTGGGACACCCAGTATGTAATCTTCAGTCAAATATTTTAATCTCTGCCCTCAGGAAACCACATGTTAACACCTAAAACGAAACATCGGTCAAGATGGGTAATTTTGCGCTGTAATAGTGGCTAAACTGCTTGGCCTTGAGGGCTGCCGCTCCCCCTACCTTCCTCCCCCACCCTTCTCTTACCTCCAAGGCCATTTTCACTCAGTTTGCCCGACGGCTTTGTATTGAGCAGACGCTTTGTGTAAAAGCGGTCGGTCAGATTTACCGCGTGTTTCGCTTACCGGCTGCCACTCATCGGACAAATATACCGTGTGTTTCGCTAACAGGTTGAAGTGAAATGTGTTGTGTTTTGCTGTTTTTGTAAGAAACTAAAACGTCTCGTGATACAAAATGGCTAGCGGTGGTCCTAGCCGTGGTATAAGACTTAGTGACCCAGATTTTAGTGATCAGATACGAAGGTTGATGGTAGACGACAGTGAAGATGATAGTGTCTTCAGTGAGGTTGATGATTCGGATGCCGATCCGGACTATGTTTTGTCTGATGATGAAGGCCAGCAAATTTCCAGTTTATCAGAAGATGAAGATGATGCTGATTTGCTCAATCTTGAGAACAATGCAGGGAATATAATAAATACAGTTGCTGAAGGTGTTGATCTTCCTGAGTATTTTTGTGAACGTCTGACGAAGAAAGAAATTGGACCACCGAACGCATGGAAAAGCAAACCACGTGCAACAAACGTAAGAACGCCTGCCAGAAATATAATTACAACTAGATTACCAGCAATGAGAGCACCAGCAAGGGCCTTAGGCAACAATCCCTATATGCGTGAAGTTTGGAGTCTTTTATTTGACGATGAAATAATTTCAAGTATAGTTAGAAACACTAACATAAAGTTGGCCAGTGTTAGGCTACATCTGTCAGCAAATACAAATAAAAGCAATTACCGGGATACCAATGTGGAAGAGGTGAATGCCCTGATTGGCCTATTATTACTATCATCAATTCTAAAGTCAAATGACGAGAAAATGAAATCCCTATTTACGAAAGACGAGTACAGCCGCCCCATATTTCGCGCATCCATGTCTGCAAAGCGCTACGAAATACTAATTGGGTCCTTACGATTTGATGACGCACAGACACGTGTACAAAGGAAGCAGGATGATAAAGCTGCTGCAATTTCAGAAATATTTTATAAAGTTATTTCTAACAGCCAGGCAGCCTATAGCCCATCTGAGTTTGTAACGGTCGACGAAATGCTTGTTCCGTTTCGAGGGCGTTGTGGATTTCGTGTCTACATGCCTAAAAAGCCTAAAAAATATGGCATAAAGGTGATGTGTTTGACAGACTCAAAGACCTCTTACCTCGTAAATACATACATTTACACTGGAAAGAACAGTGACGGAATGGGATTGACAGAAAAGGAAAAAGAGATGCCAGTAGCAGTACAGTGTCTTACAAGACTGTGCAAGGTTATCGAAGGCAGCAAACGCAATGTGACAGCCGACAATTGGTTCACTTCTTTGGATGGAGTGGAGCAGCTTGGAAAGATGAAGCTCACCTTCGTAGGTACCATCAGGAAAGACAAGCGAGCAGTCCCACATGAGTTCCAGGCAAACAAAGATCGACCCGTTGTCTCAACATTGTACGGGTTTAGAGGTGAAATGGTACTTCTGTCCTTTGTTCCAAAGAAGAATAGGTCAGTTTGCCTCATTTCAACATTTCACGATAAAATCGAAACAAATCAAGAAAAGAAGAAGCCGGAGATTATTTGTTTCTATAACAAAAACAAGGCAGGAGTGGACATCTTGGACATGAAATGTGCCGTATTTTCGTCCAGCCGAAAAACTAGGCGGTGGACGCTAGCCATGTTTTATCGGCTGATCAATATTGCAAGTTGCAATAGTTTCATCGTCTATATGAGCTATTCTGGCACAACGATGATGAGTCGTTTCGAATTCATCAAGATGTTGGCCCACGATTTGATTGTGCCCCATCTGCGTAGAAGAATTGAAGATGTTCCAAATCTTCCACGTGACCTGACAACGGAAATCGGAAAGATCTTACGAAGTCCTCCAGCAGCTCCCGGTGCCCTTAGTGATCTGATGGACAAAAGGAAAACCTGTGGTAAATGCCCTCCCGGAAGTGACCGTAAGACACAGCACAAATGCTTCAGATGCAGCACCCCGATTTGCGGTGGATGCCAAATCAGGTCATGTTTCAACTGTGCTACTGACAACGAGTAAACGTGAAGCGGGACAAGGTGATACATATAATGTCTATTTGGACTAATATGATGATGAGGTATGCTTTTTTTTCATTATAATCTTGTTACAAACTTGTTGTAATAATTTGTATGTAATATAGCAACCATATAACATTTCTATATACCAAACTTGTTTATATTATTACATTTTTAGATTTTACATGTAAAGTGTATAGTATTTTTTTTTTATTAATTTTGTCTAGTTTTTGTCAAATAAAATACGATTTGTCATAAAATGTTGTAAAACATCATTATAATGCCTGTGTATGCCTAGTAATACATAATTCCAATTATAAACACCCAAAATAACGATTAAATACTGTAACGGTCAAATTGACCGTATGTTTCTCTTAGCGTTTTAAAAATCATGTTTCGTTATAGGTGTTAATAATCATAAACATTTTAGTACTGTATTACTTTGACAGTCCCCTGATTGATTATGAACAGCTATTGCAATTCTTTTGTTTTGATTTGAAACTCTATAAGCCCAATGTTAATTTTTTCAACTTTTTATTTTTTTTAAAAACTTTATTTGATTTTTACTGGGGAGAACATATATATTTTTACCAGTCTAGAACATATTTTTGTACCATAACTTAGTTATTTCCAAAATTTGAAGGAAGTCCTCGGAGCCGTTTTCGTGATAATTGTGCAACCAACCATTGCTCATATAAGAGTGTAGGATTTATTGCCTTTCCACCAGTTATGTTTCATTTCATCTTTACACCATAAAAACAGATTCAATAAATATCTAGTAAGTTTTGATTTTTACACAGTAGTGCTTTACGTTTACGACTAAATCAAAAATGTTCTATGACTTAATATAAAACGTTGAAGCATTTTCCCTGACCTTTTTCTAATTCCTTGATTTTCCAGAAATTGTGAGCCACGTATAACATCCTTGAATTCGGACAGCATGGTTTTTCAATGTTGGTTTTATAATTATAATTGAATATTACTTTTTTTTTATTTGAACAAATTTTTAGTGTTTAATGACACTTACAAATTTGGGCATGCTAATATATGGGATCAATATATAATGCACAGATGGTGTCAACAAGGATTTTCCACTACAACTTCCCCCATAAGTCATGTTCGACAACCTGATATAGCTTTGGACCTCCATAAAATGTTTCTTAAAATATATCTTCAGTGTTTAGAATCATGTTTAAGTACATTTAAATGTTTAAAATCTAGACAACATCAAGCTAAGGACGATAAACTGAAAAAAAACTTGATTTCCTATACATCCACTGATGATGAATCTTGGGACCTAAAATAAATTTTGATCACTGTTTTTTTTTTATAATAATTGAACAATCCAGAGGCCGGATAAACAAAATTTGACTATGTAACTAAAACAACAAAATCCTCATGATAAACCTAAAGCGTCATATCGCCTACAATACCGAAGCTAACGCTCCGCCCGTACCTTGATAACTCCGATGGAGCCAAAGTGCTGTTGGATCTCCTCCTCAGACGTGGTTTGGTTCATTCCCGAGACAAACACTGTGTCCTCCTGGACGACAAAGTCATCTCCCCCTCTCCCTCCGTAGCTCCCACTGCCTCCTACAACCGAACGGCAACGGGAATTGTTACAACAGGCAAAGGTACTAATGGCACACTGAGGGGATTGTCCCTATGCAACATAACCTAACCCTCTTTCAATTACTTTTGCTAATACTCAAACAAAAACCGCTAGTTTTATAAGAAAAACTGAATTCCACATTAAAAAAAATCCTTTTACTATTTTTTTTTACATTACTCTTGATGAATAACAGTTTGAAAATTCATTCTCAAAGGGTTGGAAAATATTCAAACCTGTTTTTACAAAAAATACATTGCATAAAAACTATGTTTATGTTAAAAGTTCCCTGACTGTTAAACCTTCATCACATTTTACCACATTCCCACTTAATCCACTAACCAACTTTGTAGTTTTTATTTTTCATTGTAAAGTCAACACCAATGGAAAATTTGTTTCCAAAACTTAACAAATCTTTTAGCCTATGTATTTTTTCAGATTTACTTAGCAACTTCATTTTACCACCTTTTATCCAA
Organism: Allygus modestus; assembly: GCA_963675035.1. Lineage (NCBI taxonomy): Eukaryota > Metazoa > Arthropoda > Insecta > Hemiptera > Cicadellidae > Allygus > Allygus modestus. The sequence goes on from OY776111.1 coordinate 452,505,140, forward strand.
TAACCTAACGAATTCGCTCCCTTGGTAAACCATATAAATCATCTTTATATGCTATTGCTCTTAATTTTGTAAACCAAATACTTCTTATTTCTAAGCACACAAATGAACCCTATTAAACCCTGTGAAAACTTCTCTTTTCTAAAGAGATTGACAATGATAATGTCTGTTAATACAACTCTGTTACTAGTCACAACATTCTCTTTCCACTCTTCCACACAATTTAAAACATTGGCCCATTCTTTGATACTGAGTTAAAACTTGATACAACCATTGAAATATTGGGTATTATTTTCTGACCAACCTTTTCTTGTAACATTAAATGTGGGATCTTGACGACCTGTAAAGGTCTTTCCATATATTAGACCGATAGGGAACGTTTAATAGTACTTCAAATGTAACACTAAAACTTAAACTACGAATGGAAGACTTCCAAAACTAATTAATTCCTATGTAACACCAAATTATAACTTGACTAACCCCCTTGACCAACATTTGACCTTTAACCTTTATACTTCTCAAGTGCCCCTTGGCCGTAACTTTTAACCTTTATAACTTTACCATTGCCCCCTTGGCCGTAATCTTTCACCTTTACAACTTCGTCAGCACCCCCTGGACTGTAACCTCTGACCTTTATAATTTTGCAAGTGCCCCTAACTTTCAACCTTTATAACTTTACCATCGCCCCTTGGTGACTCAAAAAGTTAGCCAACACTCCCCATACCTCTCCCCATACACTGCCTCTGGTTAAGGGGTAATACCTTTGACCTTTACAACTTTACCAGCGCCCACTTGGTTGTAACCTTTGACCTTTAAAACATCACTGGTGCCCCCTTTGTTATAACCTTTTACCACTTTCATTTCAACATCGCCTCCTTGGTCGCAACCTTTGACCTTTACAACTTCACCAGTGCCCCGTGGTTATAACCATTGACTTTTACAACTTCACCAGCGCCCCCGTGGCCGTAACTTTTGACCTTTAGAACTTCACCAGTACCACCTTGGCCATAACCTTTGACCTTTACTATCGCCCCTTGGCTGTAACCTTAGACCTTTATAACTTCACCATCACCTTCTCGGCCATAACCTTTGACCTGTTTGTAATAGCCACCACATCGGATTGGACCTTCTACTTAGTTTCTATCAACCCTTGTGTAAATTACATTGTTATAACTCTCGGACTTAATACCTTTAAGGCACAACTAAGTCAGTTTATACCAAATTAACCTTTTTCAAAAACCTACCCATTTTAAATATACCACTTATACTAAAAAGCGTGGGAAAACCATCCATATTCATAAAAAAACCTCCAATAACACCATGTTTTGTTAGGATACTTCTGGTTTTGCTGACTATTGAACCCTTTCTGACAATTTGTAGTCGTTTAGATACAACTGGTGGTACCTTAAAAAAAGATTCAGTTTGAACTTCTCCTGTATCATCACATACCTACAAAACAAAACTCGTCCATTGACCATTGGAACAGGGTGCATTCAACCCTTTAAAATACTCATCATTGTATCAAAACCTTTTTAATCCACCGATATGAATGCATGATATTTTACTCTTCAACATTCCTCAATACCTACCAAAAGCTTTCAGGCTTTTATCATACTTACCGTTTACTCTTTACCTCCCACCTTAATAGTACCATCACAACGTAAACCCAATACCAAGATATTTACGACAGATAATTATAATGCCCTATAGAAGTCTCCCATTCAAAATAATAACATCTAAAACCAAAGTATAAAATAAGCACCGGACATTTCTGCCGGTGCATTTACCTTTGTTAAAACCACCCCTGGCGCCACTGCTAAAACAGAAAAACCAATCAGTGGAGTTTGGCCAGAGACGAAATCCTGAAGACTGCGGCGATTTTCCATCCTCCCATCTTCCCTTCCTACTCCCCACCATCCCTCCCACTTTACTCCCCAATAACCTCCACCCACTTTATTTGCTACAATTTAATTAGTCCGTACAGTTGGAACTCTTTTGGAACTGGTAAATGAAATAAAAATTATGAGAAAATAGTAAGTATCCATTAGTTATTATTTGTGTATCTTTTTACTTTTTAGCACACAATCATTAGGATTTTAATCAAATTTAATATATTTGTTGTGATGATTAATAAGTATACCACCAATTTAGTGTTTTTGACTGTCTTTCAAGCAATACTTCAATAATCTTTTGCTCTAATTTTATACAATCATACCAATATGAAACCCCTAAAAAACTCTAGTATAATGTTCAACCGTATTTTTAAACTCATTATAGCGAAAGATTTTTATTTATTACCAAAATCTAGTTGGATATTATCTGCAGTCTAACAAACGCTAGATAGATAAAGCCCAAATAAATCTTAATAGTAATTTTGATATGATTCAGTTCATGTAATTTTATCTAAATTTGAACTCTTACAAAAAAAATATATAAGTCAACCATTTACCGATATTTTAATCCCTTCATTAATGATGGTTTCATAATTCAAATGAAATATAATTTATCAAATGCAGATAAACACGTGGAATATGTATGTTTCACCATAAATAGTCACATTTACCACTAACGACACAATTCCTCACGTATTTTCTTTAGTTAAAGACACTCCCCTCTTACCATTCAACCCCTAACTTGTACCAGAATATTTCTCATACCTTTGAAACCTGTATGGACACTTCAAAACAGCACACATAACTCAATTTGAACTGAGCAATTTTGTAAACAACGTGTTTAAACAAGCAGTAATTTAGCTACAAATGAACACACATTTTTGTCATTGAAGGTTAGAGAAAGGATATAACCCAACGAGGTGTAAATAAATATAGAGCTCTCGTCTCGTTTGAAAAGCGAAGCCTCACTGGAGGATATTTTTTTAAATCGAATCATCTGGTCAAAGATTAGTAAATGCAAATATGATTTAAACTTTTCTTGTCTTTGGAGTTGAGACATCAAAACTCCATGAGAAATAGAACGTCATAACATCGCAAGCCAACCAGAGTTAAGATTATTCCAGGTTTTATTTTGTGATTAGTCGTATATATCAAGAAAACAAATATCGAGGTAATTGATTCGATAAAAAGCTATATTTGTGCAGATTTAGCTGACAACATTTTGTTTGAAAACAAACTATTTTATCAACAACTATTGTTTATTTGAATTATGAACATATTCTTTATTTTGAAATCGTAAAAACAATTTGCTTGGTTTTAGTAAACAGGTGGGTTAGTACTCTGATAGCTGACAACCACGTAACTTGTGAAGAGAGCATTTGATTGGGTAACATATTGTTGCCATGGAGACGAGGGTACAAAATGGCAGTCAGCTTGTAGTCATATTTGTTTACCCCAGACGAGACCTTTATAGATATATACCTCGTTGAAATAAACACTTATAAAGCTAACAAGGGAACTCAGTAACACAAATTTGTAATACTAAATTGGTAACAGTAACAAGGAAGTTTTAAAACGACTTATCACGTTCGCTATCGATTGTCACTTAGTTAACACGTTGGGTGCGGAGGACGTTAATTAACGTCTTCCAATTAACATTGAAACATATGTGATTTTTATGTTTAAACATGTTTGTCAGCATTGAACGTGTTAAACTCTACACAATAATTGTATCCATATACAAATCCGTTAGACCTGCCATTGACCAAATTGGTGATCTTAGGTCATTATTCTTCGCCTACGTGTTTGAGTCAACACAGCTGACGTCAGTCTATTGGATTAAGCATCCTGGTTTCTGGGGAATTGTTAACATCACCTTTTTGATGGCAATCCGTTGTGACCGTTTTTTGACATTTCAATAGCGAATGTGTTAAGCCTCCCACACAAAAAAATAAACCAAGACACTTTGACAACAGGTTTTAAGTTTTCAGAAATAACACACCGTTGTAAAAAAGGAAAATATCTGTTCTTGGTTTGATTAGAAACTTGTAATATGTAAAATCTAGACTTCTACCAAGAAATCTAGACTTCAGCTAAATTAAGCAAAATATAAGATTCATTTCAAGGCTAACAAAATAAGAAATGCCTTTTAGTATAAAATGTATATCCTTTCTCTAATTAGCCATATAAAACTATCATTTTATAATATAAAATCCAAAAATATATATGTCACAGTAATCAACTATTTTTCAGTTCATATTATTAAAATATAGAATCGATACAACTTGCTGTTTCGCTGGGTACATTTGACGATTTTAAGGAAGCTACAAACATAGGCGAATACGGTTGGGCTTCACAACAGATGATTTTTAGAAGCGAATAAAGACAGGCACAACAAGGGATGATTTTCAGTTTAACTAATTTTCTTTGTGTTAGAAGTAAACACACAAATAGTAAAATATCACTAAATAAATTAGTTAACCCCTAGAACAAGTTGCAAAACACTGTTTAGACATTAATAATAAAACCGTTTAAAAGAGCAACGAATACGGGGATGTGGAGTCAATTCCAAAGCCAGTACAAATTTAGCCATAGATACCAGTTTGAGAAATTGGAGTTACCTCAATCCAATTGGAGTGATAAATGAAATTGGAAAAAACTGTGATACTCATATTATGAGTAAACTTGAAAAAACCCGACAAAGGAACGGTCACATCAATTTTGCAAGTTGCTTATTTTTGTCTCCTGTTCGGAAATTTTGTTAGCGACCTGTCAGTTCTGGTTCTTGAGAAAATATCATGAATAATCCTCGGTTATGGTCGCTCGCAAGTTTCAATTTAAATGTTTCAGACTGAATCAACCATATTTGAATTTTCATAAATAATTAAGGTACCACACCTCTAATGTAATATTAAAAATAATACGGGAAAATAAATATGATTGGTTTACCAAAACTTTACTCACCATTTAAAACATATAATTGGAAATAATTATCAAGGCTCATCACAGCAAAAAAAGTTATACCAAGCTGATAAATTTATGTCGGAGGAAGAAAGGCTCAGTAGAAAATGGCCTACCAACTGCCAACCGAAGGAACATCCAGTGTTACACCATAATTTATAACTCCTTCGTATTATACAACAACCACATATACACTTGCAAAATGTGATTTTGTACTTATATGTATCTAAGACGCCGACACACTCTCTTGTGGGTTTTGTAAGGTAAAATGTGAATTACCAATAAGTTTTCCACTACTACTAATAACCCAACTAACCATTCCTCATGAACCTTGTTGAATTTAGGTTTATATTATATTTCATGGGGACGACGAAGATAGTAACAATAAATAAGTAAACTCCCAACTATAAATTAGGTAGACTATCCTAACTTATCATTATTAACCTTGGATAAGATTCAAAACCAGTTCCTTAAGGCAGTTCCATGGCCAAACAACCTTTTTATTCTTCGCAGACTAACTCAGTAGGGTAAGGCAAGAGAGTACTCCCAAACTCTCTTTAACAAACTCTGTGCGGGTGGCCCGAGATTGGGTCATGGCTCAACATAAAATAATATGCGATTTTCAGGTTTAATCATGTGTAACGCAACATAAGTGTTACGCTGGATTAAAAAAAGACTGTGTGTATATAGGTAGATGCTATGTTGACATTTAAAAACAACCAAAAGCTCAAAAACTTGTAGGCCTATTGTTTTTCTCAAAGGATTTGGATGTATCTTAAAAAAAACAACTGAAATACCACATTATGAAGAATTTATTTAAGACCTTAGATAAATGTTATTTCTACCACTCATGCCAAAGAAATTTTCTTTTCATTAAATTTTAAAATATCTTTGAAAGCACATTTAAATAGTCTGATATAAGTTAGTGTCATAATCTTAAAACACTAGCAGCCTACTGATAGATCTTGGAATTGAAAATTGCACAAATTCTGAAAAATACAAACCCTATTGATTAGGCTAGTAAAATCTTTACTTTGTGCCCCACTGCAAACGGCGCAATGGCTGACCTACTCCAGGCCTACTCTAAACTACAGATTGGATTATTGGCTTATTCCGATTAACCTTCCAACAACACACAAAGAAAAGAAACACTAGTAGGCCTAGTTAATAACACTGAATGTAAAAACTTCAGGTAGGACCTATGCTTTGACTTGCAAAATTAAATGTAGGAACACCCTTAAAGAAACAGCTAAAAAAAAGGTATTTGGATGTCACAAACCTAGCTTATAATGTGCCGGATGGTTGAGTAACAACAGTTCTTTTATAGATCTAAATCCAAAAGAATGGTATTAGACCTGTAAATTATTCTAGTTCCTAATATGGAAAGAATTAGAGTCTGTAGGCCTATATCTTTGAACCGTAGCGTTGTTTGCATGTTACCAAGAGACTTAAACTATCAACTAACCTAAATATTATCAACTTACTTGTATCCACCGCCGCCGCCGCCACTGCCTCCTCTACCACCGTCATAGCCACCTCCACCCCCACCTCCCCCTCCTGGAGCATAAAATAGAATATAATGTAATTATAGTTGCCTTTGGAACATGTCAGGGAGTAAACACTGGAATAGGATTACATGAGGTCTTATCAACCATTTAAGAGACGGTGTTTTCTACGATACAGTTCATCGCTTATTTTGCAGCCTCAGCCGTTAAACCTGAGCTCGTATCGAAAACATAGTTCACACTTTTTGGTTAATGATTTCCCTGACAAAAAGTTGATTTTCCCTGACTTTTTCTAATAGTTTATTTTCTTTGACTCGGAACATGCACTTTAGTCTATTAGGTTTTGATTTCCCCTGACTTGTTTAAAATAGTAAGCATTTTCCCTTACACTTTTCAAATTCCCTGAATTTCCAGAATGTGTGAACCATGGAAAAGCCACTTTTGGTCCTGGGGATGAACTCTACTTTTCATCATATAGGCTACTGCAAACAATAGGCTATTAAGATAACAATTTGGTAAAACCTAAATATTGTTTACTTTTTTGCAATTAAAGTTTCTTCCATATTGCTCTTGCTACTCAAGACTAAAAAGTCATCAAAACAATACTTTTTTATCCATAGAATAAAAATAATAACTTTAGAATCTTAATGCATGTGTTAAAAACGGCTACTTTTTAAGAGCATGATGGAAAATAAATGTAACAAAGAATTTGATATGAACAACATTTTGACATTAATTAAAAATATGATTCCCATATAACTTTTTTTATGTTCAAGTATCATTGGTGTAAAGCGTTGGAAATAAATAAATATAAACGTAGGCTTAACATTAACCTATCTTACCTAGAACATTTATTGACAGCTTAAAAACTAAACACATACAGGACAGGTAGGTCTAACTTACTAAAAATTCCAATTCCTAATCGTCTAAAAACCTAATATTTTACGAGAAACATTGGTTATCTTGGAGTTTATGTAATATTAGCAGAATTAAGGAATATTTTCTACAAGGTTCAAGCTTGTCAATATGTTTTTCTTAAATAAATAAATAAATAACTTTATTGTCGTTGGCTTACTTGATTTTACAAAAAATCTTAAGATATTTTTGTCAACTTACGTCCACCACCATAGCCACCACCGCCGCCGCCACCTTGGTTGTAGCCACCACTCTGGTAGCCGCCGCCACTTCCTCCGTAGCTGCTGCCACCACTACTGCCACCGCCGCCGCCACCACCACCACCCCCGCCGCCATAGCCACCACCGCCTTGGTTGTAGCCCTGGTAGCCACCCTCACTGCTGTAGCTGCCTTGGCTACCGTATCCACCGGCCGTGGCACCTCCAGCTGGTGGGGGCTGAGTGTAGTTTGGTGTGCTGCCTTGGTCGTACTGGTAGCCTCCTGGATAAATAAGTTCAATTAATTTAAATGTATAGTAAGTTACTGGTATACAAGTTCAAAATTTACATTAAGCTTTAACCCCTAAAGTGCTGAATGTTGTGATAGTAATGGTGACCTATATTTTGAAAGATAAAAACGGCAATATAATCAAAGGAGTATTTCACGAGCAAGAATTGCTAAAGATTAAGTAAGTACCTACAAAGACATGCAGGCCCTACTTGGTTGAGAAGCAAGTGTGATTTATTAACTAAAATGGTTGGGTTTCCCAGGTAGCCAGAACTTGTGGATTTCCGCAAAGAATGCATTAAAATAAGTTGATTTTATATTCCCAACACATTCTCACTGGAAGGATAAAAGTAAGATAGCATTTTGGATATACTCTTAATAGCCTATATGAAAATTTCAGTATGTGTATATATAAAACTGTTGGTGACTAGAGGGCAATATGATTTAAATAATGAAATATTTCAAGGACTATGGGGTGATCATTGTTAACTATTGAGTTTTAGGCTAATGGAACCTTTCATGCCTACCTTTATTTGGTCCTCCCTGAGCGCCGTATGAATCGCTACCGGCGCCACCATAACCTTGCTGACCGGCGCCCCAGCCTGTGGCCGGGGGTGGCTGGGTGTAGTTGGCCGCAGCACCTTGGTTGTAACCACCTTGGCCATACCCGGTGGCCGGCGCAGCAGCCCCGCCAGCTGCCGCAGCTGGGTAAGCGCCGCCATAACCAGCATAACCTCCTCCCCCTCCGGTATTGTAGTTATAAGTTTCTACAAATCATTATCAAAAAATAATCATGTGTGACAATAATACCGTAGTAAACTTATGGAGTAGTAGGCCTACCTCATAACTATACTTTAATTAGGAGTACCTTCTATCCAACTCAGTAAGCCAGCATTTCAATATTTTAGCCTATGGAACTAGCAAGGGCTGGATATACGGGGCGAGTTCTATGAATTGCACATATGATCAGGCAATTTGCTAAGTAGCATTCTTAGGGTGTGTCCACTAAAAATACGTCACTATCCGATTCCGTCTTTTTAAAAATTTTTCCAAGTAAAATTCTTGTGCTCTTCGTCTTTCTTGATTAACTTAACTTAATAAATTGTATATAAAGAACAAACATTGATTCTGTTAGAGGTTGAGTAGCGTATAGTTTTGACGTGAATTTTCGCATTCGGCGTCAGTCTGATTTTTCTTATCAACGCGGGACAGTCGTGTCTGGGTGCTTCGAGGCTGAAATCGACCGCCTTATTATAAGCGGCCACGCTAAAATCGACCTCATAAGCAGCCAAAATAAAGCATTGTAATGCTTGAAAGCCACATAGTCAATCTTATAATTCTTCACTGCTAAGTAGGCCCTAAACTTATACAACAATTTAGCTTACTGTAGCTAAAAGTGTCACAATTCTTTTCCCAGCAGCGAACGTGTTTGTTACATGTTTGGGGCTCAAAGGGTTAACCGTAATGCTACAACTGAGAAGTTTATAGCTGCAGTTTAATATGCATCCCACATTAATTTGATTTTTAAAATGTATTCGTACGATTGAAAAAAATGAACTAGTATCAATCTAACTTAAGATGTTATTGTTGATGGTTTTTGTTTATATTAACCCTAGCAGTGGCCATTCGACCAATTTGGTCGAATTTTTATGTCGCCTATTGTGGCCATCGACCAAATTGGTCGAATTCTACAGAAAATTTTGTAACGTTAATAAACCAATAATAATAAACTCAAAAGTCATCAATATATATATCATTCGAAAGATCACATTCTGAACTTTCATTTTATTACATAAATGAATCGTGTAGCAGCTGTATAACAATGTTACGACGATTAGAAATTGAATGAAGTTTTGGTACAACGCAATTGCTGCAGCCGACGCTCTGACAATGGCAAAACACGATACTTTTGAAATTACCCAGATCGGGTAATTTTTCTCGCAGGAAGATGCGGTTGGTACCAATGCACAGCTGAAGAGTTGCGCTTTATTTTGGTATTAATTTTTAGAATTAAATATTGATTGGACAGGTTATATGATTTTCTGAAAACAGGTGTTTTTGTTTTTTTTGTGTTATGGCCAATTCGACCAAATTGGTCGAACTATAAAATCGCGTTTATATGCATTGTATGTCATAGTTACTAGTCAAATAATATGTTATTTTGAAGAGGAAGAAATGTAGAGTAATTTAGTTTTGCCGTTGGCAGCACTGCTCTTAGCAGAACACCTGTCAGATACTCAACAATTCGTCATATGTTTTGATCAGTTGTTAGCCATTGCGGTATTGGTATATGCATTTCTAAGTATTAGATGATTTTTATCTGCGAATCATTTATGAATTAGGTATTATTTCGGAGTTTTAGTGTTAGTGAAGTGTTTGTGTGTATATAACAGTAATCTCTTTTTCATTATTGGGTAGGCCTAATATAATTTAGAACAATTATTTCGTAAACCCCTACATAGGCCTATTGACCGCACGTTATCTCGTACATAACACGCCACTACCCTATGTATATGTAAATATATATATACCGGGTAGGTATATTTGATTGTTTATAAATACCTGTAGTAATAATAAATAGATATAATATGACATTATTTATGTTTATACAGATTGCAAAGATCTCATTGAAAAATACTACTTTTCACAAATTTGCCAAGTCCGCGACTATTTGTTTGTTGCTACATAACACATATACAAATAATACTTTACCCTAGGTAATATACATTTATATTTAGGGAATTGAATGTACTATAACATGTTTATAATGGTTTAGGGGTAAACAATTTGGTAAAAGAGTTATATACTAAATATTGTGAAATATTTGTTTACAAAAAACGTAAAAATAGCGAAACATTATTTTATTTGCATGTATTTATAAGTGATAATAATATTTTACCATCAACTATATGACTTTTTTGGATTCCTTACTTCATTGGCTTTACAAATATGTATATATATATATATATATATATATTAGTATATACATATATTACATGACTTACAACACAATATAACACTGTACAGTTTATGCTTTTTTCGGTTTTCCGTTTATTATTATATTATGCCCCTAATACTTACAAAAACAATTCTTTTCCCAACATGTTATATATTTCTATGTAGGGAATTAGATTGTCTACAAAATGTATATAATGAATTTTCCATAAAAAATCTGTGAAAAAAATTTCACCGAGGCTGTTTTTGAAATTTATACAAAAAATATTTATTTTTTTTATTTTTTTTCACTATACCGAAAAATTATTTTCCTGAATCTTTATTATTTTAGTATTTCTAGATTCTCCTGTTCTTTCCAGTCAAAATGAATATGAGGTTGGCTAGGTTTACTTGTACGGTTGAATTTATACGAATTTTCAAAAAAAGGTCTGCAAAATCGCCAAATCTGCTTGGCCATTTCCCACTTCAACATTAGGCCACTGCTAGGGTTAAGTTAAGGCCTAAACAATTTTTAGCAAATTTAAAATTGCTGGAACTACTGTAAACTGTATCAAACCATGTTAATTACGGTGAAAAGTTATAGGAACATCGATTCCTGTAGATGCAATATCAAAACTTATTAGGCTACCAAAACTCCAAAATTTGCAAAGAATTGAAAGTATCCAACGAGTATCCATTCCTTCATTTTGCAAAAACAGTAAACAAATTGCTTGCAGGTGTCTAAACACGTTTTAATTTTCATTCTTTAAAATCTCACATTTACATAGGCCTACGTTAAAATATTTAATATGGAATTACTGACACGATAGTTCTTAATATTGATAGGCTTCCCAAGTCACGGTAGTTCATAAAAAACTGCAGCTGAGTTTAGATTTTAAAGTAACCTTGAAAATTTAATTCATTTTTATGACCTCAAAAAGATGTTTTCATTGGATATCGTACGAAAATGGCCTTTCTAAAAAGTAAGCCTGGATTGTGTACTGCCATGTGTATGAATTTGATATTCGTTTTGCATGTACCATTTAGGCATATGCCTAAGTCCTTAATGCCCAAGTTATTTTATTAATTCTAGGCTAACTTGCCAGGTAGGGGCTTATCTTAGATCAGTGTATGTAGTATAATATAAGTAGGCCTTTAACTTAGATCAATTAGCCATTAACTTACCAATTAATATGACTTTGTCTAATACATGTCCCCTACAACTTCCGTATGACAATAGAAATTTTTCTTGATTCTGATAAAAACCATGCCACATTGGTCCCAGGTCCCATAAATCCAGTCCTGGGTCCAGGCATATTATTTAACCCTAGGAGTGCTGTTCCGCCGGTTTCCGGCGGGATTTTGTGTCGCCTACTGTGCTGACCGCCGGTTTCCGGCGGAATGTGACCGAAAATTTTGCAACGTAAATAAACCTCTATTAATCAACTCAAAAGTGAATAATATATATATCATGCGAAAGATAATATTCTGAACTTTCATTTTATTACATAAACAAACCCTGTAGCAGGTATATAACAATGTCACCGCGATTAGAAATCAAATGAATTTTAGGCGCGACACGATACTTGCAGCCGACACTTGGGAAATGTCAAAACATGACTTTTTTGAAATTACCCACCTCGGGTAATTTTCGTCGCACGATGTTGCGGGTAGTACCAATGCACAGCCAAGGAGTTATATTTCATTTTGGTATGGAGTTTTAGATCGATATATTGATTTGACAGATAATATGATTTTATAAACACAGATGATTTTTGTTCTTCTGTAAAATGCTGAACCGCCGTAAACCGGCGGAATGCAAAATCGAATATATATCCAGTGTAATGTTATATTTGCATGACATATAATATCTTATTTGAAAGAAGAAAGAATGGCGAATAATTTGGTGTTGCGCGATGGCAGCACTGAATGTAGCCGCACTCGATAGAGTAAACGTTCCATTGTGTTATATTTGTTCTGTCAACAGCTTGTATCAGCCATTTTGAGTTTCGTTTTATGTGCGTTGTGATATTTCTATCCGTGAGTTATTACTAAATAATTTAGTATTTCGGAGTTTTAGTGTTAGTGAAGTGTTTGTGTGTATATAACAGAAATCTTTATGCATTATATTATGCATAAATATTACTGAAGTTTGACAAATAGTGTTTATAAAGTGTTGTGTTTACTCCTACATAGGCCTAGTGAAATTTGCCAAATCCGCGACTGTTTAGTGCTACATAACACATATAAAAACAATAATTTACCCTAAGTGTTATACATTTTTATGTAGGTAATTGAATGTACTACAGCATGGTTATATTGGTTTGGGGGTAAAATAGTTGGTAAAAAATTTATATACTAAAAACTGTGAAATTTTTTTTTTCCAAATACGCAAAAATTCCAAAACATTATTTTATTTACATGTATTTATAAGTGACAATAATTTTTTACCATAAACCTATGACTTTTTTGGATTCCTTACTTCATTAGCTATACAAATATATATATATCATTATTAGTATACATATATATTACATTACTTATTTACATCACAAACTAACACTCTACAGTTTACGCATTTTTCGGGTTTCCGTTTATTATTACATTATGCCCCAAAAAACTTATAAAAAAATTCTTTCCCCAACATGTTATATATTTCTATGTAGGGAATTAGATTGTCTACAAAATGTATATAATGAATTTTCCATAAAAAATCTGTGGAAAAAATTTTACCCTGGCTGCTTTTGAAATTTCAAAAAAAAATATCAAAATTTTCTTATTCTTTTCACTTTACCGGAAAAACAAATGTCTAGATCTTTATTATTTTAATATCTCTAGAATCTCCTGTTCTTTCTGAACAAAATGAATATAAAATTAACTTGTTTACTCTAACGGTTGAATTTATATGGATTTTTAAAAAAAGGTCTGCAAAATCGCCAAATTTAGCTCGCCACACTACGCGTTAACATGGCGCCACTCCTAGGGTTAATAGGCTTTGCTGAACTATAACAAGAGTTTGAGAACCCAAAAGATACCTAACCTTGAAGGCCTAAAATATCAAATAACTGCTTATATACACAAAGCCCAGTGTAATGAAAGTGCTTTGTCCTACAGCAAAATTTTTTCAAAAAAATCATTATGGGGAATTTTACAATAATAATTGGAAGCCATAACAGTCAATAATGATGCTAAGCCTAGAAGGAAAACAAAATCTCAGTATAATGTATATGTAGTACGGTACCTACAACTAGTTGGGCCAGTTATAGTACAAAACTAACTTACGTGGTTCACTCATGACTGGTTGTCCTGATGAAGTTTAATATTGTAACCACAACTAATAAATATATGCTAAAACCGGTAAATAACCGGTGCAGGAGACACAGTAACACGACAACGCGGAAGAGAAAGAGCCTATGACCGGATGTGAAACAAGGAGTTGTTGGTTGTTGTTTTGGTTACAGGGTTCACATAGCTGTTGAGCAAAAGCGGAACCAGTGAAAACAACATATGAATACTGAAATTAAATAAAAGGATAGTTTATGTATATGTAAATAATAGAGAACGGAAACAATTAATTATTAAAAGTTATTATAGCTTTTGATAGAAATATTTCGGTCGAACATGGTTAAATTTTATATTTAAAATCACACCATCTCATCAATAACACGAATGAACAGTTGCCTTGCTTAAAGATTGTATTTTTATAATCTAATAAAACCTACCAGTAAGCTCTTTTCTTATTTTTTCATTCCTTATAATTACAGATATATTCTAGTATTTTTCAATATCTTTTAAAATAACTCCCATTATATTTTTGGGACGGGGAATTCCCTGGAGACATCGGTAATCCCCCGCTTACACCCACAGTGTCCCCTTTTTATCTGGAGTATGTTTTAGTGCTTTAGTGCTCTCGGCTGTGCTGACTGACAGGAATATGACTTGTAAATTTTGGGTTCGGAATTAAACATTGCTAATTAGAACCAGTCTATCTACGTTATACAGGACTTTCATTCTAAAGCTGCCTTTTAGCGAATTTCCCCTATAGGAAAGAAGCTATTACCGTAGTCGGCATGAGGTCCTCAGACCCCAAAAACACCATTCGTTCGAAACTGCAAATGTATATATACGTGTGTGTCCGTGAGTGCGATAACTCTCGTAAAATTTTGATGAAATTTGGTACAAACGTGTAAAGCAGCATTTGTGACGGCCCAAAATCCCTAGACTGTTAAAAGCCATTAATACGACACTGTAATTAAATAATTAAAGTTTACCGTTCCTAATAATTAAATTTCTACCGTCACTAAAATCTATAATTAGAAAGAGGAACGGTGCTCTTAACATTATTTCAATTATTTCATTCATTATTTCATTTTAAAGAGTTGGCTGGTATGAAATATAAAATAAACCAACAGACGCTAGGATGTTTGCTCCAAGCTAATCTCAACTTAGACGCTCCCACGGGCCGGCCGGGCGTTGATATCAGCAGGAATGTACATGGCGTCAGCATTTCATCTCTCAGTGCACGATTCCCGTGCCTCTTAGTTTGAGTAACGGCGTAAGTGATCGTTTGGCTGCAGCACTTGTCAATGAAGTGTTCCCGTGACGTCACGTGCGAAACTGTTTCTGATTGGCTGGCTTGGTTCAGCATCGGCGAAGGGGACAAGAGCCGCGGCCCAGTCCCTAAGATGTGACGATGTAATTAACACGCGTCGCGTCGCCTCTCCCTGTTAATTTATTAATTGGCATTGTTTTTCTAAATTTAATGTAACCATAATTATTGGATTTTGACTGCGGATATACCTATTGTTAATGACGTATAAGTTGGTTTTTAAATCAGTTGATTGTGTAAATTTTAATAAATAGTAATTTTGTTTCCCAACCGGCATTATTATTATTTCAACTCCCGAAATCGGCTCGTGTTACAATTGGTGTCAGGTTTGTGGGGTGTGTTGCAAGAAAACACCACTTGAAGAATCCCACGGACGGAGAATGGACTTTGGTAAGTAATAAATTTATTTTAATTAATTGGTGCAATCTTGTTAATTTTATATACGTCGTTTTAGCAGTAGGTAACCGTTTAATCTTGTAAAGCAATAAATTAAACTCATTTTAGCGCGACTCCCGTAAAGAAATATGCATTTTTCGAATTATTAGAGAATTTCAAAGTAATTAGATTAATTTGAATAAATCTTCAAGTCGCCATTAGCCTCATTGCGAGAGAAATAGTTAGCGTCGGTTCCCCCCCCATCGTCACTTTGCATTCATTGTGTGTGACGCGTGTTATGAGAATGTATGAGAATGTCATTGTTTGAGAAGACATATTAAATCGAAATTATTGGGCTATCAGAGTTGTTGTTGAGCCTAGTGATAATAGATATTGATAAATAATAAAGGTAGAGTTGATTTTAAGTATTACCTGTGACTAAGGAGGTTTATTTTAAAAGTAAAGTGACTTGGAATATTAATCGTGGAAGGAAGCTTGGAGCCGCCATTTGCAATCTTGGCAAATCGTCTCTGTTGCGTTCGGATTAATCCGCCATATTTGATTTGCCGATTTGCCACTTCGGTTTGATTGAAGTGCAAATGCGTGAACTTGGTTACAACTTATCGTGGAAAAGGGAGAGGACGACATTAAAGTTAAATTATAAATTATTTGGGAATTAAATTGAAGAAATATTATATTGTAATTAATCCGGATTGTCCGAAGCGAGACTTCGGCGACAATTATCGTATTATCGTAACTAGGCTGTAGCGTATAGAGTCGCGTCGCCGCGCCGTGATTCACAAGGCAGTGGTGTTTGCCTGTGTTTGTAAACAGATGTCTGAATATATTAATCCAAACGGAGTCCCACACTTGTTGCAGTTAGTAGATGTAATAATCATTCCTGAAGTGTTATATTTTTATTTAGTTGATTTAACATTGTTTTGTCCAAGGACGGGAGTTTGTAGGATTTATTTATTATATTAACCTTAGAATAAATGCTTTCTAAATTAACCTAAGTTTATTTGCATGTGTGATTAACTCTGGGTTATATATTTAAGTGGTAAATCTATAAATGCATTGAAAAAAATCTGGGCGTCATTGGAAATAGGCCAATAATTTAAAATCAAGTGATTGAAAAACAAAATTTTACTGTTACAAATTAATAAAAATTAATGATCTGACACTTATAAACTGTGTCAATTTTCTGGCCTATCTCCATTGTCAGGTCAAAGGATACCAGTGCATTTTTATTTACCGAAGAAATTAAGTAAATCAGAACTTTGAAAATTTTTGACGAAACAAAGCGTTAGTAGTGGGGAAATAGGAGTTCTGTGACATTTCATTGAAATAAATCGGGACTTAGAAATAATCGACGTGGACCATCATAGTAGTGGGGAAATGGGCGTTCGATAGTAATTTTCGAAATTTATTGTGTATTTTGAGCTAAGGACTTAGCCGGATTTTTCAAAATTTCACTGAATACTACAAACGACTTGTGATTTTTGTTTGAAATTAATTTGGTAATTTTAATTGAATAATTCACTGTGTTGGGACTTAGAGTAATCGCGTTCTGGGGTTTAAGTTTATTTTATTGAACTTAAAGTCGGGACTTTAAATTATTTTTGAAATTTTCTTTGAAAATGAACAACGTGTGGACTTAGGCGTGTGAGCCTCTGATGATTGCTTCAGTTAAGTATTGGAAATTATAAATGGGACTGGGCGAATTTTAATTATTTCAGAAGCTCTCTTCAGTAGGGGGTTATTGAGGGTTCTATACCTGTGGATCCAGTAATTTTAATGTTGAGAGAATTAACGGGCAGTAACCTTCGGTAACGGTTGTGAAGGGGTAATAAATAAATTATTTAACCTTTTGTTTGCAGTTTTGAAAAAAGGCTGTTTTGCTCTCCTTCAAAATTATGTGAGACAAAATAGCATAGAGGAGAAAATCAAATCGCAGTTTGGTTGCTGTATAGGTTTTTTGGAACTGAGCTATACTGTGCTCATTGTTTGGTTCTGGTTCCTAGTTTTGGGCCAACTGAACATGACAGTCAGTAGAGCAGTGGTACTGTTTGTTTGTGGTACTGGACTTTGTATTTTTTTATGTAAGATAATCAGCAACGTGAAGATATTTAGTTCATATCTTTGTGTGTGATTGAATTTAGTTAACATCCATTAAAGGAGTAGGTTTAAAAAAATTATTAATTCAAATTGGAACTAATAAAGCTTTGAGTTGAAGCCAGTAAATTGTGATGCGTATTTGTGTTCAGTTTTAGGATCTGCAGATAGCTTTAAATACTGTTACAGATCGGTGCTTTGTAAACAATGATCAAATTCCTTTTTACAGTTTGAAATTGTGAGCGTCAAATTGCCTAGTTTGATAGTTTGAGAAATTTAATTTTGTTTTTTTTCATGCAGTCTGTCCCTTAAATTGTATGGCTGCATCTGTTTTATTATCAGTACTCCGAACATGGACAGAAATTATTTGCCGATGTAATATTTAAAGTGTCTAATACTTTACCCCCTCATCTGGGACTGTGCATTGTGAAGCCAGAGCTCCCATTTGCGGTGTGATGAATTAGATAATGAACCAGAGATTAGGATTAAATACGTTGATTTATGATTTAGTCCATTTACACTTAATTCAAAATTTACAAAAGGAGTCCAGTTAGCTTCCCTTATATTTAAAATATAAGGCTGGTGAAGTTAGTGATAAGTGGTTCTTCGTAGGAAGTTTGTTGTTTTTAATGGTTTGTGCTCTAAATTGTGATAACACGTGTTCACTGGATAACCTGTTTTGTTTGTTGTACAGGAAAGTTATAATTCTAGGCCATTCTTGTGCTGTCCCTGTGGATTGGGACACCGGAGGGTCTTCCTCGCTGTGGAGTTGCCGAGGGAGTGCATTCGTAACCATTACTGAATGGATTATGCTGATGTGGACAAGTGTTATCACCAGCTGATGTACTAGTGTTTAGGAATCACATTATGGTTATTTGTTTTTTTTTTAATAAAATTTCAAAATGTGTGCTCTGCTCCGGGAATATCTTGCTAACTCATGCTATTCTTGGCCAGACCGTGAAGAGAACGAAGATTTAATAAAAGCAAACGGGAATGGGGAGTAAATTATGTTTTGCTTGTTCTATGGCAAGCTGTTCTGTAGAAAGCCCAGCCTGTGCAGCGCAATTCGCCTGTACAGCCGGCAAAGCGGAGGTTGATGGTTGTGTGTTTACTAAAGGGTTGGTACGAGTAAACCAGCCGATGGTTTTCTGGGCCTGGTGTTGTTGTCTATTTGAGTTTTGTTTCGGGGGAAATGCCCCATTGAAATTATGACGTTGAATGGGCCTTCCTCAAGAAAAAAAAATAGATGTGTTTGTAGTAGCAACTGATGAGTCCAATATTGCCTGCCTGTGTAAATGGCAGCAGGATACTCATGTAGGTCAGGTAACTTGGGTCCTGGATCTTGATTTGTGGTCGGTGTTTAACGTGATGTGTTTGACCCGTATAGAGGGGTTGTTATTAGTGATGAATTCAATATTGCCTGCCCGTGCAAACGGCAGCAGTATACTCATGTCGGACCGGAATGTGAAGTTGTGATTTCTGACTTTTCTAAGTCATAAGCTCTCTGTTCAAGAGACTGAAGTGATCGGTGTGATTCGATCACTGGCGGATCGGGTGCCTGCCCGATTTATCGGCAGCTCCTTGTATTCCAGCGTTTGTGGAAAAGTGGTTTTCCCGAGGTTGATGGGTGCATAGTGCTTCAGAGCCATGTAAGGTAACTCTGAACTGTTATGAGGATGGCTGAAAGATCAACCTGACCACCATGCAGTTGAGTGGAGTTGGAGTGATCTCCGAGGCGTTATTAGGGATGAGTTTAAGGTGCCTGCCCGTATACACGGCAGCAACACTCATGTCGGTCAGATGAGTAAAGTTTTGTCCTTGATTTGAGGTCGATGCTCTCTGACGAAGGGACCAAGTAGACGAATATCGATGTGAATGCCACCTTGAAGGTCCTGCAGGGACTAGGGGATCAGCTTGGCACCTAAGCGTAAAGGGGTATTCTTTGGAGAGTACTTTCCAGCACCTTAGAGTCCATTATGCTGGCGCCCGCATGGTTGAGTAGGACATGTGGGGCGGCCGTTCGGTTATTGTGATAATCACAGTTGTCTTTGTAGGTTTGAGATGGAGAGTTCGAGTTGCCGACCTGCTCCGTGTCACCCTGGGAGGCCGTGTACAGTGCCCGCAGGCTGCGCAGACAGAGTCGCCACTTCAGAACCGTGGAGAGATGGTACCCTACTGTCGAATTGGTAGATCATGCACCGGAAGCAGAGCACGACAGTTCCACGAGCGCAGCTAAAGTTAGGCTGACCGTGCGGTAAGATGTGACGAGGAGTGAATTACGGACCCGGGACACTTTAAGTAAGTGAAAAGTATTTAAGAAGCATAGACTTTCGACCGCGATCAAGAAATCGCATACTACGCTGTGAAGGAGCGAGTACTTCTGGACTTGTCTCCGCGAGGACGCGATGGCGAAAGGACTGGGGATCCCCCTCCGATTTTTGTGTTATTATGTTAGCATTAATGATTTTTGTGTACCGGTATGTTTTGTTGTGTGTTTCTAATAATGGTGTAATAATTGTGGGCTGGTAATGGCAACTTTTTTTATTTATTATTCGAAGCGATCCAACTAATGGTAGTAGTATATCCCAAGAAGGGTAAAGGATTCACTGGCCCAACTTGGTGTCCACAGGAAGGTAATGCCGGCACTCCCCACCCCCCTAATACCCCCTTCCCTTCGACTCCCTGATTGGACTGTAGACACCCGGGAGCCAGACGGAATGAGTTTTCAAAATTTAAAAGACAAATTTACTTATAGTTAGTGTATAGTCAGTCAAGAGTACTGCAGAAAATGCCTTGCTGAGGGATTTTCCGGACCCCGTCAGCAAGACGGTGTTGTGTCGCTACCAGGCCTACTGAACGTGAGGTTGTGTTAAAGATTAATTAATAATTCTTTCTATCATATTGATTATTCGATTGTGTATTTGATTTATTATTGGTAATTTTCAAGTGTTTTTAAGGTTTTGACCGATAGTGGGTGGAGTACCACCAGAATGTATGAACAATCATTGGGTTGGTTAAAAGTTTTTTTGTTGTTGATTTTTGTGTCAATATGTTACTTGGCTATTTTGACATGTGTTGACGAGTTAATTAGAGTAGACACTGTAGTTTGGGAAAGGGTGTGTTAGGATAGCAGTACATTTTCTTTTGCTAATATTTGACCCTATGTTGGAAGATCCATTGCTACCGAAGGGGTGACAGAGTGTAAAACCGGCCCCAAGTGAAAACCCGTGCGGCTTCACCATAGCGGGCAAGTAGCGTTCTAAATTGCCATAAAAGTACTGAACTCAATTACCCTCTTTCGAACTTTAAAATATAATAATTCATACCCTGTTCAGATACTTAGAAAAATTAACCAATTGGTTCTAAATACACATAATTAAATTCAGTGACGAATCTTCTAACATTGTTGTAATGGTCTGTTTAGATGGGAATGTGTGTTGTGTTTTTGTGTTTTAAGTTTAGGTAACTTTTGTCCTTGTGAAATGAGATATTTTAGTTTTTTTTAGGTGTTGTTTTGGTTGTTTAACTTTGACTTTTGAGATATTTTGATTGTGATATTTTTGAGATATATTTTGTAAAGGGAGAGGCTAATGCGGATCGGCGACAATTCGAGTTTTTTTTTCGTAAAAAAAAATAACGTTGAAGTTAAATAATTTTGTTTTATTTGCGGAGAGAGTTGAGGTTAGCTGTCCGGAGTTAGAAGTTTCCTGATCACCGACCAGCCAACGGGAGACAAATGTGTACTCTCCTTACATTGAGAGAAGTTGGACTTGGCAATCTGCTGTTACCTCATGCTGGGGACAGCATGGTCTAAGGGTGAGGGGGGTGTGACGGCCCAAAATCCCTAGACTGTTAAAAGCCATTAATACGACACTGTAATTAAATAATTAAAGTTTACCGTTCCTAATAATTAAATTTCTACCGTCACTAAAATCTATAATTAGAAAGAGGAACGGTGCTCTTAACATTATTTCAATTATTTCATTCATTATTTCATTTTAAAGAGTTGGCTGGTATGAAATATAAAATAAACCAACAGACGCTAGGATGTTTGCTCCAAGCTAATCTCAACTTAGACGCTCCCACGGGCCGGCCGGGCGTTGATATCAGCAGGAATGTGCATGGCGTCAGCATTTAATCTCTCAGTGCACGATTCCCGTGCCTCTTAGTTTGAGTAACGGCGTGAGTGATCGTTTGGCTGCAGCACTTGTCAATGAAGTGTTCCCGTGACGTCACGTGCGAAACTGTTTCTGATTGGCTGGCTTGGTTCAGCATCGGCGAAGGGGACAAGAGCCGCGGCCCAGTCCCTAAGATGTGACGATGTAATTAACACGCGTCGCGTCGCCTCTCCCTGTTAATTTATTAATTGGCATTGTTTTTCTAAATTTAATGTAACCATAATTATTGGATTTTGACTGTGGATATACCTATTGTTAATGACGTATAAGTTGGTTTTTAAATCAGTTGATTGTGTAAATTTTAATAAATAGTAATTTTGTTTCCCAACCGGCATTATTATTATTTCAACTCCCGAAATCGGCTCGTGTTACACATTTATGACTTTAAGTTCGAAAACCAGAAAATCGCCTCATCCGAATTGGTGTTTTGGGGGGGGTTTTGTACCCCAACAATTTTTTTGAAGTTTTTACATGATGTAATATTCATTGATAATAATTTTAGTTTCACCATTGGATTCATATTTAAAAACACACGATTTGGTGTTTTGATCAGGTCTCTACGTCAATTGGTTACAGAGATATTGAAAGTGCTAAACACGGTACTTTGTCCAATGCTATTCTTATGGGGAAAAAGAAAAAAACTATATCTCGCTTATTCATGAACGTATACTAACGAAACTTGATTTACAGCTTCATCTGGTTGTGGTCTATTGTTATTTGCACAAAAAATCAATTTTTTAGGATTATTCCAGTAGCAGCAAATCTGCGTACTCAGCCCCATGTTATTCTTATGGAGAATAAGTAAAATGTAATGTATTCCTTAATTATGAACATAAATTAATAAAAATTGGTATGTGGCTTCACCTATAGTTGAATTATATTGATGTTCACATAAAACCCCATTTTTTGTGTGCCTTTCTGCAGCAAACCTGCATACTCATCCCCCATGTTATTCTTATGGAGAATAATTAAAATTGTATAAATTGCTTATTTATGAATGAATATTGATCAAACTTGGTATGTGTCGCTTCACTTAGTTGAATTATATTTATATTTGCACAAACACCAATTGTTTGTGATCCTTGTTTGTGAGTCAGCAAACCTACGTACTCATCCCCAATGTTATTCTTATGGAGAATAATTAAAATTATATATTACGCTTATTTATGAATATATTGTTATGCAACTTGGTATGCGGCTTTATATGTGGTATTAATGGTATTAAGACATATATTATGCATTGGAAATTCGCTTAGTATGCAGGTTTGCTGCGACCAGGATATTTCAGTTGGAGTATTGTTGAATATATACACCCATAAAGTTAGAAAAAATGAATGAACATAGTTAAAATAAAATATTGAGTTAACAGTTATATATATAATTTTACTTATTTAGTAAATCTTGTAAAAAAAAACTTGTTATACAGTTTAACTGTAATGTAACATATTTATACAGATTTCCCCTAACAGTAGTTGGTATTTAATACGGTTGGTCACCTTGGCGGACAATAACTACAGTCATAGACTAACTACAGTATATTTTTTTTAAATTTACCTTATGTTCATGGGTTTTTGTGTCCTTTTTTTCAACGAATACTGTAAAACAGACGTATTAAAAATGACATATTATGTATGTCCACAGAATATCCTTGATATCCTGGGGAAAAAGGCAGTTCAGAATGACATCTGGGTATCCGCCAGACCAGGCCCACTCAAGAAATTTCGGGTCCCTGGGAAAATTAGAGTATGGGCCCCCTTCCTAAATATAATAGGTTAAATATTTCGAATTATTTATGGTGTGTGTGTTTACATAGGTAAGTTTGTTTCAATTAAGTTATTTTTTGTTCTTTGGAGTATATTGCTAGCTGTTTTTAAAAATCAACCACCCGCCCAGGGCACCCAAAGAGGCCGGGCCCCTGGGCAATTGCCCCTCCCCCTCTAGGCGGGCCTGCGCCGGACATCCAAATGTCTTATGGATATCCTTGGACATATCGGAATCGGATGTTAAACGGACATGAGTAGTACGTCGTTTGCTGTCTGTACCCTTTATTGAAGGCTGCTTCAAATCACTACAACTATAACCAACTGTTTTGAGCACTAATTAAACTACCTCCACTTTATGAAAAAGGCCCCTGAAATGGGTTTTGGGGGTGGGTATGTTTACCCGTTATTATCTATTGTAGTCTGATGCTAGCTAGTCTGTGTCGGTGTCCTAGACAAACAAACGTATCCAGCCTTAAGCTAACTATGATTTTTACATAATCAATGGTCTAACGTAATAGGCTTCTAAACACATCCTAGCAAGAGGTGACCAATTTATATGAAATAGTTTGTCAATGTTTTATAATGATGATGGATAGAAGAGAAGAGGGAAGCGTTGTATTGTGATATTGTGACTGAGATTGAGGTTAGTTTGTTGTTTTATTGTTTATCTTGGAGTTATGTTTAAGACTTATATATGTTAATGATGCCTATTGCATTTTTGTGTAGTACTATAACATCCTTTTTACATTTTAGACTTTGACAAGTTATTTATAGTTTTTAATACAAATTAAGGTATTAATTTGTAACGTACTTCTTAGTGTCAGAGGGAAATGCAATTTATTTTTAAGATTCTCAGTGATTTATTCAACCCTACAAAAAGGCTGAACAAGCCGAAGGTATTTTGTACAAATTTTAATTACCAGTTTACAGTTACTGGTACCGGTTTGAACTTCTACATACATATCAAATCGATGTGCACCTTACAGCGTGTTGCGTCCCTTACTCCAATATATATTCAACCAGTATGCGGCAGCGGCAGTATGCGGGAAGGATGGTTATTTTTATGTCAGAGTGTATTAATGGAAATGTTGCTACAGTGAGAGGAATACAGGGTAGGTCCAGGGACAGCAACCAGTGTGTAGACATTGTTCTACAACCGAGACATACATTGTAGAATCATTGCTGCATGTCCTTGGTCAGTGCTCACATGGGAGCCTCCTGAGAAATAAACGAGGCAATAGAATCAGGTCACTGATCGCCGATGAATTCAGATCGAAGTCCTACGAGGTGTACGAAGAAATTGTAGCTACCGAACTGCAGAAAATGATTCGATTTGGTGTCGTGACATTATCATCTTTGGACAGGAAGAAAAACTAAGGTCATATAATTGATCCTACTATTAGAATTGAAGTCAATGAAAAACAGCCCCAAGATGAACATTTAGAAAAATATATACTATATAAGTTATTGATTGCACTAAAATTAAATTTTATAAAGAAAAATACAAAATTGAAAACTTTGAAGTCATTGGATTGCTAATCGGATCAAGAGGAACAATCCCAAGTTTGTTCACAAATTGTTGGAAAAATTAAAATTAACTTAGATCAATCAAAATGTTATATGATTGCAATAACTGCAGTGAAACACTCCTCAATAATTTTAAGGAACCATATTTAATAAACTCAGTTAAAATTATTTGATTGGTATTCTTTGTGCTAGCGTTAAGATACCTAAATTGGTAGGAAAAATGTTATAAGCCTTCTTTATTCATTTTATGAATAAATGATTTTTATATAATTATATATACAAGTTTGTGTTATATATGTCTTCACTGTTGTGTACTTGGTACACAATTTACTGGCCGATGCAGATTTTACCACGCTTGTTCGTTGATGTAACTTAACCATTTTCACCTGTACTCTTATATTAGGTACTTTTAGTAAGTTATAGGTTCAACCTAGTAAAAACAATACTAAAAGGTTTTACAGTATAACATTTTTTACTGAACACTATTAACAGAGATCGTTGTGAATCTGCCATTGAAGGTGCTACAAACTGAGTTGGTCATTTATAGTAGCGTATCTGATATGAATGTAAGTTATAATGTTGGCCAAAGTTGATTTGAATGGATATAATTCCCAGGTCGGATATTAAATCTTTATATTGTGCCATGTAAGTTATCAATAAGTTAGTTTTCAACCAACAAATATGTTGTCTACCGAACCACATACGGTAGGCCTAGCCTATCTCAGATTATTTTGTCATACTATTTTATTAACATAGATAAACCAGCAGCAAATATAATAATAAAACTTACATTTTTGAAGATAGACATATTCCGGAAAATTTAAATGATTTAATTTTAAATTTATTTGTTTAGAATAAAAATTGGAACTCGGTAGGCTATACGAAACAAAAAATGCCAACATTACGTACGACAATTTATTAGCTCTTAATTATTAGGTATCTCGATAAAAAAAATAAAAACAGCAAACATGAAAAAACTAAATGGATAACAGTTAAATTCAAGCTGCCAAAGGAAAAATTCTTGGCTTGTACCCAAATTGGAGGTTTTCTGACTGATAGCATGATAGAGTCAAGTAGGTACCTTGAAATGAAAGAACAAGAAGAGGAAAATCATACATTAAAGTAAATCAGATTGGGCCTATAGCAACATACCTATGACCTAAAATAAATCAGAAGAGTCTTTGATCGTTATTCAGAGCCATAAGCGTAATTTCAGTATTTTGATTGGAGGGGCAAAAATGGTCGTGATCGTGATTATTGTGACTTTTCATAAATTACAATTATCCTCTAAATTATTGGGAGGGCAACTACCCCCCTGCCACCCCTGAATTACGCCTGTGTCCATTGGTTTTTACATAAAATCCCGATTTTTGTGGTCCTTGATGCAGCAAACTCAGTCCTAATGTTTTTTTTATGGAGAAATAAAATGTAATATCTTACTTATTTACGAATATGCTTTGATGAAAGTTGGTAAGTGGCTTCATGAGGTAGTGAAGTATCATTTGAAATTTGCTGATTGTGCATGTTTGCTGCAATGAGGGTGTTTATTAATGTTTGAAAAAATAGTAAACCCAAAGAAGGAAGGTGTCGTGCTGTCTGGTTTAACATTGGTTCTTATGGAAAGAAAAAAAATAGGTGTGCTGTTGTGCAGGTTTGTAACGTCATTCAGGATGCAAGCCGGCACATCAGATGAGCGCCGACGGTCAGCTGATTGTAGAAAAAAGAAAATTGTGTGTCAGCGGAGTAGCGCTTGCATCTCGTTTGACGTAGATGCGTGGCACCGACACTGGAGTAGCTCACCTATTTTCTTTCTTCCACCAAGTATAAGTCTAACATGGCCACTGCCTACTAAAAATAGGCTAGTGGAAATAGTGGAGTTTCTCTTATTTTCTTAACCCTAATTCCAATAATCTGGAAAATGTTTATTTTGGTATTTTATGCCTTTTAGGATCACGTACAATATGGACCTCGATCCAGTTATTGGAACTTGTATGCTCATGTGTCCTGACCAAGAAATGGAAATGTGAGTGGAATTATTAATACAGTCTTTTCTATAATACTGTAAGCCAAATATAATAATAATAATGCATTTTTAATAAAGGAAAAAAGACTAAGCATATAAAGTTAATTATCCCCTAAAAACCGCTAAAAAACATTTCTCAAATACTGCTTTAATGATTTTGATTAAAATATAGTGGTTTGTAGAGCTTTAGGTTTCCAACTAAATGACACCACCCACATTTCTAGAAAAATTCTAAACATCTAAAATTCTGTTTTTTGAATTTTTCTGGAAAAACTATAAATTAAAAAAATATTACTTATCACCATTAAAAAACTAAATTACTTAGTATTTTGAATTATTATTTTACAATTACTGGTTGCGGACAAAATTGAAATTGTAATTTAGCAGTAAATGCAGTACGTTGCTAATGTTATTCTTACTGGGATTACAAAAATTACCATTTATCTCTTATTTACTGATCAATTTAATTATAAATTTAAATTTAGGTCAAGTTAGTATTGACCAATAGAGAATATATTGACATATTTTGCCACTTAACCCTGGGGGGGAAGAGGGGGCATTTCCCCTCTTAAAACTACCGCTTGTAGCAAAGGATTCTGTAGTGCCTCAAAAAATAGGATTTGGGTGAATATTTCTGATAACAACTTTTTTAGAAGATTTTATGTAAATTTACCATACTTTATATTATATATTTAGTAAATAAAAAGTAATTAATTCATTAAAGTTGGGTTGAAAGGGAGAAAGTATGTGTCAGTTTCCTGATACTGTTTATTGTTTAGTCAGTTTTTAAGCTTCAACGAAGAGGAAGTGAAAAAGATAAGGATGGACAACAACAAACTGTTGTAAGCATTAAAATAATAAAATAAATAGGAGAGCATTGGACTGCTATGGGGAAGGTGAAGGACGATACAAAATAATTTTGTTAAACATTATCTAATGCAAATAAAGTGTGTATTCCGAGTCGAGAGTCACGGAAAATAAATTTGTTTAGCAAGCGAAAATCAGGGAATATTAACTTTTTTGGTCAGAGAAATTAATGGGAATCATTAACCAATTAAAAGAGAGAACTATGAAATATGTGAGACGTAGTTTATTTTATCCTGTTTAAAGTGGTAATGACCAAAGTGGAGTTAGGTTTATTTAGTTATCCGTTGGTTGTAGGAGGCAGAGGGAGGGACTGATCCATGTGCTGGAGTCCAGACGTGGTGGAAGTGGTGGGAGAGGCACTCGGTTGGCTGCTGACCGCAGGAGAATGGTGAAGACGTTCACTCGCTCGGCCGCGGGTAAGGATCTGCTGCAACCGGACCAACTGAGGCCCCCGCCTATCCTTAGGAGGACCATCATCTATCTTCTGAGCAAGTAAACACTGTAGGCTACATCTATTTTTTATTTAACCTAAACATTAATGATAAGTTAACCTGGAACCCTCATACAGACAAACTGTGTAAAAAACTATCCAGAGTAAACTTTCTTCTAAGAAAACTTAAGTTGCTTTCACACCGGAATACTTTCTACTAACCTACTTTGGACTGCTTCACCGCCACATAAGCCATAAACTGATTTTATCGGGCCATGCTCCAAGCACCAAGAGAGTTCTGTTATTGCAGACGACTGCAGTTAGAATAATAACATCTAGCAGCCAGCGTGAGCATTGTAAGCCACTTTTTGTGCTAGGAATTATCACTGTTTACAGCCAGTTCATTCTGGACTGTCTTTGTCGCGTAATGTCTGATCCCAGACTACACAACACTTGAGAGAACAGTGTCACAAGTATGATTTATGGTCGAAAAGAGATATCAATGTTCCTAGGTGTAGGCTAAATAAAACTAGAGATAGCTATCCATTGTTGGCCTACAAATTGCATAATAAGCTGCCGAGCAACTTGAGTATAGAGTACTGGAACTGAAACCCTTCAAAGTTAAATTTAAGGACTGGCTAAGAAGGCAGTGTTTTTACTCCATTGATGAGTATTTTGAAGCCCGGCCATTAAGTGTACATATGTAAATATTAGTTTATTTAGTGAGTTAACTAGTTTCTATTCAGTAACAAGATTCGTTCAGACATCTGGTCAACCATCACCCATTGGTATAACACAATACCAATACCAAGGGTGGTATAACCCTTGTTTAGTTATTGGTATTTTCGTATAAACCCTCAACTGCCTGTCACCATAGGCCAATAGGCTAAGCGTCGATCTAGAAAGTGATCTACTGTTAACGGAAATAGTCATATAGACAAACCAGTAGTGACTGTTCATGAAAAAATATTATATCAGTCAGCCGGGATAGAAACTACGCTTAACCATGGCTGACTTGCGAGTCCAGTGCTCTAACTCTGAGCACATCAGGGTTAAATAAGGTAGCCTACCTGTGGGCCAATTACAAACTCTGTATGAGAAATGACTTTTTGCCTATTTACTCAACCCTGGAGGATAGACTACTCAAATTGAGCAAGAATAAACATGTCATTATTACTACAATACCACAAAGATTTGATTCAAATGTAAATCAAGATACCTACCACGAGATATTAAACGTAAACAATTATATTAGAGAACTAGCTACAAGATTAGTACATGTACATTTAATTGATTTGGATGTTTTACATAGGTTCGATTTTACAAGGCAGGGACTTCACATAAATCACAGGGGTAAAAATAAACTTGTTCAACTTATTTTAAATGTATTGGAAAAACTATCAGTAATTAAAAATAAATTAGCGCTGAAAAGGAATAGAACTGAATATGAAGTTTTGTCTAACAATACTAGCATAGAAGTCTTGGATGTAAACATGGATAAAATAATAAAGGACTTTAAAAACGACAAAAATACAGCTTTCTCTCACTGCATATCAGCAGATTTTCATGATCCAAGACACATGACAGCAGGGGTAGCAGTGAATTTCGGACGGCAGTTTGGTAGACCTTCAACATCGGACTGTGTCTCAAATCACCTGGCATACCAGCGGGTAGACGGAGGTGCAGGCGTTTACAGTTTAATCACCAAGCCGAAGTACTTTACTAAACCTACTAAATCAGACTATGACACTGCATTTCTCGATCTCACTGAATATTTTAAGAGAGAAGGATTTCAACAGCTGGTGTGCTCAGCTATGGGCTGTGTACGGGATCGGGTCACTCTTGAGTATTTTGTAACCCAAATATTGGAGTTCCAAAAAATCACTAAATCTAAAATTAAAATAATTATCCATGAACAGAAAAGCTACAGACTTCTAAACAACGGACTAAGTCACACGGAGTTTAAGAATAATTTAAAATATTTAATTTCCAGCAAAAATAGCTTATCAACTCCATCAATGATCTTGCCCCAACCTGAAATTTTACCAGATAAATCCTCTGACACCGGCAGCATAACAGTTACCAGCCCAGCAGCTCCAAGATCTCACCCGCATCATGCCAGTGGCACCATGGGCAACGCATCACCGAAGGTGGCTGTTCCAAAAAATGACAACCAACTACAGTCTATGGAGGAATACCCACCACTGCCGACCCACTACCCTGCTCAGAAAAATGTGTCTAGTGAATGTGATATATGCGTTGAAAATATCAGTGAAAATCACAGTGGAAAAAGTGTTAGTTTTAGCTTAAGTAATCCTGCCTCGCCACCTCATTCCTCTTTAAACTCCCCAGGAGTTGTGGAAGGGATTATATAACACCTCCAATTTCCAATCGCAATGAAATGGAAAACACAAATAATCTTAGAATATTCCATCAGAATATAGAAAACTTAATGTCACGTATTGAACCACTGGAAATTATTATAGATGAAGTCAAACCTCACATATTAGTAATAACAGAACACAATATGAAAAATAATGAGGTAAACCGATTAAATCTGGCAAAGTTTTCTGTTAATTCTTATTACTGTAGGCAAACTTCATCAAAAGGAGGGGTTGTAATTTTTTCTAACAGAGCTATTAGGTGGAAGAAGGTGGTGGAGATTAAGGTTGATGATTTAGTTGAGGATAAGAAATTGGAAGTCTGCGCAGTAAAATTTGTATTGGAGAAACAGAATTTTATTTTGGTTGGTATCTATCGCTCCCCTAGTACAGATCCTTTTGAATTTATTGAGCGTCTAAATGGAATAATTTCAAGGTTATTGTTGATTTGTAGAAATGTCGTAATAGCAGGGGACATAAACATTAATGTATTAAAAAATGACAAAGATTGTAAAGAACTATGTAGTATGTTAAAAACTCACGATATGTCTTTTTTAGTAAATTTCCCAACAAGAGTAACTGATAAAAGTAAAACATGTATAGATAATTTTTTAACAACAATACCAAAAGAAAAAACAAGAGTCGAAGGGGTAATCACACACCTTTCAGACCATGATGGCCAAATTTTAGATCTTATCATTGACTCTCCTGCCTCTGAAAATACAACTGAAATTATGTACAGTAGAAGTTTCTCATAAGATAACACAGACCATTATCTCAAATTACTAAAAAATGAAAATTGGAAAGATGTCTATTTTTCGAATGTTGAGGATAAATATGACACTTTCCTAAATATATTCTTATATTACTTTAATATAGCATTTCCAAAAAAAATCAAAAGAAATAGTAACAAGCACAAATCTTGGGTAACAACTGAATTAAAAAAAGAGAGACAGAATATTATTGAGTTAGAAAAAAAAGCTAGGGAAAAGGGAGATACTGAGTTAAAAAAATATGTAAAAGAAAAAAATAGGCAGTATAAAAATCGATTGAGACAATCAAAAAGTGAATTTTATAATAACAAAATTTTAAATTCTGAAAATGTCATAAAGACTACTTGGAAAATTGTAAATGATGAAGTTGGAATCTTACCTAAAGATAAAACAAATATAAAACTACTTATAAATGATAAAATTGTGTCTAATCCGCTAGCTATTAGTAAATTATTTAATGATTACTTTGTTAATGGAATCAAACAATTGAAAGGAAATGTTAATATGATGTATGATGTTCCAGAAAATAATACCACAAACTGCACTTCTCCTCATACTAAATTGTTACACTGTGAACCAACAAATGAAAAAGAAATTAGTAAAATTATAGATTCTCTAAAGAATAAGCATTCATATAGTTTTGATGAAATTCCTGTATCTATCATAAAGGGGGCAAATGTTCATTTATGTAAAATCCTAGTTCATCTGGTGAATTCTTCCCTAGTATCTGGTATATTTCCAAAAAAACTGAAACTGTCTAAAGTCATACCTGTGCATAAAAAGGGATGCGAAAAGGATATGTCTAATTATCGACCAATATCAATCTTGCCATCATTCTCAAAAATTTATGAAAAAATCATGTACAAAAGGCTGTCTGACTTCTTGGAAAAAAATAACATTCTTGATGATACCCAGCATGGTTTTCGTCCAGGGAGATCAGTATTAAGTGCAGCAGTAAATTTTATTGAATCAATAATAGAATCAATAGATAACGGTGAAGAAGTCATTGGTATTTTTATGGATTTAACAAAAGCCTTTGAAAGTGTAGACCATGACCTGCTATTACAAAAATTAGCAGGTTTTGGAGTCAAAGGAATTTCGTACAAATGGTTTGAGTCATATCTATCGGAGCGCTATCAATATGTTGAAATAAATACATCAGAATAGGGTCGCAGGTGCAGCGTCGGACTTGTGTTTGGTCTCTTGTGGTGTTCCACAGGGATCTATTCTGGGTCCGCTGCTGTTTCTGTGCTACCTAACCGGTTTTTCAAAGTCTCTTCAAAATGTCACGCAAAATAATCTATGCCTATATGCTGATGATGCAAACTTAAAAATCTCAGCAGTAAACCAGGATAATATTGAACTCTTAAGTTTCTTGGAATTGTCCAATGTCAAACAGTTCTTAGACACAAATGGTCTATTGTTGAATTCTGAAAAGACAAACTTTATGGTATTCTCAACAAAGCAAAACCGGAGAAAAATAGCCCCAAATATAATTATTGAAGAAAAAATCATTGAACAAGTTAACAAGACAAAATTCTTAGGGTTGAATATTGATGAAAACTTTTGCTGGGATCATCATATTGAACATATAGTTAATAAAATTAGCTCCGGTTTATATGCACTTAAACGTATGGCCTGTTTGTGTAATATTAATATCTTAAAAAAAATCTATTTTGCCCTCATACACTCACATATATCATATGGTATTTGTTTGTATGGAGCAACAACAAAATTAAATCTTGATAAAATCTTAAAACTGCAAAAAAAGGCCATAAGATCTATTTGTAATCTAAAACGCGAAAAATCTGCCAAAGAATACTTTAAGAATCTTGAAATCTTAACAGTATATGGTCAGTATATTTTTGAATGTATATTATATTTTAAAACGAATACGAAATTACAAATCAAAATTACAACTCATCAGTACGACACAAGAAGAAAAATGGAAAAAAATCTTGATAAACATAGATTAGAATTCTACACAAAAAAAACTACCTACATGGGGAACAAATTTTTTAAAGCACTCCCAGATGAACTAAGATTAGAACACAATTTAAATAAATTTAAATCCAAATTAAAATCCTTCATAATAAACAAACATTTATATTCTTTTCAGGAGTTTTACAATAAAAATTAGATTTAAATCGTATTGGGAGCAGCATGTGCTTGCTTTGGGGTTGGTGGGCCCTGGTCCTATGTATATGTTAAATATAAGTGTGACGCCATTTATTGTATTATATGTACAAAGACAAATAAAGATTTATGATTGATTGATTGATTGATTGATGGTAACACACCCCAGAGGGGAAGGAGAATGTAACACACTATGTGCTAAACCCTATTTTAAGGAAAGTTTGAACACTCACTACCCACAAAATTTGATCAAAAGTCTTGTGAGAAAATAAGGATATTCAAGATACCATTAATTTGAGATACAAATCATATGATAATATGTATAACGCATTCTGTTTAACATTGGTTCTTACGGTGCATAAATCCAACATAGCCAACGTCCTCATATGTCGAAAGTCTGCTGTTGGCTTGATGAGAAAGCCACCTTGTCATTACTGAATTTTTAAGGTGTCCATACAGGAAAAATCTCCCCCTAAACACTCAAAACATCTCTCTTTTATATATAACTAGGCAGTTGTTATTGTTGTTAATCAGGCGGTTATTCTCATATATTCCAGCCCTTGACACAACCATGATCCAACCACTGACAGTGTTTCTTTTACAGTGTAGTGAGCGAAAGCGAGTTACCCTGGACAACTGTGTACTTCTTTGTGTCGGACAGGCTGCGGGCAGTTAGGCAAGATATGGTCGTCCAACAAACTCCCCCCCACATGTGCTGCAACATTCTCGAGCCGATTGTTCGGTTCCATGCCTATTCCTCTTACAGGTAAGTTTCCTAGTATTTTAATTTGACTGAACCACGATTTGGCGGCTTGTTTGAATTGAAATCGGTACATTTGTAAGGGCAACTCGTGGAGAGTTCACCTGCCTGTGGCAGAGTTGAAGGGGAGGGCGGACCTTAAGCAAACGGTGGATGGCTCGGTTCCAACTGACTAGATGGGTGGGATCGTTGTAATTTTGTAAATGACTGGCTGTCCACCAGAAGCACGGTTTTTATGATTTACAATGTTCAGGCGTCCACAAGCACTACCAAAATAACAAAACAACACAGATTGAACCACTCCATTCACATGCTCGGGGATCAAAGGGTTAAGAAAATATTTCATAAAAATAACAGCACATAAAGCATTTAGTATGACTACCAAACTTAAATTTTACTCAAAACTAGTGTCCGCAAAACAATCCATTTTCTACGACACTTCAACCGCGTTGTTTGAAAGTTATCTTTGATCTTGCAAATGTTCTCTTACAGTAAACTATGTACATAGTTTTACAAACACTTAATAACTCTAATATGTTATTTGTAGGTTATGCGAAGAGCCCATAGACGCATTTGACCCACATTTAAATTCATCGCAGCTAAACGAATGCCTGAAACAGCTGTTGGTTTGCTACGACTCAGAAGGCGGAGAGGAGAGATTGTCTGTCACGAGAGATCAGGTGGAAGCATTGTACGGGCTCTTGCACCTCGGGAATGTAGAGGCAATCTACCGGCTGTTGTCTATCAACCCTCCCAGGTTTGTTGTAGTTAAGTAAAGCAAAGTAACGTTTATATAACCTTCTGGCCAAGGTCGCACTAGTGCCTCTGACATGACCTGTCGAATACTTTAGTAGCCGGACTAACGATTTTAGTTATTAGTGAATTTCCTTTGGAAAGTGAACCATTAGCATGACCCGCACGGTGAAACTTAAGCCCGGGACCACCATAGAAGTTCCTAACGTGACCCCCTGAACACGTTTTGGGGGGTCGTTCAAAATTTTATATATATGTGTGTGTTTCAGGGTGTCTAGCAGTCGGGAAAGTCGGGGAAGTTGGGAATTTGTATAGAAATTAATAAAATGTCGGGAAAGGCGGGAATTAATATATAAAATTGTTATTAAGTCGGGAAAATGGATAAAACTTATAAACAGTGATATCAAGGTACTAGTATTTATAATCAATGGCAGTTGCAACAAGATGTACGTTGTGGAATAACCCAAGCAAGCGCTTGGCCCATAGTTTTTCGGAGAAATTAAAAAAGCCAGTCAAGTACATGCCGTTACTATGGCAACGCGAAAAGGAAGATGAGTCACGAGGGGGAGGAGGGAGGGCGGTGACCTTGAAGGTACCTCTACACTCGCCCGCGTCGTTTGCCATCCCTCGGCTAGTGGACTCTGATAGACAAGGACAAGGTCCAATACATCCGATCCGAGTAGGTATCGAAACTTTGTTTTCGGAACTCTGGGCATCGGTTAACCGATATTATTGTGGTATCGAAAGAAAAGTTGGAGTATCGGTATCGGAAAAATAGTACATTTTTACGTTGTTAAAACATATAGATTAGTTTTTGTTTAATATACTTTCTAGCAAAATAAACACAAATAATAACTTCAAATATAGTTCTTGTAACTTATGATAGAGAGAATCGACTCCAAGCTATCTCCCGCGTTCCTCTTAGAGTACTGTAATGGGTATCAATACTTAGGTTTCGATTCGTAGCGATACCAAATATCGGGTCCAAGCCAGTAGCCCAGTAGTATCGTATCGGAACGTCCCTAGACTCTGACTCTGATTCTCACACGCACACGTCGCGTCGTCGTAGTACCTGCGACCTGCGCAGTTGCGCGCATTGACGCATAGTGGAGCAATTAAACCTGTAGGTTAAGATTATATTGACGAGTGAAGTGAGTTTAAACCGAGATTTGTCCGTAAATATTGAATAATGCCTGCAGATTATTGGCGGTACAGGTTAACAACTTAACTATGATCTATTCTTATTTCCCTTTACATTCCAACAATGCTTCAAATTTTGTTCAACGGTGAGCGTGAGCAATACACACTTAAGTTAATATTTTACGTGTTAAAACTTTTAAGTTTACGTTGCAATTTACTTCGAACACGGCCGAATTTCGTCGTCTGCACCGCTTGCACTGTGGCCTGGTTTCCACGGAACGGGGCGAAGTAACTCGTCCGACAGTTGTTAAGTAGTATTAAGTTATACAATTTTATAGTTTTAATTGCAGTTGTTAACTATTTCTCAGATCATCAGAAGACCATTAAACAGTGGCTTAGTGACGTTTGAACAATGTCGTAAATAATATAGCCTACTCACTAAACTAATGTGAAGGTATTTGTAGCAATCGAAGCTCCTATAAAATGGGCATTTATATCTTGGAACACCTATATTTTCGCGAATAATAAGTTATGTTTTACCCTCTACTAATATTATTTCAAATTACAACATTTTTTAAATCTGTAAATTAGTTACCCTAGGCTCTATAACGTATTATGCCTATATTTTAACAAAATTTAGTGAACTTTTTCCGAAGTTTGATAATAGGCCTATGCCCATGTTAGGCTGTTAAGCTGGACTAATTAAGTTACTTTACTTCTACCCTTGGAAATATTAAACTGTGGTCTGAACATGTTTACTAATTAACTGTTTATAACATTTAATAAAGTGGTTCTCTGTACAGATAGGCTATATAGGCCTAAATATCAAATAAGCCTAGTCAGTGTAATGTTTTAACTTACCTTTGAAAACATTTTAACTAGGCAAAAGCTTACTATCGTCTGGGTAATTTTAAACTTTGATTTAATCGCCAAATTATGTCAACATGGGAGAAATTGTAAAAATTTAAGTTAGGCCTAGTTTTTTAAAACTGAACTTAATTAAAATTAATTTAGGTACTGATATAAAAAAATATATAAGTTAGGTGACTTCTTAAATTTTTTTTGGCCAGTGATGAGATCGACAGGCCTAGATTTATGCCTAAATATGTTTTCTAAGTTATGAGTAAAAATGAGTTTTACTTTAGCCTTTTATTTTCATATGCCAACCTATTCGAAATTTTGTATTTGTTGCTGTACATGAACAGGCTACTAAATTACCGATACTGTATTTTATTTTAATCTTCATTGCTTTCCAATGTATAAAGAGGGTACACTTTCATAAGCGGAACGATGTAAAAACCAAAAGTAATTGTTCATACGGATTATTTAGGTTACAGTTACGTTCAGTCTAAAGAGGTGGAAGATACTTATCGTCTTGAAATTTGTCCAGATAACAAACTTTTTTAGGAATACGTTCCGAGCACATCGCCAACCATCTCTATGTGAATACTTATTTAGAATTAGGGTGAAAAACTCTGGAAAATATCCTTTTATGTTCTTTTAACATGCTGATATTTTATTCCCTTTTAAATTTGTTGACGTTTTTAGTTTAGTTTTTTTAATTAAATTATTTTGTATATAGCTAACCGGTAACGTTTATTTCATTTGTATTTTAAGTTTAATTGGGAAAATATATATATTTATATACATAAATATTTATGTTCATATATTATGCAGTATTTGAGTTTTTAATAAAAAATATTATATTGAGTTTTGGTTTTGTTAGTGATTTTTCTTCTAAGTGTCATTCTTTTTCACTATTTAAATTTGTTTACCATAGTTTAAATAAACGGTATCAGAAGACTGACACATACTTTCTCCCTTTTAGCCCATCTTTAATGAATAAATTACTTTTTATTTACTAAATATAAAATACAAAGCACGGTTGAATGTACAGAAAATATTGTAAACAAGTTGTTTTCAAAAATATCTACCGAAATCCCTGTTGAGGAGGCACTACAGAATCCATCGCTACACATGTGGTTTTAAGAGGGGAAATGCCCCCTATTACCCCCCCTCAGAGTTATTAAGGGGCAACATATTTCAAATTTCTTCTGATGGTCAATGCTAACTTGACAAGCATATCAAGTTTGAACGAAATTGATCAACAAATAAGAGAGAAATAGTAATTTTTGTATTCCCCATAAGAATAACATTGGACATCGTACTGTGTTTACTGAAAAATGGAAATTTAAATTTTCTCCGCAACCAGTAATCGTAGAATAGTAATTCAAGATACCAAATTATTTAGTTTTTTGAGCTTTTTTTAATGGTGAATAGTAATATTTTTCACATTTATGTTTTTTTTATGAAAAATCAAAAAAACTGAATTTTTGATATTTTAAGTCTTGTAATTTCTGAACCCGAATTTTTACAGAAATGCGGGTGGTCTCATTTTGTTGGAAAATTAAAGTTCTACTAACGACTAAAGTTTAATCAAAACGTTAGAGCCGTTTTTGATAAATCTAGGTTTTTCATGTTTTTTGGTGGTTTTTTGGGGATAATTACCCTTAAAAATAAAAAATTATAAAATGAAAAAATACCTGGAGATATCGTGTATTAGTACCTACATACCAAATTTCATAAAAATCAAACCATTGGTTAGGGATCTAGCTCTGTACACATACATACGACAGACAGACACACAGACATCACGTAAAAATCACTTTTTTGGGTTCAGGGAGCACCAAAACAAATATTTCCACTATCAACTAAATTCAAAAATTTTGATGAAAACAATACTTTCTCCTTATACTATGTATAAGGGGGAGAAAGTAAAAATCCAAAAAGTGGTAAAAACATGATATTTTTCTCTTATGACGTTTGTAGCAGTTTGTAGTTTGTACTATCTTGCGAAAGTCTGGAAAATTTTGGAAAAAGTCTGAAAAAGTCTGGAAAAAGTCTTGAATTTTGAGATCAAATATCACTAGACACCCTGGTGTTTGCACTCTAGGGGTCGCATTTTTTGTCCGATTTACTTCAAATTTGGTAGGGACGTTCCTTTCTGTAATCAGTTGGACAAGTTCGTTGGGCAAAACATTCGGAAAACTCTAAACCCCTTTTTTGGGGATTAATCTTTAAAATTTTGAGTTTTTGGGCCCAAAAAGGGTCAGAAAAGCGCCGTATATAAAATTAATTCATGCAAAAAGATGGGAATTAGTGAGGCGAAAGTTTTAAGCCCTCTCTCGTCATTCTAGCATAAATATTTACCGAGTTATTAAAAGAAATGTGTTTCGACTAAACACAGTACGTTGTCTTATGGGGATTTTACACTAGAAAAAACTGTTATTCCTTTGTTAGAGTACTTTTATCATCCCCAGCAATCTCACGCCTACTTTCAAGCCTGTAAGGACCTTCTCCTAACATTATAATGCGCAAAATTGTATTCCCAGCTTTGCAGGTAAATGAAACCAGGAGCATCAGAACAGCCAAAAAACACTGTTTTCAGATTTTAATAAAAAATGGAATAAATGTATATTTTTACACTGATTTTGAGTTTTAAAAGTCTTTAAGTCGAAATTCACTTCCCTCACGTCAGCGTGCTGCGTGCGAACTCGTTTAATACTTACTAGAGCGAGCAAAGCTGAAATCTAGTTTTAAACTTATTACTTTAATCTAAAATCTATAATATTATAAAGAAGAGATTGTTTCTGTCTGTGTGTGTGTCTGATATTCCGGGTGAACGCAAAAACTACTGAACCGACTGGGCTGAAACTTTACACAGTTAGATCTTAAACCCATGCAACACATAGGCCTTACCCTCGGGCTACGCCCCGTGAACGTCCTAAGTTTCAATGTTTACATTTCAGAAGAAAGTAAACATTCAGAAACTGTAATGCGAACAGCTGTGGACACTTCCATTTAACAGCTTGAAGAGCAGAAGCAAGAACAGCTGTTTCAAGCAGTACATATCTAAATTCTGATCTTGATTCGTAGTAGTTCCACGGGCTAATCACAGAATGCAGCACACACAACTGTCGTAGTTTTTATCTCTACCATTCTAACCCGTGCGAAGAACGGGTACATCAACTAGTTTATACTAAAATTGTAATACAAAATAATGATCGTAAAATTAGGTATTGGTCATTAAATATTTACTTCAACGACTTAATTAGGATCGTTTGTCTTTAACAGTTTTCAGGCAGGCAAGTGTTGTGTGCTTGTTTAAAGGGATGCTCTCCCAAATGTGATCTAGGAATTCAATTTTTTTTAAATCACGGTTTTTTATGTAAATATTAAGCTTTATTCAAGAAATATAACTAGATTTAGAATCACGTCTGGGGTTCTAGAGCAAAATACTAGACTTTAGATCTGACATCTCATTTGTTGAAAATTGGCCTTGAATAAAATGTTATTCACTGAACCAGGATTTGTGTTTGGTTTTAGTAGTAAGAAATGTTAAGTTTAACAAAACTTGATGTTATGTAATCCATTATACTACATGTCTGGGAAAAGAGTTGGTTCAGGAACACTTCAGTGATAAAGACACTTCTTTAAATATCCTTCTTCAATGATTGATCTTTTTCAATGTACTATACAGTTTACCACTACACTCTGTTACATGTTCACTGTGCAGTACGAAGTGTGCATAAGCCATGTATTTAAAATAGCATTTGGGATCTAATAGCCATCCTGAAATCATTGACTTCCATGACTTCGTTTCATTTAAACTTCGCCTGCAAGTGGGCCTCCGGTGTCCCATCCCAGTCCCGCGGCGCATACTCGTGGGACGCCAGCTTCCCACCAAGTCCGCTTAGCAACAATGACCCAGTGTGAGCTCAGCCTCGGCCGGAGGAGGACAATGTTTTGTGCGTGTGTAGCTCAGAATCCTAGCTTTATTTTGTTTAAGTTGGTAGTAAATTTTCCCCAATATCCCAGCCATTACGGGACTTCCCCACATTCGTTTTCGTCCCACTTAGTCCCTCTAGATGGCAACCCTGGTTTACTACTGCTACCTGGATTGTGCTGCGACCTGTTGGCATTTTGTAGAACTACGTCCAGTTGTGTTGTAACACAGTACAGTACCGTGCAGCGTTTTTGTCATTCATTAGCCGGGAATTCAAAATGCGGACGTGCCTATCTGAACAGTTGCCGCGTGGCGGGAACACACCCCCAGGCTAGCCCCGCAGCGAACGTTTTAATTTAGTCTTATTAAACTGTTTTTTTAGATTTTTCTTTCATAACACTTATCACAATAAAGGTCACAACAGATAACAAACATTTGACCTTTCTTAAAGTACAGAAAGAAATCAAATCTATTTTAGAGCCTTCACAAGGGTTGCGAGGACATTTGACACTATCCGCATGACAACAAACATACATGATGATTACAGCTCAGGCTATCTCCAAAAGACCTGTACTTCACGGTGAGTGTGGAATAGAGTTTAGTGGGTTTATTAGTTGCTACAAGGTTGTAATTCACTACTTATGTTTTGATTTCAGTGACAGCCAGTCAAGCATCGCTCTGAGGATGTCCGTGGCTCAGTTCTGTAATGATTACATCACAGTTCTTCGCCAGTTTCGACGTCTTTCACCTTTACTGGGATGTGTAGTAGCTCTTCATTTACCTCAAATTAGAAGGTAAGGTTTTAGGTTAGGATGGCTCTAGACTATGATACAGAAAAAAGGTTTTAGGTTAGGATGGCTCTAGACTATGATACAGAAAAAAAGGTTTTAGGTTAGGATGGCTCTAGACTATGATACAGAAAAAAGGTTTTAGGTTAGGATGGCTCTAGACTATGATACAGAAAAAAGGTTTTAGGTTAGGATGGCTCTAGACTATGATACAGAAAAAAGGTTTTAGGTTAGGATGGCTCTAGACTATGATACAGAAAAAAGGTTTTAGGTTAGGATGGCTCTAGACTATGATACAGAAAAAAGGTTTTAGGTTAGGATGGCTCTAGACTATGATACAGAAAAATGTGTAGATCGACAGGGAAGATGCATCACTGGCACAATAGTCATACAAATAAAACTTGATAAATTTCCAGACAAATTGTTCCTATCTCAATCAGTTTTAGAGAGGTAGTGTTCTTTAGTCCTAAGTGGAAGCAGGCTTGCCAACTTAATCACTTAACCTTTGACACTAGTTTACTATGTTCATTATTTGTACAATCCGAGTTTTTACAGTTTCTCGCACTATGAAACTATTATATTATTATCCCATCTTTTCCCCATAGCCAGAGATTTGTTCTAAATTAGAAGGTAAAATACTTCATTTGAAAATGCTGTTGAACTGTTATTTACAACATAATATTCAACCGACTTAATACAACATGTTATATAAGGTAATATTTAACTATGAAACCCTGCTTGGTCAAGTGATGCCCCCATGTGCCACAAGTCCTTCCGAATCTGATCGCCATTTGATTACATGTATATTTCAAAATTAGTGTTTTAAATGTGAAAGATGTGTAACCATCAAACATTTAAGTTAAAAGGTAAGAGGATGTTTTAAAAGGAGGAAAAACGTATAAAAAGTATATCTTACAAAACAAATCTGTTCTTTTCAGGAAAACACTATCCATAATGAACAGTGCGTACAGCAGCAAAAACCTGCGCTACCCTCTGTCCACACTAACCTCTCTCCTGTCGTACGCTGATGATGAGGAGACTGCCGAGGAATGTAAATACTACGGCCTCTCGGTGGAAGACGGGGTTCACTTTTTGAAAGGAACTTTCAACAATTGTACCAAAGAAGTAAGCCGTTATAAATTATTGTTGACAGTTTAAAGGGGTTTAGAGTTTTCCGATTGTTTTGCCCAACGAAGTAAATCGGACAAAAATTGTGACCGCTAGAGTGCAAACACACACACACACATATATATATATACAATTTTGAACGACCCCCCAAAACGTGTTCAGGGGGTCACGTTAGGTTCTTCTATGGTGGTCCCGGGCTTAAGTTTCACCATGCTAATAGTTCACTTTCCAAAGGAAATTCACTAATAAAATAAATAGGGATGAGTCGATTCTCGATACCGATTCTCGATACCACCGATCCTTGGATATTGGTATCGGTATCGAGATTCATTCGTTCAATGTCGATACCGATACCATCGATACCCCCGCCGTTTACCCGCGCTATGGAGTGCACGGGAAGCGATGCTCCCGCCACTTACCCGCGCTCCAAAAGGCACGGGGAGTGTTTGGGTTGGCGGCAAGATAACCAAGTTTTTCCCCATTATGAATTTATAATAAATAGTTTTATTTTTCTATATTACTATAGCATACTAGTGAAATTAACATTAAATTATGTACAAGATTGCATTAAACAATTTGTTTGATGATTAACTACAAAATATTACTAAATAATTTTAAATGGTAACATACATTTGTAACGGTTTTTAATAATGGTTTTAACAACTACAGTTACTGAAAAATCGTAGGTATCAATGGTATCGGTATCAAGAATCGAGAATCTATTTTTCTGGTATCGGTATCGAGAATCGATCAGTATTGGTATTGACTCATCCCTAAAAATAAACAATAACGGAAAACTGCTTTGTACACATACAATATCCTACTATGGGAGACTCTTCTCCCAGTTGACAAAGAGGCCAGTGTTTTGAAGTGTCAGTGTGCTATCAGTAGGATGCCAATACTTTCTAGGGTAAGCCTGCTTGTCCTATCCATATTTTCCTGATAAATTGGCAAAAATCCCTATTCAAAGCTAACCTTAGTATATATCCAGGTGTGAAACTAATGTAGAGTTTTTTTTTCAGAGGCCACCAAAGAAGCTGAAATTCCTTGATGATAACTTGTCAAATATTCCACTGCCAGATCTTTTACTATCAGTTGAATCTGAAAGCTAGATCTATATTTATATCATAGTTTGTGAATATTGTACAAAGTAAAGATTTTATAAGAGATATCTAGTGTTTTAATTTTAACTTCCTTATACGTTTGGTTTGTAAAATCTTTTGGCATAAAAACTGTTTTCTCTCCACTTCAGCGTGAACCGAGTCTTGTTGGTGAGCGGTACACATCATGTTTTATAACAATTCAAAATAGCAGCGCTAGTAGAAAATTCCGCCAGGTGTGAGATTCGTAATGTTATTGGATTCTGAATGCTAAAATTGACCGCCTATTGAAATTTGTATCAAACACCAA
This sequence comes from Allygus modestus, assembly GCA_963675035.1. Taxonomy (NCBI): domain Eukaryota; kingdom Metazoa; phylum Arthropoda; class Insecta; order Hemiptera; family Cicadellidae; genus Allygus; species Allygus modestus. Next base: position 452,549,772 of record OY776111.1, read on the forward strand.
AGACAGTTTAAGGTGAAAGTGCATTGATTATTGAGACAATGTTGTATCCTATTTTATGAAGGAAGAACTAACGTGCACAGCGAGGATCAGAGTGGCAGACCAATAATCGATACGGATGATTTGAAAGAAAGAATTGAGGTGAAAGTTCAGGAAAACAGGCGTTTCATTGTTAGCACATTAAATGAACACTTTCCAGTAATTTCAGGGTCTTGTTCAATCCACTTTCATTGTAAACATTCTTTGGTGTCTATCTAAAAATATCAAACAGCTTCAGTTTGTGCATAAGCTTACATTAAAATATAAGCTTACAGTTTGTGCATAAGCTTACAGTAAAATATAAGCTTACAGTTTGCGCATAAGCTTACAGTAAAATATAAGCTGACAGTTTGCTCATAAGCTTACAGTAAAATATAAGCTTACAGTTTGCGCATAAGCTTACAGTAAAATATAAGCTTACAGTTTGCGCATAAGCTTACAGTAAAATATAAGCTTACAGTTTGCGCATAAGCTTACAGTTTGCGCATAAGCTTACAGTTTGCGCATAAGCTTACAGTAAAATATAAGCTTACAGTTTGCACATAAGCTTACAGTTTGCGCATAAGCTTACAGTAAAATATAAGCTTACAGTTTGCGCATAAGCTTACAGTAAAATATAAGCTTACAGTTTGCGAATAAGCTTACAGTTTGCGAATAAGCTTACAGTTTGCGCATAAGCTTACAGTAAAATATAAGCTTACAGTTTGCGCATAAGCTTACAGTAAAATATAAGCTTACAGTTTGCGCATTCAGAAACCGACTAACACTGTGGACCTCACTCTTGCAGGGTTTTCGTTCGGTGCTGCCATTTTAAATCGCTGTAGCAATGAGACGTGTGCCTACTCAGCAACGAGACTCGACTCACTCTGAAGTGCGGAGGAGAGCAGACTGCTGCATATGCAGTCGCGATTTTAGGGGACCTTCGCTCGGTATGATCTAAATCGTTTTTTTTCTTCATTTTTATGAAGAGGTTGGCAGCCTCTTTTTGCCTTACTTTGTTCGTCTACATAGACTATAGGTCTGTGCGTGGAATGTATCCAGCAAAACAAGGAGTGAGCCGTTACACGATGAGTTGTACAGTACTGATAAAATTTACTCAATGGCGTAACTGCCAGGCCCGCAGAGCCCGCGGTGCGGGGGGGCCCACGGGCCTAAGGGGCCCGCAAACCGAAGCGGCGGGGCCCGCGGGCCGAGGTAAAAGCTGTGGTGGGCCCGCAAAATGGGATGAAATTATTATATTTGATTTTAAAAATAGCAATAATGTTGTTAGTCAAACTTTAAGAATTAATTTATTTTTGGCCTATTAGTTCTTTCATTCGTTGTGATTAGTGTTTAATAAATTACACACTTAAAAACTGCAATAAGGTTTTATTTTCATTTTCTTCAATTATAATTGCTTTAAAAGTAAAATTTAAAGTGAGCTATTTTAAAAAATATTTCATAATTTTGAACAATAATTTTAAAACGGTTGTTAGTAGTACCAGTTTTTGAACTGTGTTTTTGAAGGTGAATCAGCATTAGGGTAGTGATAAATGATCCTTTTCAAACCCTCAAGGGACAACTGTAATCGCTATAGCAGTCACTTCACTCCAAACTGAAAATCAAGTTACTCCAAATACCTTTTCCACATTTGGACAGGAACAACGTATTGCTGACCTTGGATCTGGACGTCTGGCTTCACGTTTTGACTCGTCACTTGTCGGCTTATTTTTTAAGTATTTGATGCTACATTGACATGATGAAACTATTAAAAACATTATAGCTAGCCTAAATGAGAACCTTTTGGGCGTTATTAAATCACTAAAACCATGCAATGCTGCAGGCTGGAACTGACTGAAGTTATGTATTTGGAGGTTAGGAATCGTCTGGGTCAGAATATAGAATAATGGATAGGGATAGGGTGAAACTGTACGATTATGATAAATGGAGGGGTGAGGGCCTGAAAATAATTTTGCGGGGGGGGCCAAAAATATCAGTTACGCCACTGAATTTACTAGCCAGCACTGATATTCGAACCCAATGCCCTTAAAAATTCTTTACTTATTAGAAGAAATTAATAAACCCATAATTTCGTTAAAAGCGATTGGTCATCAATGGTACTGATCATATGAATATTCGGGTTCCGGAGTTCGCTGCCTTGACCACTATGCCAACGACTTACTACTTTCTGGACGACCCTCCAGTTTTAACAAGGTTAAGAAACGAACACATTATATAAAATTATCTTTATTCAGCTATACAATTTACAACCATTATTCTGTGAAAAATTATAAATAAATTAAACTTTAACAATTATTTGCATTTTAAAATTAACAGCCATTACATCTAAAGTTTGTACTCCAAATTCATAGTATTTTCTATCCCTTAGAAATTAATATTTACAAACCTTGTAGTTTTTAAAGATTTCACTTTTTACTTAAAATCTAAAATAATTAAATTTGTTTTTGTTTTTAAACATAACTTTAAGGGTTTCTTTCTATTATTTGAACATGTCATACTACTATGGAACAAATGAAATGAAATCAATGTTATTTATTAATTTACTTTTACCAACAAAACTTTGCACATAAGGTTGACTAAAATTATAAACAAAGAAATAATTGTTAGGAAGATTATGTTAGTTTCTGAACAGATTTCAGGGTTAGTTAACTAATTTTAAGTAGCCGGATTTAGTATCACGAGTCCTCATCACCAGATGCCGCTGGAAACAATCTTGGAGTTCGTTCTACAAGAGGAATTTTAACTAAAAGAATGCATTTACCCCTCACCTGATAGCAGAAGATTTTATTAGATGCATCAATTCCTTACTATATTTTGAAACTCATAATAGCGATGGATTTGAATTTATTTTTTGATTTATTTGGACTATACCTATCGCTTCTAGTGTTTAAAACTACACTTCGTTTCGGGAGGTAAGGAAACTCCTCCCATTATCAAGTGAACCCTACTTACATCTAAATATCAAGTTCTTACACCTAACTAACCTCTATTTTGTTTCTTAATCTTTTTCTTTTACATTTTAATTTACACTAACATAAAAATACATTACAAAACAATAAATTTAGTTTTTGTGTTAGTGTGAATTAAAATGTAAAAGAAAAAGATTAAGAAAATAAAAAATACCCCCCGTCGCAGCAAACCTGCGTACTCAGGAATTTCCAATGCATTGATATGTTTCTCACTAGTACATAAAGCCACTCACCAAGTTTGACAAAAATACATTCATAAATAAGTGATTTATTACATTTTAGCGAATTTCCCCTATAGGGAAGAAGCTATTACCGTAGGTCTCATGGTAAGACTTAAACCCGAGACCATGATAACTTTTTGTTTTGATGTCCCCAGATGTCCAAAACACTATTCGTTCAAATTTATATATATGTCCAAATTTCATCGAAATCGGACGTTTTTTACTCAAGTTATCGCATTCACGGACACACATATATATATATATATATATATATATATATCTATATATGTGTCCGTGAATGCGATAACTTGAGTAAAAAACGTCCGATTTCGATGAAATTTGGCTCAAATGTGTAAACTGACATTTATGACTTTAAGTTCGAAAACCAGAAAAATCGGACCATGGGAAGGGGGGTTTATGGGGGTTTTAAATTTTCCAAAAATCAGTTTTTTGCATTTTTTACCCTAAAATTTTTAAAACACTTAATTTTGGTTTAGACCATGTTATAGAGCTTAAAAAAACAAATAATATGGTATTTTGAATTATTAACCTAGGTTAAGTGGTTGCGGAAAAAATCCAAAAAACATGCTCATAAAATCTCCCATGTTAATCTTATGGGAAAACAGTTTTTGGCTTTTCCTCAGTTAATTTTACTTTAAACTTCACATTTTCTTTTACCAATCACTTAAGCTCCACAAAACAATCATTTTGGTGTTTAAATTGTGATTCTACGTCAAACCGTTGCAGAGATATTCAAAGTGCTAAACACAGTACGTTGTCCAATGTTATCCTTATGGAGAATAAATAAAATTTGATATCTTGATTATTTATGAATGTATATTGATGAAATTTGGTATGTGGCTTCATGTTGTACTGGTATATTGATAATTGCACAAAAAATAAATGTTTTGTTGATTGTCCCCGTAGCAGCTAACCTGCATACTCAGCCCTAATGTTATTCTTATGGAGAATAAGTAAAGTTTTATATCTCCCTTAATTATGAACATAAATTAATAAAACATGGTAAGTAGCTTCACCTGGTTCAGTTATATTGATAATTGCATAAAAACTCATTTCTTATCTTCCTCGTTGCAGCAAACCTGCGTACTCAGTCCTAATGTTATTCTTATGGGGAATAAATAAAATGTAATAAATCACTAATTTATGAATGTATTTTTGTCAAAATTGGTGAGTGGCTTTATGTACTAGTGAGAAACATATCAATGCATTGGAAATTCGCTGAGTACGCAGGTTTGCTGCGACGGGGGGTATTATTTATTCCCCATAAGAATAACATTAGGACTGAGTACGCAGGTTTGCTGCAACGAGGAAGATAAGAAATGAGTTTTTATGCAATTATCAATGTAACTGAACCAGGTGAAGCTACTTACCATGTTTTATTAATTTATGTTCATAATTAAGGGAGATATAAAACTTTACTTATTCTCCATAAGAATAACATTAGGGCTGAGTATGCAGGTTAGCTGCTACGGGGACAATCAACAAAACATTTATTTTTTGTGCAATTATCAATATACCAGTACAACATGAAGCCACATACCAAATTTCATCAATATACATTCATAAATAATCAAGATATCAAATTTTATTTATTCTCCATAAGGATAACATTGGACAACGTACTGTGTTTAGCACTTTGAATATCTCTGCAACGGTTTGACGTAGAATCACAATTTAAACACCAAAATGATTGTTTTGTGGAGCTGAAGTGATTGGTAAAAGAAAATGTGAAGTTTAAAGTAAAATTAACTGAGGAAAAGCCAAAAACCTTTTTCCCATAAGATTAACATGGGAGATTTTATGAGCATGTTTTTTGGATTTTTTCCGCAACCACTTAACCTAGGTTAATAATTCAAAATACCATATTATTTGTTTTTTTAAGCTCTATAACATGGTCTAAACCTAAATTAAGTGTTTTAAAAATTTTAGGGTAAAAAATGCAAAAAACTGATTTTTTGAAAATTTAAAACCCCCATAAACCCCCCTTCCCATAGTCCGATTTTTCTGGTTTTCGAACTTAAAGTCATAAATGTCAGTTTACACATTTAAGCCAAATTTCATCGAAATCGGACGTTTTTTACTCAAGTTATCGCATTCACGGACACATATATAGATATATATAGATATATATATATATATAGATATATAGATATATATATACATATATATAAATTTGAACGAATAGTGTTTTGGACATCTGGGGACCTCAAAACAAAAAGTTATCATGGTCTCGGGCTTAAGTCTTACCATGAGACCTACGGTAATAGCTTCTTCCCTATAGGGGAAATTCGCTAAAATGTAGGTTAGTTAGGTGTAAGAACTTGATATTTAGATGTAAGTAGGGTTCACTTGATAACAGGAGGAGTTTCCTTACCTCCTGAAACGTAGTGTAGTTTTAAACACTAGAAGCGATAGGTAAAGTCCAAATAAATAAAAAAATAAATTCCTTACTTTTACTTCGACTGCAACACAAACAAATTTGTTCGCTCTACATACGCGTAGGAATAAGGGCAGGAATTTTCTCGATGAAACAGGGATTTTTAAACACATATTTGATGGATTTGAATTTATTATTGATTTATTTGGATTTTACCTATCGCTTCTAGTTTTAGCGAATTTCCCCTATAGGGAAGAAGCTATTACCGTAGGTCTCATGGTAAGACTTAAGCCCGAGACCATGATAACTTTTTGTTTTGAGGTCCCCAGATGTCCAAAACACTATTCGTTCAAATTTATATATATGTATATATATATATATATATATATATCTATATATGTGTCCGTGAATGCGATAACTTGAGTAAAAAACGTCCGATTTCGATGAAATTTGGCTCAAATGTGTAAACTGACATTTATGACTTTAAGTTCGAAAACCAGAAAAATCGGACTATGGGAAGGGGGGTTTATGGGGGTTTTAAATTTTCCAAAAATCAGTTTTTTGCATTTTTTACCCTAAAATTTTTAAAACACTTAATTTAGGTTTAGACCATGTTATAGAGCTTAAAAAAACAAATAATATGGTATTTTGAATTATTAACCTAGGTTAAGTGGTTGCGGAAAAAATCCAAAAAACATGCTCATAAAATCTCCCACGTTAATCTTATGGGAAAAAGGTTTTTGGCTTTTCCTCAGTTAATTTTATTTTAAACTTCACATTTTCTTTTACCAATCACTTCAGCTCCACAAAACAATCATTTTGGTGTTTAAATTGTGATTCTACGTCAAACCGTTGCAGAGATATTCAAAGTGCTAAACACAGTACGTTGTCCAATGTTATCCTTATGGAGAATAAATAAAATTTGATATCTTGATTATTTATGAATGTATATTGATGAAATTTGGTATGTGGCTTCATGTTGTAATGGTATATTGATAATTGCACAAAAAATAAATGTTTTGTTGACTGTCCCCGTAGCAGCTAACCTGCATACTCAGCCCTAATGTTATTCTTATGGAGAATAAGTAAAGTTTTATATCTCCCTTAATTATGAACATAAATTAATAAAACATGGTAAGTAGCTTCACCTGGTTCAGTTATATTGATAATTGCATAAAAACTCATTTCTTATCTTCCTCGTTGCAGCAAACCTGCGTACTCAGTCCTAATGTTATTCTTATGGGGAATAAATAAAATGTAATAAATCACTTATTTATGAATGTATTTTTGTCAAACTTGGTGAGTGGCTTTATGTACTAGTGAGAAACATATCAATGCATTGGAAATTCGCTGAGTACGCAGGTTTGCTGCGACGGGGGGTATTTAAAATTACACTTTTTAATGTCAGATTTTCATTTCTTCTTGTTTAATACATGTTGTGTTAGTGTATTATATTTGTGTTTGTGTAAATTAAAATGTAAGGAAAAAAATAATGCACTCTAATTTGCTGTAAGTGTTTGATATTTAGATGTAAGTAGGGTTCACTTGATAACAGGAGGAGTTTCCTTACCTCCCGAAACGTAGTGTAGTTTTAAACACTAGAATCAATAGGTAAAGTCCAAATAAATCAATAATAGAAAATAGAGATAGGGATCTTCATGCCTAGTATTTTCTAATTTGATTGTGCAGTTTGACTATCGAATATTACCTTATTCATCTTTAAATACATTCAACAATTTTAAAATGTAACTTGCTTAAGTACCGCTAAACCTTGGTACTAAACAAAACTTATGGATCAATCTGGTGAGGAGTAATAGGTTCTCAAAGTTAACATTGCTCTAAATACAAATTGTACAATATTGCTTACTGCAGCCTCAGTGATGAAGACTTAAGGGTTTTCCCAAGTTCATCTCTACTCTATGGTTTCAGAACTCTTCACGTCTTCAACTTCCGTCTTATACTGCTTTGGTTCTGAAACAGTACATTTTTAATCAGAAAGATTTATATTTTCATATAAATTTATTACTACCTTTAAAACTTCGCAGAATTTTGATTTTAAATCCTATCAATTTGTATTATACATAAAATAGTTTCATAATTACAATATTAATAATTTTTCCAATAAGGTTTACTTATACAATTGTATTCCCAATAATTTAAAATAACATTTTCTAACTGAAATGTGAATAATAAGATTTGATAGAATCAGAAAATTGTGTAATAGCTTGTCATCCTTGAATTGTGTCACTTGAAAATAGGGAGTCCGAAGTCAAACTGATGGTGACATAATGTTAATTGGGAGGGGGGCCTTGAGAATTGTAAAGTAGAGGTCTTCACATTAAATATGTATTTTGTAAGAAGATTACATCACCTCTGGACAACTGAGTAGATCTTATGTACTTTTATTACCAAAATTGCTGAATTAGGGCATGTTTTAGGCTGTTGAGGTAATGTTTTGTTTAACTGACCTTTTCATTATCAGGCCTTGGTGCCAATCCCGTGAGAGTCATTTAAGAGGGGAGAGTCATGGGCGAGGGGGGGGCTTATATTCTGTAAGACTCAAAACTGTCTGTGTTCCTTAGTTGATCCAAAAGTGGTCTTTCAATTAGCAGTATATGAAGAAGTAAGGAGTCCTAATCAGTTTGGTATACATAATTTCCTCTGCTGTAAGTTGGAAAATTTTTCATATTATGTCAAATAGCTCCAGGTTAGAAAGTTAACATGTTCAGCCCGATGTGAACCACCGGTGGTACACATCGGAATTTTTGAAATGGTTAAAAATACGATCCAGCAAACAGTAATTTTAACAAAAAGATGAACATTATTTTTCAAGAACATAATTCTGACAAAAAATTACACATACGCCTCCGGTGGCCACGGTGTGTCTATATAAACCTAAACCACGATTACATAGTTTAAAGAACTCAGCAAAGCTCCGAATGCACTTTAAAAAGGCATCAAATCAAATGGAAACAGTGCGCCACAGGTGGTACACGTCGGAATTTTAGAAAGTTTACCATGCGCCATCGGTGGCGTACGTCGGGATTTTTGGGAAGTTCAAAAACTGACTATTATTTTCCATCGTGCTGAACTTGTTAAAAAGAACATTTTTCTGTGTTCAGTATTAAGAAAGTCTGAAGGTCTGAGGTTTTTGGGGGGTCATGGCTCCCCCCTGTATCCGCGCCTGATAGTATGTTATAAAAACGAGTTCGCACGCAGCACGCTGACGTGAGGGAAGTGAATTTCCACATAAAAAACTATAAAAACTCAAAATCAGTTAAAATCATACAATTATTCCAATTTTTATTCAAATCTGAAAATATTGTTTTTTTTTTGCTGTTTTGATGCTCCTGGTTCTATTTACCTGCAATGCTGGGAATACAATTTTGTGCATTATAAGGTTAGGAGAAGGTCCTGTTAGGCTTTAAAGTAGGCGTGAGATTGTTGGGGATGATAAAAGTACATCAACAAATGAATAACAGGCTTTTCTGAAGTAAAACCCCCATAAGACAACGTACTGTGTTTGGTCAATACACATTTTCTTTAATAACTCAGTAAATATATATGCTAGAATGACGAGAGAGGGCTTAAAAGTTTCGCCACACTAATTGCCACCGTTTTTCATTCATTAATTTTACATCCGGGGCTTTTCTGACCCTTTTTGGGCCTAAAAACTCAAATTTCTAAATTTAAAATTCCCAAAAAAGGGGGTTAGAGTTTCCCGATTGTTTTGCCCAACGAACTTGTCCAACTGATTACAAAAAGGAATGTCCCTACCAAATTTGAAGTAAATCGGACAAAAAATGTGACCGCTAGAGTGCATACACATATATATATATATATATATATATATATATATATATATATACGTCTATAAATATATATATATATATATATATATAAAATTTTGAACGAACCCCCAAAACTTGTTCAGGGGGTCACATTAGGAACTTCTATGGTGGTCCCGGGCTTAAGTTTCACCGTGCGGGTCATGCTAATAGTTAGTTCACTTTCCATAGGAAATTCACTAATAAAATAACAAATACTGTTACACATTGAAAAACAAGCACATACAAAACTCACTGTTGATGATCTACACAAAACTGCTTCTACACTAAATCTACTTGTATCTAGCTGCTACATTCATTGATATAAAAAGTAGTGAGAATTCTTTTTGGTCACTGGTGTAGTGAAAAATACATTTAAAACTTCAAATATCATTCAAAATGGTTAAAGAATAAAGATAGTTTATTATGTTGCATAATACGTAGTCAAAAGATAAATTTAACTATGAATTTGCAAACAAATTATTATAAATAAACATTTTTAGGACATAGTATGAGCCTTTAACATTTTCTTTTTGTTTTAAGTTAATATTTCAAATATATGTCTTGGTCTCGAATTATCACTACTTTCGAAAGCAGAACAGAAAAATAGTTATATACCTTTGCCATTTGCATTTAGAAGCAGCTGAATCCACTGTCATTTTTATGATTTATTGTTAAGTTTTCATGAAATTTGTGTTGTTTGAAATGGTAAAAGGTATTTAATTTACCCATAGGAAATATTTAAACATACAATTTTGCTACATGGCTGTATATGAAACATACATTTTACTGGGCATGATGAATATGTTTTTGCTGTATATAATTTTTTTGTTATGGTTCTTACTTAGTTCTCTGTTATCTTAAAATTGGATATTTGACTAAAATGAGAAAGTAAAAATATATGGGTTAAGAAGGTCTAGTAATATTTACCGATTTTCATATATTTTGTCATAATATAAACTTGTTTTTCAACACAGTTTTATGTATAGTTAATTTGTTCTGCTGAAATATCAATGCAGCAATAAGCCTTTTTATAAAATGCATCGCAATGCAATGGTATTAATGCCTTTTATGCATTCCCATTCTCATCAAAGTAGGTTTATTTATCAATTCATTTTCGTTTCTCATTTTGCCCAAATTTAGTTTAATTTCCATTTCAATGAGAATACATTTTAACTTACATCATGTATGTTATCACAAACTTTGTTTGGCATGATACAACCAGTGATAAGGTATTATTTGTTAATTTGTACAAATTAGTAAGTCCTATGTGTTCTTTGGTTAGATTTGTTCGATGATAAGGTATGATTTTTCTTCTCATGCTTCACATTATGGGTTTAATTCCAATACTATTCTTTCATAAACTGAACAATTTTCTTGACAAATATTGCATTAGAATAAAATACCAGTTCCTGAAATCTGTTAAGAAGTTTAAATTGACATTTCATCTGAAGAACCAGTTTTCTTCCTATTTTTGTTTTTACAATATACAATCTTTGTCCAACAACTTTGCTTGTTCATCTCATTTCAGTTTTGTAGTCAACTTAATCACAAAAAAAGATGAACCTAAAGATACAAATTTAAATTTGATATGCCTCTTCGTTAGTTTGTTATGTACGGCGATCTCAACTTTTCAAATTGTGATCAATAATTACAATTATTAATATACAATGATTCCTCGCTTAGTTCGTCTGCGCCGTTATCATTGTTCGTTATTGTTTACGTATCCAGTGTGTCGCTCCGTTCAGGTGTCTTGTCATGACGATGACTAATTGTTGACGATGTAAATCATTAGACCAGTGAGTTTTTTTTTTATCATAGTATACTTTATTTATAGAGATTTACAGTAATAGTAATTGTGTAACAATGTTTGTAAATTTTAATTTCAATATTTTCTGTTTAAACTATAGTTTTATCACATTTTCATGTAAATAACTGCGTTCCTCCGATAACTCCTCCTTTGTTGTGCTTCGAGCATGCTCTCGGTCCCGTTGGTTGCGGATTAATGGGGTTCTACTGTATTTCGGTAAATAATGGTTATTTACTTTAAAGATGAGAAATCTGGGTTTTTGTTTTGTAAGTTTCCCTTAGTTATTTTGTTGTTATACATTCCACTGAATACTTTTAGTAATTCTAAAATTTATTATATTTTAAATTGCGATTTTAATATTTTGTGCCTCTGTCACAATTCCAAAAAAAATCTACATATTAAAAAAATTCGTGCTTTTTGTTCACTCACTTTCTGCAGTTAATACTTAACCGATTTTGATGATTCTTTTTTTATTTAAAAGATAATTTCAAGATCTAAGTCACTGTCAAGCCAGATTTTCGATTTAGGCCCCAGGGCTCTGCCCCAAGGGACTTCCAAGTTCCCATGTTATTCATATGGAGGAGAGTTTTATTTGGTTTGTGACACGTGTTTTTTTCTTAATTCAATAAACAGCTGTTGTAAGGATTATATCCGCAGATTTTTGTGGGGGAGCAGCTCGTTTTGATTTAAATAAGATTTACAGGAAGGACAATACCATTTATCAACAATATATATCAGACCATCTAGTTGTACCAAACTGTACTTAATTCCAAGTTTAATATTCAATTTTCTTTTTGTTTTTCTATCCCTTAGCTTCAGCCTGGAGTTGCCTTTGTCCCATTGGTTTACTGGTTGCCACAAAAATCCATGCACTTGACTTTCCAGCCACACAACATTTATTTGTGCCGGTTCAACACTTCCGTGCGTTAACATCGGATATTCACCGTTCACACCGCCGCCGCCACCTCTTCCTCATGAAGGGAGAGCAAGCTTCCGAAAGGATCTCTCAGAGATTTCCCTCTATCCGAAGAATTTTCGGATTGTGTCGCTTTACTCGTCTTGTTCCTGAGGGACAGAATTTGAGTGTTACTAGAGTTTGTGGGTCTCGCTAGCGGTATTCCAGAGCTTGGGGTGGACATTTTTGACCCGGGTGAGGGACTGGGTCTGTGTAAACTGTTGTGCGACATGGCTCTCTGTGTCAGGTTGGTATCGTATGTTCGTTGTGTTAGGTTGGTATCGTATGTGTGTATGTTGTCGAGAGACGGAGCTTTTTTCACTGGATCCCTCGTGGCTGACCCGTAAGGACTGTTCCTACAAGACCCCACTGATAGCTTAGTAGCTAATATTCATCAAACATAAAAATACATCAGTAAATATACATATAAAAGTTAAGATTTTTTTATTTTTGGAATAATATTCATCTAGTGAACTGAGGTTTCTGGTAACACCAGAAAAGATAGTTTGCGTTATTCATTAGATGTTCTTATTTATAAACTAGGACCATTTATTTTTTTTAGATTTAAATTTTGTTTACAAAGGAAAGACACTGGGCTTAGGAGTCTCATTGAAAAAAAGGTGGCATACACAGCTAATTCACCTGAAGCAACTCGTTCAGATGAGCACAGCACTTCTTCAGATGAAGTCTCCAATGAAGATAAATCATTATTTGATGTGTGTGTAAATATCTTCGTATTGTTGCTGTGCTCATTTGAACTATTTGCTTTAGGTGAGTTAGCTGTGTATTCCACCTTTTTTCAATGAAATTTAATATTTAGATTGTGATTTTTTGTTGCATTTTTTTATTATTCAGTTACATACTTTTTGTAAATGATAGGTAACAGGAACAAGAAGTATTAGAAAAATAAAACACAAAATATCAATTCAAATTTTAAATATAACATGTAAAGGTAAATATGTCATATAATTTAATTATTATTGATTTCAATTATTTTATGGCAGTTTACTAGAGGTTATGTATTTACTACTATTTAGCAGCAATTAAATAATTGCTATGTACTTTGTATAGTTAATTCAAATAATTATTCACTATGAACTAAACATTATCCTCTGTATACTGAAGTGTACCTTGATTGTGACTGAAAACTTGTTATATTTGTTTAAAGCACTAAAAATGCATTGTCAACTTTGACATACGATAGTTTCCTTAAATAATTAATTAAGAAGTAAACTTCATTCTTGTTATTACTCCTTATAGACAGTATTTGACAATTATTAGTTTTAAATTTGTGTCCGAGACGGTATAGAATTATTGTTTCTTTATATGAACTTATTATGAAAGATAGCTTATAAAAGGGTGTTTATCTGACAAAAATGTCATACAACTTAACAGTAAGTCAATATTTGTATCAATGGTAACACTTACCCATTGCTTGAAGCATTTTTATCACTTGTGGTTTTCCTTAAGTTTCGATCTCGAATGCTCTCCGCAAGGCTGAAATAATACCAACATTATAAAAGTAAATATTTACCACCAACAAATGTGTTTACAAATTTTACTAAGTCATTGACGGCTCCAACCAATTTTTATATTATCAGTCATTAAAAGAGGAGACTATTGTTGATTCTAAAATGCAATTCACTTAAATTTAAACATGTAATTTAAGTTTCTTGTCAGGCTTAGCGCCAATAATTTAATATTAAAATTTAGTTTGTTGATTGTGCATATAACATATATGTCAAATTGCTTTTTTGCAAGGCATTAATATTTTTATTGTGGTTGGTAAACACAGAAAAAACTTTAAATACATTGTGTAACTGTTATAAATACCTTTTTCCAATCTGTCGCTTGTCAAGTTCTTTCTGGATAGAGTCTGGGAGTCTGTGCGGGGGCTTGGCAGCCTTACCATTCATCTGATCCTGCACAAAGATGACGCTTATTGTTCAACCACGAGAAACAATCCAGAAAACAGATAGTGACGAAGCCAAATAGTCTTACTTCTTAATTCCCTAAGAAATATTTTGATCAGTGGACTAAGTGTTTATATCATTATGAGTAATGTGTGAAAATAAAGGAACCTTATTGTAGATAAATTTAAAAAAAAATCATCTAAGGACCCTCTGACCTCAGGGCCCACCCCACTGGTCCTCAAAAACCCCTTGTGATTCTTAGTACCTGGGGGCCGAGCTTTGCTCAGGGGAAGGCCGGCCAGTTTGTTTAGATGACTTGGAGTAATATTTCACCATTTCCCCCTACTGATAATCAGATTTGTATAACTCATATGCCTCTTTTCTAAATTTTTAAGGTCCCTCCAGTTGTTATTTATAGCTCAATGTCCCTTTGATTTTAGCGAATTTCCCCTATAGGGAAGAAGCTATTACCGTAGTCGGCATGGTAAGACCTAGGCCCGGGACCATGATAACTTTTCGTTTTGAGGTCCCCAGACCCCAAAAACACCATTCGTTCGAAACTGTATATATATATATATATATCTATATATATATATATATCTATATATATATATATATATATATATATATATATATATATATGTGTCCGTGAGCACGATAACTCTCGTAAAAATTATCCGATTTTGATGAAATTTGGTATAAACGTGTAAAGCAACATTTATGACTTTAAGTTCGAAAACCAGCCAGATCGCTTTATCCGAAGGGGTATTTTGGGGGGGTTTTGTACCCCAAAAATGGGTTTTTTGAATTTTTTACATATAATTTTTGAAATAGTCAAATTTTAGTTTTTACCATTGGATTCAACTTAAAAAAACACACAATTTGGTATTTTGATCATTTCTCTACGTCAATTGGTTACCGAGATATTGAAAGTGCTAAACACAGTACGTTGTCTAATGTTATTCTTATGGAGGAAAAGAAAAATTTTACTTCTCGCTTATTTATGAACGTATACTGACGAAACTTGGTATACGGCTTCATCTGGTTGTGGACCACTGATATTTGCTCAAAAAAACCATTTTTTGCCAAAGGCTCCCGTAGCAGCAAACCTGCGTACTCAGCCCCATGTTATTCTTATGGAGAATAAATAACGTGTTATCTCCCTTAATTATGAAAATAAATTAATGAAATTTGGTATGTGGCTTTACCTAAATGAGTTCTATTGATATTTGTATAAAACCCCATTTTTTGTTTTCCTTCCTTCAGCAAACCTGCATACTCAGCCGCCATGTTATTCTTATGGAGAATAATTAAAATGTCATAAATCGTTTATTTATGAATGTATATTGATGAAAATTGGTATGTGGCTTTATGTGGTATTAAGATACGTATATATTCATTGGAAATTCGCTGAGTATGCAGGTTTGCTGCTACGGGGGTATTTTGTACTACTCTATATATGTAATCTTCACTCAAATCTTTAATCTCTGCTCTCAGGAAACCACATGTTAATAAACATAACCAACATCAGTATTACTTTGACAGTTCCCTGGTTGATTATGAACAGCTGTTACAATTCTTTTGTTTTGATTTGAATCTCCATAAGCCCAATGTTAACTTTTGTAACTTTTCATTTTAGTTTTTTTATATTATTTGATTCTTCCTGGGGATGAGGCCTGTCTAGAACTTATTTTTATCCCAGAAATTAGTTATTTCGAACATTTGAAGGAATTCGTTGGAGCCGTTTTTGAGATCAGTGTCGCAAGCAAACCTTACTCATACTAGAGTATAGGATAGGATAGGACATAGGATATTCAAGTTTTAGCCTAATTAGTTTCATATAAATGAACAGCTGTTTGATATTTATTGCTAGAATGTCACTGTGTAAACGCTACAATTTTAGACTTTGATAACACTAACTGAAATCCTTGCCCTTTTATGGTTACAACATTTTTTACGATGTCATTTATTTGCGATGTTACTGCTTTTAATTTAGCATTACAGTTGTATTCTTAAAAAAGTATTTTTAGCCGCTAAAATACTTGTTATGCATTTCAAGCTCCGGTTTCTGGTTCTATAATTTTAGCAGGTTTAATATTCAATTCAATTCAAATACCATTTGCCATCAGTGATAAGTAGCTCCTACACCAACCGAAACACTGGTTCTCACAAATCGTTTTGGAAGTAATTTTATTTTTCACACATAAAACTAGACAAAAATCAACAATAACCATGTATAGGTTAGATGACTGCAAGGTACTAAAAACGGAAAGAGAAATTGTTATCACTAGTGTTGCCAACACAACCTTTTAAATGTCAGACTGGGCACCCAATACATTCCCTTATTCAATCTGGGCACCCTGTGAAACCCAGTGTTAAATTTCCATTTTCGATTTAGCACTTTTTCCTATAGTCCCTCTTGAATCATTCCAGTAGTACAGGAGATCATTGTTAAATGGACGTCTCGCAGTAGCCCCCTCCGTCCTTATCTTCTGATTATAAAACAACCCCATCGTTGCACGGCCAACCGATTAGATGATGGAAGACACCCTCAGTGCCCGACAATTCTTAGAATTTCACCCTCTGATTAAAGAAGCTGAATTGGACCATTGCACTCTAATTAACAAACGACAGTTCATTTATTTCGTCATGATTATTGTCTGCATGGTTTGTGCATGAACTTTAATGTTGCCGGTTTTCCTGTACGAAGATTGTTGTTTTGGTTTGAAATGATGTTTATTTTGCTTTTGATGTTAACTGGCATCGCCTATTGTACATACTGTATCGAATGGCCGAACAAATTCTTATTGACTTATGAGTAGACGAATACAACAAAACTTGAATCACAACTCTACGATGTTTTGTAATCAAAATAAATACATTAATACTCCAATAACTAATCAATGACTAAAAGAGAGTATACATTCATCGAGATTACAGAACATTGTAGAATCATTAGAATTGTGATTCAAGTTTTGTAGTATTCGTCTAATCATAATGAAAAAAGGAACAGTCGTTTATTAATGAGAGTGCAATGGTTTGATTATTAGCTTCTTTAGCCAGTGGGCTAAATTCTAAGAATCGCCGGGCAGTGAGGGTGTCTTCCGTTGCTTAACCGGTTGGGCGGGCTATAATGGGGTCATTTGTAAACAGACGATTAGTTTGGAGGGGCTACCTCTGAGACTGTCCATTTAACAATGGTTTCTACTGCAACTACAACTTCACCATTGAACAATTCACTTACCTTGAGCTTGGCTGAGTTGATGTTGTTGAGGCTGCCGTGGAGGGGGTTTGTCCACAAGTTGGAGTTGTCGAGGTCCGCTGTGGAGTTGAGGAGGTCTCCGGAGTACGAGGGGCGAGCCGGGATCAACGGTGACCTACAGCACACTCTATGGGACAAGCGACTAACCACTCACTACACCCACGACACCCACTGCACTACCACTACCATGCTATGGTCCATGGCCACTTAATGGCTTACTTTGTTAACCCTTTCAGCGCTAAGCTTCTGAAGGGAGTAGTTTAATAACTGACATTTTGTTGATTTTTTAAATACCTTGAATGCCTGAACTGTTTAGTTTTGTTTTAAACATTCATCTGGTGGATACACAAATAGTAAGGATAGGCAAAAAGTAGCAAAACACCTGATCAGGTGTCCAGTTGATTTAATGAGTGTTTGCTAAATGTTGTAGGGTTTTCAGTTCGTTTTTTCACATTTGAAACTTTTGATACAGCACTCAGCTGGTTTGGCATTTGGGAACTTTTGATTCAGAACTCAACTGGTTTTTGGGATGTTGAAATCATTGACTATAAATACTGAAGTAGACTTCTCATTGCCATTTTAAAATTTGTCCCTAGTTTTGTGTATGCCATGATTCAAAGAGGACGTAGTTTTAACTAATCACCAACAGAGTATACTGCTGTCAACTATTACTTATCCTCTCAAGGAGGGGATATTACAACTGTTGGTGTGTCAGGAAACAACCATAAGTTGATTATCACTTCCTTTCTAGAGTGGAGTTATTTTACAAGTTAGCGTAAACAACTAAAATAAATAGTTGACAGCAGCACAATCTGTCGGTAACCTAATCAAACTACGTCCACTTCAAATTCTAACATACACCAAAAGTGGGACAGCTGGGCCATATGGATGGAATGTCTCCTTCAGTATTTATAGTCAATGGTTGAAATGTTGATACAGAACTCAGTTTGGCGGAAGTTCAAAAAATTTGGCACTCAGATAGTTTGCTTGGTTGTGGAAAACTCTGGAATGTCTTAGTGCCTCTGAACTAAAATATTCGTTTGCACAAATATTTGTTGAAATTTAGTGTGATAAATTGAAATTTCTGCTTTGGTTTTCTATTATCCATTATAAAGCTTTATTGCTTAAAAAATCTCTCTAAAATTTGTTATTAGAAAGTTTGTATCAGCAAATTATATGGGTATAAAAAACCAACTCGGTTAGAGTCACGGTAATACAGAGATTTCAGCTGTTTGACAAAAATGGCCATGGATATTCTACAGTTTTATATAACACAAATATTTACAAATTCACAAACAAATTATATACAAAACACGTAGGTAGACAAATGATCACGTGATTATGTACAACATACTATGAAAATGATTGATAAAAAAGCCTTAAGCAACCCCAAACTTATTGAAAACTAAGTTGTAGTAAGCATTTTGTTCTCAAAGTAGACATAGAGCAAGAATCTCATATTGTAGTATGTCAATTTTTAGGTTTTTTTAAATGGATTAATTATTGATGTAACTGAGTAGATAATGACTTTAGTTGATCTTTCGTTACGAATACAGTAAGCTAAAAAAATAAAAGGAAGTGATCTGTAACTTGGAAAAATACAGAATTTCAATAGAAAATAAATCATTTAAATCCATATAGTATCACAGATAAGTGTAGAGCAAAGTAAGCTCCTATATAAGGAAATGTAGATGGAATTTGGCTTGAGCAACTGAAATACAAAGTATCACCATTGACTATAAATACTGAAGGAGACATCCCATCCATATGGTCCAGATGTCCCACTTAGTGTATGCTAGAATTTAAAACTGAAGTAGTTTGATTGGGTCACCGACAGATTGTGCTGCTGTCAACTATTTATTTTAATTATTTACGTTAACTTTTAAAATATTTCCACCCCAGAAAGCAAGTTATAATCAACTTATGTTTGCTTCCTGACACACCAACTGTTGTATTATCCCCTCCTTGAGAGGATAAGTAATAGTTGACAGCAGTATACTCTGTTGGTGATTGGTGTAAACTACGACCTCTTTCAATCCTGGCATACACAAAACTAGGGACACATTTTATAATGACAATGAGAAGTCTACTTCAGTATTTATAATCAATGGTATCACCTTTATACCTATCCTCTCCACCCTTTCACTGTAACCAAAGTAAACATCATTCTACAAATCGTTAAAGCCGCGTTTACACGATACAGGTTAGAGAGAAGGTAACCTTGACAACATAGCCTTGCGCAGGGTGTGTGGACAGAAACATGACGAGCAGCCTGCACGATTTTTGATCAAGATTCTGTCCACACACCCTACGCAAGGCTACCGTACTTTGTCAAGGTTACCTTCATCCTAAACTGTATCTTGTGATTTCACATTTGAATTCAAATTTAACTTTACCTCAGATTCTTTTTTTGTGATAATACCTAAAAGTGCGATATCAGCTTACACGATTTCCTCCCCTGACTTCTCCTTCGCTCAGATACTTACGAGTTGACATCCTCTAATTTCTTTAGCAGTCTCTCGTTCTCTCTACACACTATCTCCTGGTCGCGCACGAGAAGGTCTCTGACAGAAAACAACTCGGAGTTCTCCTTGCGCAAGGCTTCGTTCTCCTTTGCGTAGTGTCTGACTAGCTCAGCCAGTTCAGAACCCTCCATGCTCGCGATCTTCTCAAGGTCAAAGTTAGGCGGAGTTTTCAGTTGGAGTTTGTGGTCTGGAAACAATGTTTTTATTGTAAAAGTAGTTTTTGTAAAAATGAATCTTTTAACCCATTGAGGTAGTAATTTTATTCTATTTGCAGTAGCCTATAATGGGAATTGATTGGTGCTGGACTCTAGTATCAAAATATGTAACTAATGACCGCGGGCGTCTACGGTTCTATCCGCTAGGGGCGCGGACTGAGTGAAAAACCTTAATATAACCGCCAGGCCTTTGGTCGTGTTATCTGAGTTGGCTACGTCGTGGGAACACCTTGGCCAGGTGGTGACACGATGTTCGTGGGTTCGATTCCCGCACACGACCAAAACTGACCAGTTGTGCAACTCTCAATGAGTTAACCGGTCTGTGGCAACATTGGTGGGAGGGCCCAAGTAAAACAAACGGTGGCAGGCTTGCTTGGAAGTTGACGGGATCGGTTAATTCTTTGAGACTTGCACATGGTCAACAGTGATTTTGCTAATTTTCACTTATGTCTACTGTGTGTGTGCAATGCGACTCTCTAAACTGAAAGAAAACAATATTTTAATTAAAATACGCCATTAATCCATTTAAAAACACCAATTTTATACTCCAATTCACAGGTTAATAAAATTACAAGTAAGGAACGAGACCAGCTCGTATGTCTACGCCAATGGGTTAAATCAGTATTTTCTTTGAAGATGGGGATTTACAAATTTTTACAAAAGACTACTCATTCAACAAATTGACTATGAAAATTATGCAAATAAATAAAAAAAATCATTTTGTTTCAGTATGAAAAAGGCATGTAATTATTTTGACCACTCTGCACTCCTGATATTGTCTAATACTGTGATATTGGTATTGAAATATTAAGATACTAGTGGCTTAAAGGGCCATGGCCCCTAACCTTGCTCTAAGACTGGGGAAAAAGTAGTAAAACTATAAAGAAGGAACACGTGTGTTCGTAAACAAAGTGGACGCTTAATCACATGTTTTAATATAAACAAAACAGACGTTTTTAAATTCCCATGCTTTTCTTATGGGGGATGTTTTACATTTTTTTTTTTCGTTTGATGGTAACTTTTTAGAAATACTATTTTTCCCGAGTCCCTGGGATCGAGACCTTTAATTTGAGCCGTCTACCATCATCCTGCGATTTGCCAAACTCCCACAATTTTGACTTAAACATTTCGCTTACAGAATTATATATAAAGATAACTCAATAACTTTTAAAGTTTGACTCTCTTACCAAGATTTATACTGAAATACATGGGTTTTGATTGCTCAAACAACTCAACGTCTGCTTAACACAATGAAGAGTTGATACCCGTTTTATACAGATGACTCAATGGCCAGTTGGTAAACAAGGGGGAGAAGGGGAAGTCACCCCCACTACAATCCTTTTTTACTTATGCCATTGGACTGAGTGATTCGATTTGGGTTTTATTTCAAGATGCTATCAAAGCTGGACGTTAAACATCATTACATTTCAATGATAGTTTCTTGATTGGCTTTGTCAATAAACAGTGAAGGGGTAACTTCCTCCTCATCTCTTTGTTTTAGCTGGCCAAGTCATCTACAAACACTAGGAATACAAGGATGGAAACTTACTGTGCTTTATACTTATTAACTGCTCCATTGAATACCGTATTTTAAAATTTAATATTAAAAAAATTTCTTATAATTAGCTCATGTTATTCTTAACTTCCTTATGTACTTTTAACGGTGTTATTTCTTTTTCAATGAGAGCGTTATTTTCAGTGAGAGTGTTATTATTACTTCACCATTGAAACCTTTTTCCACCACCCCTGTACTTTTAATAATTACTTTTTTGTTTCTTCCAGTTTTAAAAACTTCATGTATATATTTGTTTATTATATTTGCCTTGGTTCTTGACGTTTGCTTAACATAAAAAAATATACAAACAATATACTGCAGTTTTATATCAAATAATAATATCCCTAAAAATCAAATCACTAATTTTTTAAATATCCTAAAAAGGTGTCCTTTACTAATTGCTTGTCAACACATTTTTAGCATCTTTCAGCTGAAAAAATAAATAAATAAAGTACAGAGTAGTTTTTAAAAATTACCGCCAGGAAATGTAACTTATCCAAAAAAATAATCACTTTAAACGGTTAAAGTAAACCGAGACCCTCACCTCTACTTGAGTCAGCCACATATTCAGCGCTGAGGTGCAAAGCTGTTCTGAGGTGTTCGTTCTCTTCTTGTAGAGCGGAAACCTCGCGCTTCAGGCTCATGATAAGGGCCTCCCGGGGGTCCTGATAACACAAGGGAGGTTGTGATTATCAGCTGCAAAGATTGTAGCAAGTGGATAAAGAAGTTGAGGATGGTTTTTTTGTGAGTTTCCAATATCGTTCGTTTATTGAAAATTTCTGACGCTTGCACAAAATTTGTTTATAAATTGAATATAGTCATTGTCTTCAGATCATGAGAGGAGTTTAAAATGAAAAACAATATAAACAAACCTTTAAAAAACTAAACCCAAATTGTAATTGGTTGAGTGGCTTGTAACACAAGAAAACGATATGTTTTATAATCATATAGGCTACTTCTTCAAGTGTCTATTTATCAAATAACCTCAAAAATACAAGTTACCTCTGTATTATCCGAGGTTTTTGGTATCCGAGGTAGCCTAAGTCCCGTTGACCTCGGATAATCGGCAACATACTGTAATTAACGACTTAATTAAAAAATGCCACTTTTAATTGACGAACTAAGAAGATTTATTACTTATTTCCATTACTGATGAGCGAAGTGAATCTCTGGGTAGCAGTGGCTATTTGTATGTTATCTGGGTTACAGTGGCTATTTGTATGTTCTCTGGGTTGCAATGGCTATTTTTATGTTCTCTGGGTTGCAGTGGCTATTTGTATGTTATCTGGGTCACAGTGGCTATTTGTATGTTCTCTGGGTTGCAATGGCTATTTTTATGTTCTCTGGGTTGCAGTGGCTATTTGTATGTTATCTGGGTCGCAGTGGCTGTTTGTATGTTCTCTGGGTTGCTGTGGCTATTTGTGTGTTCTCTGGGTTGCAGTGGCTATTTGTATGTTATCTGGGTTGCAGTGACTATTTGTGTTTTCTCTGGGTTGCAGTGGCTATTTGTGTGTTCTCTGGGTTGCAGTGGCTATTTGTGTGTTCACTGGGTTACAGTGGCTATTTGTATGTTCTCTGGGTTGTAGAGGATATTTGTATGTTCTCTGGGTTGCTGCGGCTATTTGTGTGTTCTCTGGGTAGCAGTGGCTATTTGTATGTTATCTGGGTTACAGTGGCTATTTGTATGTTCTCTGGATTGCAGTGGCTATTTGTATGTTCTCTGGGTTGCAGTGGCTATTTGTATCTTCTCTGGGTTGCAATGGCTATTTGCATGTTCTCTGGGTTGCATGGCTATTTGTATGTTCTCTGGGTTGCAGTGGCTATTTGTGTGTTCTCTGGGTTGTAGAGGCTACTTGTATGTTCTCTGGATTGCAGTGGCTATTTGTGTGTTCACTGGGTTACAGAGGCTATTTGTATGTTCTCTGGGTTGCATGGCTATTTGTATGTTCTCTGGTTTGCAGTGGCTATTTGTATGTTATCTGGGTCGCAGTGGCTATTTGTATGTTCTCTGGGTTGCAGTGGCTATTTATGTTCTCTGGGTTGCAGTGGCTATTTGTGTGTTCTCTGGGTTGTAGAGGCTATTTGTATCTTCTCTGGGTTGCAGTGGCTATTTGTATGTTCTCTGGGTTGTTGTAGTGGCTATTTGTATGTTCTCTGGGTTGCATGGCTATTTGTATGTTCTCTGGTTTGCAGTGGCTATTTGTATGTTATCTGGGTCGCAGTGGCTATTTGTATGTTCTCTGGGTTGCAGTGGCTATTTATGTTCTCTGGGTTGCAGTGGCTATTTGTGTGTTCTCTGGGTTGTAGAGGCTATTTGTATCTCTCTGGGTTGCAGTGGCTATTTGTATGTTCTCTGGGTTGTAGTGGCTATTTGTATGTTCTCTGGGTTGAAATTGCTATTTGTATGTTCTCTGGGTTGCGGTGGTTATTTGTATGTTCTCTGGTTTGCAATGGCTATTTGTATGTTATCTGGGTTGCATGGCTATTTGTATTTTCTCTGGTTTGCAGTGGCTATTTGTGTGTTCTCTGGGTTGTAGAGGCTATTTGTATCTTCTCTGGGTTGCAGTGGCTATTTATGTTCTCTGGGTTGCAGTGGCTATTTGTGTGTTCTCTGGGTTGTAGAGGCTATTTGTATCTCTCTGGGTTGTAGTGGCTATTTGTATGTTCTCTGGGTTGAAGTGGCTATTTGTATGTTATCTGGGTTGCATGGCTATTTGTATTTTCTCTGGTTTGCAGTGGCTATTTGTGTGTTCTCTGGGTTGTAGAGGCTATTTGTATCTTCTCTGGGTTGCAGTGGCTATTTGTATGTTCTCTAGGTTGTAGTGGCTATTTGTATGTTCTCTGGGTTGAAGTGGCTATTTGTATGTTCTCTGGGTTGCGGTGGCTATTTGTGTGTTCTCTGGGTTTCAGTGGTTATTTGTATGTTCTCTGGTTTGCAGTGGCTATTTGTATGTTCTCTGGGTTGCGGTGGCTATTGTGTGTTCTCTGGGTTGCAGTGGTTATTTGTATGTTCTCTGGGTTGCAGTGGCTATTTGTATGTTCTCTGGGTTGCATGGCTATTTGTATGTTCTCTGGTTTCCAGTGGCTATTTGTATGTTATCTGGGTCGCGGTGGCTATTTGTGTGTTCTCTGGGTTGCAGTGGCTATTTGTGTGTTCTCTGGGTTACAGAGGCTATTTGTATCTTCTCTGGGTTGCAGTGGTTATTTCTATGTTCTCTGGATTGCAGTGGCTATTTGTATGTTCTCTGGATCGCAGTGGCTATTTGTATGCTCTCTGGGTTGCAGTGGCTATTTGTATGTTCTCTGGGTTGCAGTGGCTATTTGTATGTTCTCTGGGTTGCAGTGGCTATTTGTATGTTCTCTGGGTTGCAGTGGCTATTTGTATGTTCTCTGGGTTGCAGTGGCTATTTGTATGTTCTCTGGGTTGCAGTGGCTATTTGTATGTTCTCTGGGTTGCAGTGGCTATTTGTATGTTCTCTGGGTTGCAGTGGCTATTTGTATGTTCTCTGGGTCGCGGTGGATATTTGTGTGTTCTCTGGATTGCAGTGGCTATTTGTACGTTCTCTGGATTGCAGTGGCTATTTGTATGTTCTCTGGGTTGCAGTGGCTATTTGTATGTTCTCTGGGTTGCAGTGGCTATTTGTATGTTCTCTGGGTTGCATGGCTATTTGTATGTTCTCTGGGTTGCATGGCTATTTGTATGTTCTCTGGGTTGAAGTGGCTTTTTTATGTTCTCTGGGTTGCAGTGGCTATTTGTATGTTCTCTGTGTTGCATGGATATTTATGTGTTCATGTTTAAAACACTCAATAACGCTTGAACATTATGTAATGAGATTTTTAAGGATATATTTTTAATGTTCGATGAGTGTGTTTTAAATCAACATTTGCATTTTATTTTGGGTTTTTCATCAAAATCAAAATTAATCAATGGTTGTTTTCATAATTTAAATAATGTATAAAAACAAAAGTAAACACTAGTAGAACAACGAATAAAGTTATCTGCTTTGTGTTGGTTACAAAGTTATTACTTTATTCTGGTGTAGTTTAAAATATGAGTGTTTGAGATGTTGGGTCGTGTTTTGAATAATAATTTGTTAAGATAGGTGTTTTAAATAGCCTTGGACTCTTTGATGAATTAACTATATTTGCTAATTGACTGGAATTGTATCCTATGCTCGTGCTTAGCTATGGATAATACAATGAAAATTGTTTTCACAGTAGTAATTGTGAGTCTTCCCTTCCCGTGATAAATCGTGTACTGCTAGATTATACATACAAGAATACAAATGGAAAAATGCAAATAATGGTAGTAGTACAATAATGGCAAAGTGTAAACAAATATTGAGGTCAGGATATATCACCTGGTTGCTGCAATTTGATTAACAAGTCATTATGTTATGATGAATTATCTGATGTATATTTTATTGATTGAGTACATCTGATAAAATTAAATATGTAAATTAAAATGGTAGGCTAGCTAATTGATGAACAATAATGTGTTTCTTAATTACTGAGTAATTGTTTGTATTACAGACCCCAACCTGAATACTTGTTCAGTAAGTGGTTTTCTTTTTTCTAAAATTTAATTTTATAAATAAAATGCACTATTGTGACATTTAAGTTATTGTGACACAAAATATTTTACTTTTGAAAACATAATTTTATAAGTGAGTTTATTTGATTATTATTTGATATTGTAAATTCTCTCATATAAGCAGTGCTTATAAGCGTACTTCCGTGCTTGCACAACCAACAAATTGAAGAAATAACTTATTCAGGAAAACAACTTTAAGTGAGAGCTACTTCAGGTAAAATCTCGGATGGCTTATTGAAAACCCATTAGGTAAACTTACCCGAAACATCTTTAAGTAAAGGTCAGCGACTGGTACTTAACATAAAATATAAAAATGTTAAAAGTGTTGCTTAGCGTTTTACTAATATCGGCTATTTTTGCTATGGCTAAAATATTAACCCTAAACCTACGCTGTAGGTTTTAGGCCTTACCATAACCACGATGGGTTTGGTCCGGATTTTCTTGGCGCGGGCGGCGTAACGGAGGGTGTTTAAGGTCTCCGTCACATTGGACCTGGCCGGAGACACGCACGCAACCTGTGGGGCAAGAGAGGAACTAGCTGAAGCTGACGGGTGATACAGTAATGGCTATTGCCCGAGAGCTATGTTGAAACATGCATGGGTTTGAGTATCTGTTGAGGGCCATAATATAATATTAAAGCACAATGTAACGTTAACTGCTGTAGCATGCTGTTCATTTGAATAGACTTGCTTAATGGTTTGAGCCCTGAGAACGTGAATGGAGAGGTTTCCTCTGTTGGTCAATGTTAACTTGACAAGCATATCAAGTTTGAATGAAATTTATCAGTAAATAAGAGAGAAATAGTAATTTTTGTATTTTCCATAAGAATAACATTGGACAACGTACTGCGTTTACCGCAAAATGAAAATTTAAATTTTCTCCGCAACCAGCAATTGTAGAATAGTAATTCAAAATACTAAATTATTTAGTTGTTTGAGAAATATGTTGCCCCTTAATAACCCTGGGGGGGGAGGAATAGGGGGCATTTCCCCTCTTGAAACCACGAGTGTAGCAATGGAATCTGTAGTGCCTCCAAAGCAGGGATTTGGGTGGATGTTTTTTAAAACAAATTGTTTACAAGATTTTCTGTACATTCAACCGTGCTTTGTATTCTATATTTAGTAAATGAAAATTAATTAATTCATTAAAGTTGGGCTGAAAGGGAGAAAGTATGTGTCAGTTTCCTGATACCGTTTATTTTATAATACCTTCTGTTGCTCTAGAAATTGTTCAACGTTGATACAAGAAGACACCTTGTACAAACCGGATTGGTAACGTAGTGTTTAGAGAGTTCGCCTTGTAATCTGAGGTTTGTCAGATCGATCCTGAACCAAATCTGGAAATTTTGTAGAGAATCGATACGTCACCCAGCTGTTATTAGACATTAGCTGATAATTAATGAAGCTTTCTAAAAAAAGGTTGATTTTAGATTGTAACAACACCAGAGTTTGGACTGTTCCCTGTCAACACATAAAAAATGCCATTTTTGTTGACTTGCTTATATATAACTTACCATCAGGGTGACCCCATTTCCTGCTAGGCTGTCTGCCAAGAGCTTTGTGAGTTTGCTGTCTCTGTAAGGAATGTGGCCGTTCTTCTTCTTGCTATCACTCAAAGACGATATGCAGTACCCTAAAAAGTTTAGCTATTTGAGTTTTTCGCTAGGAATAAAAACTTTATTCAACCAGAAAATATTTCATACAAATACAGTGGATGCCCTCTTAACTGTCCTCGCTTTTACCACTCTCTTTCCAGAAAATTCCTCAAGTCCGCTGCCATAGCCCGATACTCTACAAAAAACCGTTCAGGTCACAACAATTCGACCATATGTTTCCTTAGTTAATTAAGTATTGTATCGTACTTCTTACTTTTTAACTGTTGTATAAGTTTTATCATTTTTAGGGCTTAATATACCGTACCCGGTTGTTACTCGATTTAACCACCCTTTTAGTTATCCGACCCAGGGTTCAGTCCCATGGAGAGTGGTTAATAGAGTGGTCAAAATCATTTTAATGCATGATCATAAACTAAAAATGTTGATGCATGATCATTTTAATGCATGGTCCAACATTTTGTCATCAATCTTTCACAGGATAGAACGATTTTGTACAGAGAAAATAATTAAGTTTAACTTTAAAATCATTATTAGTAAGTATCCTTTTATATAAGTGTAGCTTGTTATTTCATAATATAATGGCCATTATCAAAGGGCTTTTGTCAGTCTTATCTAGTCTAACATGAAGCACAGAGATCAATATCACTACAAAATCTATTGTTACAACTGTGCAGATTGCTTCTGTAATTTATTCTCTCATAATTAACCCTATGACGGTAAAGCAGACGTTGTTTATATAAAGAAAACAGAGTTAATATTTTAAAACGTTTTAAAAGTTCTCTCAAACTATAATACTTTGTTACTCCCAGCTTTCTTTTGCATAAAACATTCTTCTTTTGCATGAGGAGATGACCCCCAAGCAATTAAACCATAACTTAAATGGCAGAGGAAAAGTCCAAAGTATGCCTGTAAAAAAGCATCCCGTTCTAATCACCACATAAATGTTTTTAAAAATTGCTAAAGCTACATACTGACTTCTTTTATTAGCTCGCCAACCCCACGGGGCAATAACCGGTGGGATTTATTTAAAGATGGCAAAGTACCAAAATGAAAAATAAATTATTTGTATCAATTAACATATTGTACAGCTTTTTACATATCATTAACACAGTGTTGTGACAGTCATTTGTGTAAGTAAACTACATCAGTAACAAACCAATTAAGAATCACATTCTTCAAAAACTTGCTGAATAATATTTTATAAAGGTTACTAAAATATAAATAGAAAGAAACATGAACTTAGTTACCCGTGATTTCAATCCTAATGAAACTCGTGCTCTAAAAATGTTCTTGGAGTTGCGAAAGGTTTGCCTCAAGGTGTAAAACTGTGGCTTCTTAATCGATCAGACAAATAGAAACTCGTTCGGTTCAGAGCGGTCGTGTAGGTTAAGTTAACATATCACGAACCTTGTCCACCCCCTCCCACCCCTCCATCAGCTGTCCTTGTCCGTCAAACTGATGTGGTAATGTTTTATTTGTTTTGTGAAATATATCTTATTGGTTCTCGAAAACTCTTTTGTCTATCACACTAAATGGCTCTTATTAAAAGATGTAAGTGGTGGAGTTCCTCTTGCTTAATGGACGTTATGACTAAATTTTTAATTTACACTATCTATCTGTCCATTCTATTAAAAGAATTTCTTGGTTTGGTGATTTTAGGCCTCTAAACTAAAACTATTGATTTGCCTAGACGTCGGGTTATCAATCAAAAGCTCTTACTCTCTAGATGTGCCAAGTATAATGTAAAATGTTAACACATTTTTTTAAACTGTGTTATTTGTTTGGTTATCATTTGCCTTCATAGTAAAAGGGTAAAATATGGGCAGACAATTCTGAAATTAGCCTGTGCCCTTCACAAGAAAATATTGAAAACTGAAGAATGGAATTTACAAACACAGAAAAAGAATTATTTACTATAGTAGGTTTAGTTATTATAATCGTAAAATAGTTCAATTTTTATAGAGGGATTATTTCAGTACAAAATATTGTAATATAGCATGAGATATAGTTTTAGTTTAAACACACAGTCATATCCATCATTTGTTGGGTTTAAATGAGAATTAAAGGCAGCAAATAAAAATATTACTCATGTAAACAAAATCATTTTTAGGCCAATTAGATAACTTTACTTAAGTTTTTTTAAAATTTCTTCTTTTGAATAACATTAACTGCTGATTGTTACCACACATAAAACAACCAACAATTAAATGATTTTAAATCAATATCCATAGAAACCCATCACTTTTAATTCCAATTTTGTAAGAGGAGGCAGAATTTTCACTGATAGATTGATTTTGTATTTTTTCAGTTTGAGAGCAAAATTAACTTTCCTTAGAGGTTGTTGGTTTATCTGGGGCTTTTTAGGGCTCTGGTGTTGTTGTCCTGGGGTTGCTGGGTAGGGAAATGGGTCTTATCCTCCTCAATTGGGCAACCAGTTTCTGGGGGTTATCCAGAGAGTTTTCCTCATTGTACCTTTCTTAGGCAGAGCGAATTGGTTCTTCTACTTGCCTCAATTCTGCTTCTCTCGGCTTCGAGAGCTGATTTGCATCAGGGCAGGGAAACGACAGAGAAAAGGTAAGGATTGTAAACAAATCCGTCCCTTGAGGCAAAAATACTTAAGACAGGTGATGGGATATCCTGAGATTAGTTAAATTCCCTGAAGACTAAGACAATTAGAAGCCACCTTGATTAGGAAAGTTTGAGGCTTCTCACCACTTAGCCTCAAATTTTCCTAAAGTCAGCATCTTCAAATTTTCTGGGTTTCTTCTGGGAATCTCACATATCTTCTTTTCCCTCCATCCTGTGTTAGAATTTTTACCTTGGGGAACAGATTTTTTCCTCAATTGTTTTTTTCACCCTGATTCAGATCGGCCTTGCAGCTTGTTACGAGGAGAAGGCCCACTCAGCTCAGTCTTGAAAGGTCCACTGAGGAAAATCCCTGGGAGAAACCCCAGAAACTGGTTGCCAGACTGAGGTGGATAAGCGCCATTGGTTTCCCTACCCAATAACCCCAGCACAACAGCAACACAACCCCAGCCAGCCCCAGCTGGCTTTGCCTACAACACTGAGACAGTTCATCTTCCATCAAACGGAAAAACTCAAAATCAATCAATCTCAGTGAAAATTCTTTGCCTCCTCTAACAAAGTTGGAATTAAAAGAGACTTTGAATCTGTACTAATAAAGTAGTCAGAGCTGTGCCCCAGTGACATCAAAAGCTGTCTTGTTATTCTTATGGAGAAAAGGTTTTCCTAAATGGCTCTTAAAATCTGCTACCGGACCATACCACGTTGTTGGGGCGTAAAAGTCTTTGGATAATTTTTTTGCGACCTTAGGGCTCCGCCCCGCTGGCTTCTTCTATCACTTCCCGACGTCCAGTTTGGACGTGTGATGGTTCTTTGGATTTGTTTTACAAAGCCGCAAGACTTTTTGTTTTAAACCTCAACTGCCCGTCACCATAGGCTGTTGACCTGTGCAGTGAACTAAAGACAGCGACGTACCGTAACGGCATTAGTCACATGGGCAAGCCAGAGGTGCCCGCTCATGATCTTACAGGAGTCGGCCGGGACTGGGATGTCTTGAATGATATCCCAACGGTGGATACGTCCCCCACCATCCTTCTGGCAAAATTGTCATGTTATACATTCTGTTTTTTTTCTTGATTTCAGCAAATTTTCATTGATCTATAACACTGGGTAGGTTTTTTAAGACCCCGACCTTAGGGTAAAACATTTTCATGTCATTCTCATGGAAAAAAGAGTACTCCAGGTTATTGCAGAAGAGGCTCCTCAAATCTGCTCCCACACCATACTAGGTTGTCCAGGGACCAAAAACAGACTTATGATACTTTTTTCCAAACCTTAGGACTCCACCTCTCTGGCTTCTTCTATCACTTCCCAACATCCAATTTTGACGGTTGGTGGTTCTTTGGAATTGTTTTAAAAATCTGCATGTCTTGAATGATGCCCCAACATCAGATATGTCCCTGCCTCCGCCAATCTAAAGGCTCCGCCCACTGACTTTTTTTTATCACTTCCAGACCTCCAATTTTTACATGTAATGGTTATTTGGATTTGTTAAAAAAAACACATCTCATGAATGAAGTCCAACGTTGTATACATCCCCCCAGCCAGTGCCTCACCTCCTGGCAAAGTTGCTATGTTATTCTTTCAACTATGTTGCTGGTTTGAGCCATTTTTATTGATCTTTAACATTTGGATACCTTTTTTATAACCCCGAACTTAGTGCTCGACCCACTGGCTTAAATGTTGCCATGTTATTCTTAAGGAGAAAATATCTATACTAATAAAGTTGTACTCCAGTTGATTGTGAAAAAGGCTCCTCACAACTACTCACACAACAACACGTTGTAGGGGACCATCAATATTTTTCATACGTTTCTCCCTCCCCAAGGCTCAGGGCTCCATTCCAATTACCTCAAAAGTGGCCATGTTATACTCATGGAGAAAATACGCCATCTTTAAGGCTCAAAAACGGTCCCTAAAACCTGCTCCTGGACCATACCACGTTGTTAGTATGGATAGATTTTCCAGCCTTAGGACTCCGCCCCAGTGGCCTTAAAAAGTTATTTTGTTATGGTTAAAATATTGATCTGGAAGTGATGAAGGTCTACATACTTTTTATATAAAGTGAATTTGGAAGAAAAAATACTAAAAATACTAAAAATGCTATTCAGTTTTCCACAGCTGATGACTTCTCTGCTGCAATTGTACAATAAGGGGATCTTCCCAGGTTGGGGGAAGTTTAATGTTGCAAAACTAGATCACTTTCCGATGCCCAACAACCAAAAACGATGAAGTTGTGAATTTAAGTAAAAGTCAACCCTTGTAAAATTAGTATAAATAGTAAGCTTGGAACAAAAGTAAATTTAAATTAGGCCTAATGTTTTATTTATGGTAACCTACATGGTCATACTGTAGTTTCATAGAAACTAGCAAAACACCATCAACATTGGATTGTTAAAAGTTCTGCTGTTATATAAAATAATAATCCATTTAAGTTGCATTCTGTAAAGAAACCTAATCCATAAATCACCCTTATTTGATGAATAACTAAATAAAATATAAGAATAAACTTTAAACTTTGAAAGACTGTGGGGCGGAGCCCTGGAGGTTCATGGTTTTGAAAACTCCAAACTGCAAATGCGATTAGAGCTTTTGATTGATATAAATTTTTGTGTGTATATTGACAAATTTTCTTAACGGCTTCCCACTATCCATAATTACTCAGAGAGGCAGTTAACCAAACAAGACCTTGATTACTTCCCATTGGCAAGAGCTTTTTGGTTTTTGAAATTTTAATTTAACTGTTTGAATAATAATTGTTCTACAAAAAGAGATAACGTCTAACTTACAAGTTATACTTTAGTAAATCAAGAGACCGCCTTTAGTAATCTTCTGTGATTGTTTAGATGCACAAATGAGTTATATATATATACCTTGGGATTTCGTGTGATGCTAGTTCCTGCGATGAATTTTTAAAAACATCAAACGAGGTCAAACCGTGAAGGAAAAGGAGAGTAAAAGCAATTACCAAGGGTCAGCGCCCTAAGAGTCAAGGGCGACCTCATTGATTCCTTACAATCAGACGGACGACCCTACACAACTGTCCTTTAATAATGTAACGCCCATTGTTTGCTAGGACAAACTACTTTTCTTCCTGAATGGTTTTCGTTTCTTTCTTTGCCAGTCATTAATATAAGTCAACTTACTTTTGAAGGGTGGATTGATTATTTTTCATTTACAAAGTGTTGTTGAAAGTGTATTGCACAATATTTAGTGTAATCATGGCATAAATGTATTATTTTGTATTATTATGGTACTGATGTCAATTAACCTATTGGCTTAGAATGACGTGTTGGTTCTGTTCCTGATTTTCTGATGTTCCTGATGTTCCTGATGTTCGTGATGTTCTGTTCCTGAATTTTTATATAACGTATGAATAGGAATAGAAAAATTGTGTTTTAAACAGATTTTTGGTGTATTTTGATGAAAATATCATTTTCTTTCAGTTTAAAGTCGTAGTGGCACACAAACAGAAATACCCCCGTCGCAGCAAACCTCTGCATACTCAGCGAATTTCCAATGAATAACATAACACATTAACACACTTAACAGGATTCATAAGAATAATATATTCACAAAAAAGCGATATTTAAAATATTAATTATTTTCTATAAGAATAACATTGGGGATAAGTACACAGGCATTGACTATAAATACTGTAAATGACTCAGGTTTGCTGCAACAAGGAACATAAAATAATGGGTTTTTATGCAAATATAAATAGAACTAATCTTAGTGAAGTCTCATCCATATACATTCATAAATAAGCGATATATAACATTTTAACTATTTTCCATAAGAATAACATGGGGACCAAGTACCTAGGTTTGCTGCTACGGGAACATAGGCGAAACTTTTTTTGTGCAAACAACAATAAACCACAACCAGATGAAGCCATATACCAAATTTCGTCAGTTTATGTTCATAAATAAGCGAGATGTACAATTTTTCTTTTTCTCCATAAGAATAACATTAGACAACGGACTGTGTTTAGCATTTTCAATATCTCAGTAACCAATTATTGATGTAGAACAATGATCAAAATACCAAATTATTTTTTTATGCTGAATTCAATAGTACAAATTAAAATTTGATTTAAAAAAATATTACATGTGAAAACTTCAAAAACCCATTTTTGGGGTACAAAACTCAGTTTTGGTGGTGAGCGGGAATCTAACCCGCGAACTTTGAAAGAGCACCTGGCCAAGATGTTTCCACGATTTAGCCTACACAGAAAACCTGTAGCCTAGAGGCGTTGGAAAAGTTAATAATTGGTCCGCATCCCTAGCGGAGAGAACCGTAACTGCCAGCAGTCATCAGTTACAAATTTTGCTACTAGAGCGCAGCTCCAATTGGAACCCATTGTAGATATCGCGCCTATTGGTAGAGGTGACACTTCAATCAGCTGTTTCCGCCATCTTGAATTTGCATCGTTCTGGAATGTCAGCAGCTCCTGGGGATGTTCCAGAATGTTGCAAATCCAAAATGGCGAAATCCAGTAGTCCAATGTAACTTTTTACAAATAATTACTAAAACAAGTTCAAAACAAAGACATAAAGATTATGAATATCTCAAGAAAACACTGCTCACTGACGATGAAAACAACATTCAACAAGCCAACGTCCAGGAATGGCCGCGTGCATCATCCCTTTGTTTAGAGCCATTGTTCCATGAACATTCGACAGAGAGCAGCACCAATCGAGTACAAATTACCTAGTGTATTTCTTTCATAGCGAGAAACAATAAACATATAAGTAAAATACCCCCGTAGCAGCAAACCTGCATACTCAGCGAATTTCCAATGCATGTATATGTATCTTAATACCACATAAAGCCACATACCAAGTTTCATCAATATACATTCATAAATAAACGATTTATGACATTTTAATTATTCTCCATAAGAATAACATGGCGGCTGAATATGCAGGTTTGCTGAAGCAAGGAACACAAAAAATGGGGTTTTATACAAATATCAATATAACTCATGTAGGTAAAGCATCTGTAGACGTACCAAATTTCATTAATTTATTTTCATAATGAAGGCAGATAACACGTTACTTATTCTCCATAAGAATAACATGGGGCTGAGTACGCAGGTTTGCTGCTACAGGAGCCTTGGGTAAAACATTTTTGGACTATTTCCAAAATTATATGTAAAAAATTCGAAAAACCCATTTTTGGGGTACAAAACCCCCCCAAAATACCCCTTCGGACAAAGCGATCTGGCTGGTTTTTGAGCTTAAAGTCATAAATGTTGCTTTTACACGTTTATACCAAATTTCATCAAAATCGGATCATTTTTACAAGAGTTATCGTGCTCACGGACACATATATATATATATACAGTTTCGAACGAATGGTGTTTTTGGGGTCTGGGGACCTCAAAACGAAAAGTTATCATGGTCCCGGGCCTAGGTCTTACCATGCCGACTACAGTAATAGCTTCTTCCCTATAGGGGAAATTCGCCAATAGTTGAAGCTGCATTGCTTCAAGGTGGCCGGAATGTTCAGAGAACTCTCGTTTCTTAATGAACTTTAATTTTAAATATTTCAGTTTTGCTTTTTACTGTCTTTAACCCTTTCCACTCTCATTTTTTACTTGTCTATTCCTATCCAGCTGCATTTAAACAGACCAAAATACAGACCAAAAAAAATAATCCAGCATGAAACACAATTTTATATTTTATGTAAGTAAATATAAAAATAAGCTTCCTAAAAACTAAGGCAAATACTTTGGGAAAAGTACATCCCCACAAGCAGCAAAGAGAAAGCGAAACCCTCTAAATGGCTGGCTCTTCAATATTACTGTGAAACGTAACCAGAACGGCGCCGTTCTGGAACATTCGCCGCAGCGATGTGTTAAAGAGATTAATATTATTTAATCTATGCTACTATTCAAAAGTGATTTATATTATTTCTCTAGCCTGTTTTTCTGTCAGTCCGCGAGATCTTCCTTATTCCTTTATCAAATTTCATGATTTACCCCTCATTTTAAAGCTTATCATGCCATCTAATGACGGAAAATAGACCCACGGTCAACAAATGTACTGCTTCTCTGAAATTTGAATAAAATTAAAGATAAATAAAGGGAATAATAGTTTGTTTTGACAGGAGCGAAAATGTAAACAAAAGAATATCTGATCAGCTGATAAGATTTAGTTCGCAGTGCGGAATTCCGCACGGGTCGACTAGTAAATGAATATTACAGAATTCTGTTAACTTATGTACTGTATCTTATATTTAATTATAAGCTTTCTTCTTGTAGCTTTGTTGTGCTATAAATTAAAATTACTTTTTAAAAAATCATCATTTAGATACCCTTAATTAAATTAATCAAAATACCTAATATCTTTTTGGCGTGAGTGTAAGAAAAATGTAAGAAAAAGAACAAAACATACTTGCAATGCGGAAGCCATGAATGTAAACCAAAGTACTGTTTTCCACCAAGGAGACATCAAAGAACTGAGGGATGTCACCATGCCTTTGAAACCCCCCTTGTGCCACCCCTTTCAAGTGACAGGTAAGGGTGGTGGGGAGGGGTTGACAACGTGAATAATGCATTGGATCCTTGGTCATTCCTCGTAAATTGTGTCTTTACACTCACACAGCTACTACAATCGTACGTAATGATGTTAAAACGATGGCGATTATCCAAATGAACGTTATGGTAGTAAATTGTAATGGATCAATAAGCAGCGATTGTAATTATATGGTTCTACATACAAGTTGTTTCTATGGTAGTATAGTATTGTTGATTTTATTTTGTGATTCATAATTTTAGTCACACCTATTTTAATTTACTAATACATGCTAACGTTTACTTTTACTTTTATTAAAAGTTACGTATAATTTGCTAAACACTTGTAAATCTGTCCATATGTTAGTAGTAAGAACTGTTACAATGTAAATGGTTTAAACTTATTTGTAAAAAATAACTATTTCTAAATGCTAATATGCTAATATACATGGTTGTAAGCCTTGTTTATTCCATAGTGCAATTTACTAATGTCCACAACCCATCCCGTAAAAATTTTCCTAAGCAGAAAAATTATATAAGGATAATGTTTGAAAATAATAAAAAAATAAAATAAAATTATCCTTGGTTTTACCATATTTTTCCCATATTTACTATCCTTTCAAAATCCCTGTATAAAAATTGTTTAAGACAAAAAGAAATGCAGTAAAAATTTATGGTGTTTGTCTTTAACTAAACACTAACACTAACTAAACCCAATTTATGGTGTTTGGCTGTAACTAATTTTTTGAGAGGAGGAGGCAACAGGTACATTATTTAGGTATTTGGGAGTGTTTAATTTGAAATTTATTTTGCAACACTAATATGAAATTTATACAACACTGCGTCTTGTTGCAAGTTTGGTGGGGAGCACATACCCAACTGACGGTATTGATCTATACTGTAATATTAAGTATGTTTTTACACTTTTACCAAAACCCTATTTTTATAATGACGCCTGAGATCCTGGACTTGAGAGACCCTCTTATAGTTACACAATTTGTTAATAAGTCATACATTTGCATCGTAACTGCTTCTAATTTAGGATCACAGTTGTTCTCTTAAAAAAGTATTTTTTAGCTATTATAAATATTTCGTAAGTGCGGATCACCTTGAGATTGCATTAACCGAAACCCCGGTCTCACAGACCAAGCCGTTTGCTATCAATGCTAAGTAGCACCTACATCAACCAAAACCTTGGGTCTCACAGATCAATCTGTTTGCTATCAATGCTAAGTAGAAACTACATCAACCAAAACCTTGGGTCTCACAGACCAATCCATTTGCTATCAATGCTAAGTAGCAACTACATCAACCAAAACCTTGGGTCTCACAGACCAATCCGTTTGCTATCAATGCTAAGTAGCACCTACATCAACCAAAACCTTGGGTCTCACAGACCAATCCGTTTGCTATCAATGCTAAGTAGCAACTACATCAACCAAAACCTTGGGTCTCACAGACCAATCCGTTTGCTATCAATGCTAAGTAGCAACTACATCAACCAAAACCTTGGGTCTCACAGACCAACTCGATTGCTATCAACGCTAAGTAGCACCTACACCAACCAAAACCTTCGGTCTTACAGACCAATCCGTTTGCTATCAATGCCAAGTATCAACTACATCAACCAAAACCTTGGGTCTCACAGACCAATCAGTTTGCTATCAATGCTAAGTAGCAACTACATCAACCAAAACCTTGGGTCTCACAGACCAACCCGATTGCTATCAACGCTAAGTAGTACCTACACCAACCAAAACCTTCGGTCTTACAGACCAATCCGTTTGCTATCAATGCCAAGTAGTAACTACATCAACCAAAACCTTGGGTCTCACAGACCAACCCGATTGCTATCAACGCTAAGTAGTACCTACACCAACCAAAACCTTCGGTCTTACAGACCAATCCGTTTGCTATCAATGCCAAGTGGCAACTACATCAACCAAAACCTTGGGTCTCACTGACCAACCCGTTTGCTATCAATGCTAAGTAGCACCTACACCAACCAAAACCTTGGGTCTCACAGACCAATCCGTTTGCTATCAATACTAAGTAGCACCTACATAAACCAAAACCTTGGGGTCTCACAGACCGTTCTGGAAGTGGTTTTATTTTTGCATGAGTAAAACTGTACATATAACTAGTGTTGAAGAAGGTTTGGTGAATAGGAGGTACTAAGAGGAAGAGCAATTTTGTGTCACCAGTGTTGCCATTACGAATGTTTAAATTTTCGATTGGGCCTGTGTGGTTTTGGTAAACGTGTTACTTCATCTGAACACTCACCTAGCACCATGAGGCTTTTATTGATGTTATTTGCTTCCTCCAGAGTTTTGCCCTCACTGTGAGTTTTCTTGGTCATTTCACTGCCCGCAAGGTCCACAAAGTTGATCTTTCCTTGCTTCGTTATAAAGACATTGTCCTCCATCTGGAAATTACAACTGGCAATTTTATATTCAGCTCCCATAACTAAAAATTGAAACCGAAACCAGTTAAATTATGTTAAAGTACTTAATTGGGGTTACCATACATGTTTGAAAAATATTAAACGAGATTTTTTTTCACAAACATTTTTACATTTTCAAAGAGTTGTGTAAAATGACTACTTTAGTCATAAAAAATGTATCAGTCAAGTGGAAATGTAGCTACTTGTAAAATTAAGTTTGCTGAAAGAAAAATAAAATGTAGTTTTTCAACATTTTGACCAATATTCAATATGTAGACTGATTTAGCGGTATTTCTCCTAATTTTGAATTGCTAGTTTTATTGGTAAAAACTGTTATTAATAAATCAATAATTACTAAAATACTTTTAAGATAAGTATTTTCTTAGTTAATTGACCAATCTTGTGTTTGAAAATGATTAGTTGAGAGTGTTTCAATTAACTAAATAATTTTGTTTACCACAAATGAGATTAAACGTCTCTTAAAAAAAAAAAAACTGACCTGTTGTTCAGATGTGATGTTGACAGTGAGTATGGTGTGACTTCTACTTGAGTGTTCGTTCATACTGTGACTTCCCACAGAACGATTCTTCATGCCTAGTAACAAATCAATGTTCGGTATGTAATTTATCAAACAAATTAGTCACAATTCCATTAAAATGTTTTAAGAGATTTAGAATGTCCAAACAAAATTTTAATTACATATTCCCTTTTCCCCCATTTTCAAAAAATTCTATTGATACATGCTCAGACGTGAAGAAGAAATACATTCTTATTGATGAACATTGTGCGTGATTACGAGTACAATATAAGATGGGTGAGGGGGGGGAACTTAAGAATAACCCCAAAAGATTCTCCAAAGAAATACCCCAAAAGATAACAATAAGGATTTTATTCAGCAGAATTTAATTCCAACCAAAAAGTCACAAATATAAAATATTTTGGAATATGATTGAACAATTATTATTTGTAATATCAAAATGTTGCTTACAGAAATCCCTAGAGAATCCTATACTCTAATACGAGCTATGTCTGTCAGTTTGTTTGCAAAATCTACCTTGAGATCCAGCAGAAGGATTTTGCTGAAAGTTTGGGATTAGGGGCTTGGGGTCTAAAAAATCGATTGGTGAAAACCACTACCTCAGGAAAACTCGTACTTTTCTAAACAACTCATTTGAAAATTGAAATTTTAACATTGGGCTTATGGAGTTTAAAATCATTACACCGGTTACTCTATGAATAACAAAAACACACCATTAAATCAGCTTCTATAAATTAAAATATTGTGAACCGCTGTTTATCATTTTGGAAATAAAAAACCTACTTGAATGGCAACTCTCACAATAGAAAAAAAAAACTACTTGAATGGTAACTCAAAGCCTTTTTTCGATAGACGAGTGAGCGTAGCGAACCAGCTAATCCGGGAGGCGAGTGAGCGAAGCGAACGAGCTCATATTGAAAATGAACGAGTATTTGAAATAAAACAAATTCAATGCCTCTTCTGCGGAATCAAACACCGAGCATGGCTCGATCTCCCAGTACTATTGTTTAAAATGTGCCAGCATGAATCAATCATTTCAAATAATCTTTTGAGGAGGATTCTTATGGGGGAAAACATTGGCCTTATGGGAGAAGCAAGTATAAATGCAAAATTTTATATAACTGGAGCCCCTTCTTAGTTAATGATCCTGACAAATTAATTATTTGGTCTTTTGTAAACAACAATATGTGGTGCCTCACTCATTATGCAATCATAAATCATTTAGACACAACAAGGGGATACGCAACAAGGGTTGTGCGGCGTCTTCGAAAGAAATTAAGAAGCTTAAGAAATTGGGATCTATTTTCTATACTAAAAGAATTTTTTGATTTTTTTGGCTATTTTCGGCCCCTAAAACTATGATTTTATATACATGTTGGGTATCAATAAAAATCTCTTAAATCTATAGATGTTCCTTTTGGAGCACTGCAAAACACTTGGGCTGTGCCTTACGCTTTCAAAGTTCCAATATAATCTTATTAGGCTATGTAATTTAGGTAATCAGGTGATTACCATACTTTAAGCATACATGTTTACTCGTTTGTTAAAAAAGTGTTAATTTCAATGTTAACAAGGGAGTTGTATTTAAGGTTCAGCCAAAAACCTGTTCAATTCTTTTGAAAATATATTACTGCGAGAGTCGATAAGCTTATAAAGAGCACATTTTACTGTGGACACTCAAAAGTGTAACACTGAAAGAAGATTCGGTGTCACATACAACAGAAACACAATGATCAGTTGTAGAGATAAAGAAGATTCGGTGTCACATACAACAGATACACAATGATCAGTTGTAGAGATAAAGAAGGTGATTGTTCTCGGTACATTGTTGCTATAGCAACTGTTTCTTTAAAACTATCTATCTATAATATTATAAAGAAGAGGTGGTTTCTGTCTGTCTGTCTGTCTGATGTTCCGGGTGAACGCAAAAACTACTGAACCGACTGGGCTGAAACTTTACACATAGGTAAATCTTGAACCCATGCAACACATAGGCCTATTCACCTCCTTAAAATCCCCTCGGGCTATGCCCCGTGAATGTTCTAATTTTCAATGTTTACATTTCAGAAGGAAGTAAACCTTCAGAAACTGTAATGCGAACAGCTGTGGACACTTCCATTTGACAGCTTAAAGAGCAGAAGCAAGAACAGCTGTTTCAAGTTAACTAAAATGTAAATTGCATTGACTAAAGAACAGGTAGAGAAAACCCCTGTGCGAAGAACGGGTACATCAGCTAGTAATCTATAAAACACAACAACATATGGCTTGGTTCAGTACTGAACTCTTATTACTAACTTTTTCCGGAATTAAGCTGGCAAACGTCAATTATAAGATGAGTGTCATAACTACTTTGTTATTACTTGAAGACATTTTGATTAGCATGAATTTTCAGGCCATTTTACAGCAATCCTTACTTCAATCCTTAATAGTAAATCCTTGCTTCCAATTTAAATATCAATTTATGAATGGAAACTATCTAATTTATCAATTTCAAACCTTATTTCCTAAAAATTTTTCAAAAAGTTCCCAATCTAAAACCTTCAAAGATTTACCTTCTTCCAGTACGGCCAAAAGGTCATCAAGCTCTTCGCAGTCTACGGTAAAAAGGTTCTCAACAAAGAAGCCACCGGACTTCTTTGACCATCTTACGGCGAGAGGCTTTCGAACAGTACCTGGGTTCAGGAGGTCAATGACCTGGAATCAGATTACTTGATTATTTCAGTAGTGCATGCACAATTCAGGGGTGGCAAGGTGGGGGGAGGTGCTGTTGCTCCCCCCAATAATTCGGAGAACATATTATTGTATATGGAAAATCACAATAATCATAATCACAATCATTTCCCCCAATTGTTTCTTTTTATTAAGCCTCTTTTTGCCTTACTTTGCCTGTCCACATAGACTATGCATCTGTGTGTGGAACGTATCCAGCAAAG
The DNA here is from genome assembly GCA_963675035.1 of Allygus modestus. Taxonomy (NCBI): domain Eukaryota; kingdom Metazoa; phylum Arthropoda; class Insecta; order Hemiptera; family Cicadellidae; genus Allygus; species Allygus modestus. The sequence goes on from OY776111.1 coordinate 452,592,684, forward strand.
CAAGGAGTGAGCCGTTACAGTACGAGTTGAACAGTACTGATAAAATGTACATGCCAGGGCTGGGATTTGAACCCACGGCAGGACCATCGTTCCGGAATCCAACGCCTTGATTACTAGGCCAGCAACTCACTACATATATATATATATATATATATACTCATATTATGCTCGTAGAGGAAAGGTCAAGAGGTAAAACAAGAGTTAATCTACAAATTATTTTTCCTAAACATTTTTCTCTATCATAAGCTCCAATGGACACTTTGACATGTCATAAAATCAAGAATAGGGTAAGGCCTTCGATGGAAATGGTTGTACTGTAATCATCTTGAAAACTGTTATATACTAAGTTTTGCTAGAATGTTTTTAAAAAGTGTGGAATTCTAATGTAAGAGGTCCTGATGGCCATGAAGTGAGGGGGAGGGGCGAGCAGGGTAACCTCCTATAATGATCCACTGTTCATTGACCCAGCCAACCGAGAGACCACCAATAATTACGTAATGTTGTGTAACAATCAACTGTGATAAAAGCTTGAACAAAAATTACTTTGTCCATTGGCAAAAGTAAGCAAGATTGTTGTAAGGGTAACTTTCCCTTTTTCATTTTCCTCTAAGTGGCAAACAAGTCATTTCTGTACAGTATATAGCATAGCATTGTTATATATCTTTAACTATTTAAAACCATTTAGTCTAACTGATCGACAAATTTCAGACCAAATTATTTTTCAACCTCCAAATTTTCAACCAAGTCGATTGTTTTCATGTGGTAAGACCTTAAGAAATATAAAATATTTACTCTCAAACTTGTGAAAAAGCAGCAGAAACTAAACATCCCACAATATTTATGAAATTTCATATAAATCTTATAAGTTGCGATTTAAAAAAAGTAATAAAACAAGAAAAATAAGAAACATGAAGAAATGGTTCTTTGCATCAGCAGGCTGTAATGTTATACGTTTTAGCGAATTTCCCCTATAGGGAAGAAGCTATTACCGTAGTCGGCATGGTAAGACCTAGGCCCGGGACCATGATAACTTTTCGTTTTGAGGTCCCCAGACCCCAAAAACACCATTCGTTCGAAACTGTATATATATATATATATATGTGTATATATATCCATATATATATATGTGTCCGTGAGCACGATAACTCTCGTAAAAATTATCTGATTTTGATGAAATTTGGTATAAACGTGTAAAACAACATTTATGACTTTATGTTCGAAAACCAGCCAGATCGCTCTATCCGAAGGGGTATTTTGGGGGGGTTTTGTACCCCAAAAATGGGTTTTTCGAATTTTTTACATATAATTTTGGAAATAGTCAAATTTTAGTTTCTCCCATTCGATTCAGCTTAAAAAAACACACAATTTGGTATTTTTATCATTTCTCTACGTCAATTGGTTACCGAGATATTGAAAGTGCTAAACACAGTACGTTGTCTAATGTTATTCTTATGGAGGTAAATAAAAATTTTATATCTCGCTTATTTATGAACGTATACTGACGAAACTTGGTATACGACTTCATCTGGTTGTGGACCATTGATATTTGCTCAAAAAAAAATTTTTTACCAATGGCTCCCGTAGCAGCAAACCTGCGTACTCAGCCCCATGTTATTCTTATGGAGAATAAGTAACGTGTTATCTCCCTTCATTATGAAAATAAATTAATGAAATTTGGTATGTGGCTTTACCTACATGAGTCATATTGATATTTGTATAAAACCCCATTTTTTGTGCTCCTTGCTTCAGCAAACCTGCATACTCAGCCGCCATGTTATTCTTATGGAGAATAATTAAAATGTCATAAATCGTTTATTTATGAATGTATATTGATGAAACTTGGTATGTGGCTTTATGTGGTATTTAGATACACATACGTGCATTGGAAATTCGCTGAGTACGCAGGTTTGCTGCGACGGGGGTATTTTATTTGCATGAAGTAAGTAATTAAGTTGAAATTCTTCTATCAATATATCTGCAAACAGTTATTTGAACATCAGTTGTTTTCTGCAGTAACACTGGGAACCTGGTAGGACATAGCCACCAAACAGGATGGGGAAGTGTGAGTAATATATCAAATTATTTAGGTGATAGCTGTTTGAAAAAAGTCGGTCAGAAGAACGCAATCATAACAATAATTCATCACAGTATTTACAATTCTCTTTATATGTTGCCAATGTTTTCTCAAAACATAAGTCAACCATTTTCAATGGCAACATCAAAGAATACAAACCGTTCTTTACATTACCGCTGTTAAATTACTGTTTACACTTTTGATTGTCATTGCTCCAACCATTCCTCCTTTACTAAAAAACAACAAAGAGTATAAATATTTTGACTATGATCGTTAGATAGATTGAGTCTATGCAGAAACAATTTCAGTTCTTCTGCAAAGGAATGACGGTTAATACTTTAGGAATCCCTCCACTACAGGAAAAGTAGTGACGTGGCTAAAGTCCAGTGGCAGGATAATCAATATGCAAATATCTTTGTGGAAACCCAAGACCTCACGCTATGGTCAATGCCATTACCATCTGATAAGGGAAGGTTATTGTGGACAGACATTTCGTGCATGTAAGGCAGAAAAGAATGACAGTTTTCTTGAATGTTTAATGATAATTTTCTTACTGGATGTTGCTTTTTTTGGGGAAAGTCTCGTTTGAAAATTGACTTAACTGATATTAAAAATGTTATTGAATGACTAGATTTTTAGACAAAAGTTCTCAAGTAAGACGTTTAAAGACACTATTTGTTTAGTTTAGTTTTTTCTAAGATAAGATTTTGTCTTAGAAATATTAAAAGTATCATATCAATCAAACAAATAATTTAAATTTCCAGTATCCTAAGAATTTGGAAATACATTTGATGGTTTTAGACATTCAGCACTTGCATTTTATGTCCAAGCAGATTCCATTACTAAACATGTAAAAGATGTTTCCAGAGTATCCTGAGAATTTGGTAATGTATAAGAGTTTTTTCTGTTTTTGAGGACCAAAAAACGAAGACAACACCATGAACCGAACGTCAACCTTTAATGGTTAGCGTCTTGGTTCAAGGGGTCACGGGTTCAAATCCTGAGGTATCCACTCAAATCTTAGGGATTTGGACCGGTTTCCATAAAATCATTTGTGTTCACTATTAAAAAAATGCGGTTGGTTTTGAAATAATAAGAAAAATAACAGGAAATATACCTACACATTACCAAATTTAATCAGAATCAGACAATTTGTGTGAGCTCGTGCATTCCCCGACAGGCAGGGGCAGACTTCATTGAAAACCCCTTTTTGGGTTTAGAGACCATAAAAACAAATATTTCTACCAATTACCCATAGTTTGTAAGTTTTTCAAAAACAATACTTTGTTCTTGAACTAGTAGACAAGTTAAGTGTAATGGAGAAGAAATTGCTGAATAATAAATGGATTGTTTTGTCGACCTTTGCTGGCTGAAGGCGCATCGTTTATTCACGAGTATCGTCAGCCGTCCATCAGCTGTGGTCATTGTTGCGTTGTTAGAAGCCACTCGTACAATCGATGCCCATCCGATTACTCGACTGTTGGTAACTTCCATTGTTGTGGCATCGGTGTTGTTAAATAACAATTGATTCTGAAGGGTTGTAATCGATCTAGATATTAGGTCCATAATGGCATCGCCTGCAATTTTAGGGTTATTTGACGAGAAATCATAACTGTTTTTATGCATTAACTCGTTAAAGTAGAAATTCTGTTCTAATAACGATAACCTACAACTGACTCTGATTTGGTGATGCACTCTAGTAGCAAAATATTGACTGCGGGCTGCTACAGTTATCTTTGCTTGTGGCGCCAACCACCTATTAACCTATTCAACGCTTCTAGGCTACTGTACTGGGCCTGATAGCCATGTGGGCTAAATCTAAAAAAAAGAAACCTTGGCCAGATGTTCTTTCGAAGTTCATGCATTTGATTCCTGCTCATGACCAAAACTGACCAGTCGTGCAACTCTAAGTGAGTTAACTGATCTATGGCAACATTGGAGAGAGGGCCCAAGTAAAATAAACGGTAGCAGGCTTGCTTGGAAGAAGACGGGAATGGTTATAATTCTTTGTGAGTTGCACATGGTCAGTGCTAATTCTGCTAATTTTTACTAATTTTTGCTAGGTGTGTGCTACTACGACTCTTTGAACGGAAAGAAAACCATATTTTAATTCAAATACATCATTAATTGATTTAAAAACCCAATTTTTCTATTCCAATTCATGGGTTTTAAAAATGACAAGTTAGTAAACACCGGAACAACCAAGAACAACTGTCATATTAGACAAATGGTAGACACCCTAATTTATTTGTTTGCCAACCCAAAAGAGAAAGCCACCTCTTTACTTCAAAGAAACGAATCTATAAAAATCCTTTAAAATAATTTTGAGTGACTTATCCAATTGAATATTACAAAAAAACTGTAATATTTGCTTTACTTTGAAAATTCAAAAATGTTTACCTTCTCGTTGTAAATTTCCAGGAAGGAAGCCTTGAGAACGAAGTGAGTGTCCCGCATCTCCTGGAGCAGCTGGAACAGGTACAGGAAGCCCCGGAACACGAGGCCGTGGTTGGGGGAGAATGGGTCCGCATTCTTTTCCACCTGCCAGTCAAAACACGGGACATTAGAACTACTTGTTTGCCATACTGCTCCAAAAGCAGCTGTTTCAACACGTGTTGAGGTGCTAAAGTTGTATATTCCTTGAATAAAAAAGTATTATTTTGATTATCTTTTTTGGCAAAACACATAATTTTATCACAATTTTTATTCTCATGAATATTCAACTTGTACTATTCAACTTGTTCACAATGCTTGGCTCTAGGGGAAGTAGAGCGAGAGAAATAATGAATACCTCCCACCACTTTTCCCCTCGAACGGATGCGTACAATTAACTAGAAATTTCGCATGGACTATAATGATTTATGATATGTTTGCATACACTCTGCTTTGTTTGCATTTTAAACCACGTGAATGAAATAATATGAAGCAAATATAAATTAACGATTGACGGTAATAACTAAAATTGGTCATTTGGGTTAATCCTATTCACGTTTGACGTTAATGCCGATTCTAGGCGAGTGAAGATGACCAAAAGAGTGTAGATGCGTAGTTTGCTTCCGCTCGTGTTATTCCAACTGAGGTGAAGTAAATCAGACAAAAATGTGACCGCTAGAGTGCATACACACACATATATATATATAAATATCATTTTGAACGACCCCCCAAAACATGTTAAGGGGAACGTTAGGAACTTCTACGGTGGTACCGGGCTTAAGTTTCACCGTGCAGGTCATGCTAATAGTTCACTTTCCATAGAAAATTCACTAATAAAAGGTACAATATATTTTCAGATAGGATTATTAAAGATTGGAGCTTTAAAAATTATTGCCATAATTAAATGTTTATGATAAATAAAACTTAAATATGGTTTTAAGTGTATAAAATATTCTAGTACCTTAAAATAAAATTATTTTAGTCAAAATCCCTTACAAACACCCACCTTATAAACCCTGTAGGGCAATAAAAACACACAGTTTTGGCTAAATTTTGATATGGATCTTGTAATTTTCCGTTTCAAAACCATACAGCAGAAAGTTTTATTGAAGCCAGATAATAAAGAAATCAACCAAATGATATCAGGGGAGTGCAAGGCTGTTGTTTCTTCAACCCTGACCTATCATGCAAAATTGAAGCAAATAATACCTGACATGAAGTATCGGTTGCCATAGCTAGGGGTTCGATCGTGATACTGGTGTAATCACTATAATTAGGACAAACTGTGTGGTTGGCTAGGTGATCCTATGACGTCACCTGGACACCTGGACATTGTTATTATCATTTTAATGTCAAATGTCTATTCCCCCCCTAACCTTGTTATACCTACTGAGATCAACACTTAAATAGGTTTTGTTTTTAGACTGAGGTCTTAGAACTGCTGATTGTGTAGTTTTTAGCTTTAGCTGATTTTATAACTTTGACACAATCTATGATTTTAACCTAGGTTGCTTGCTTCAGCTAAATGTATGGAAATGGTTTGTTTGTAAAAAAGAGCTCAAGTCAGGAAAGATTTTTCGGTTTTGTCTTCTTTTTTGTAAAACTATTGTTAACTATTAACACCCGTAGTTACTCAGACTGTTAATACGAGACTCATTTTAAGAATAATAAATCTAGATATATAGTTCAATGAACAGAGTTTCACAGAATAAGCAGTGGGCAGCACAAAATAAGTTATTGTAGTTTAATCAAATTCAAAAAATTTAATAATTATAATTAATATAATATTTTAATGTTAACAGTCTTATGGGAAGAGCCGGTAGAAATTCAGAATATTTTGGGTACTGGAGCTCGTTCATTACTACCAAAAGCCGCTGAAGATAACTGATTGGCATTCCCGCCGCATAAGAGTATTTCTTTCAACTCCATAATCTTTAGACTTCACCTGTTGGAGAAATGAATTAGTTTTAATGTTAAATTTAAGGTGAAGTAGTCTTAAATTGAGCTTGATTCAGGGATCATATAAGACCAATAGATGAAACACATGGCCCGAAAAGTGAAGCCAGTTTTTGAGCGACAGGACCCACAACAAGATGGCGACGGTCGGAGATGATTCATCAGGTGAAGCTTCTGTTTAACATGAGAAAGATAGGGAAAAACGTGATGCATTCTCAGTTAAATTAGAATTTTTGCAAGATAATTGGTTTGTGGCCAAAATTGACCTTTTGATTGGTATATATAATTAATTACCTCGAACTGCCGCCATCTTGTTGTGGGTACTGTCGCTCAAACTGGCTTCACCTCCCGTGAAACATTCATATCAGATGTGCTCCATCTATTGATCTTATATGATAGCTGGCTTTACTATTGAATTTGAAATATATGACATTTGGATTTTAAAATATTATATTATTGATTGATTAAGAATAATTATGTTATTGATTTACAGATAAATCCAATGTTCAAAGGCAGCTTTTGATGGCAGAGACTATCAGATAGCGACATTAGATTGCCCCGACATTGTACAAATATGACGTTATGTATTGCTCCAGCATTACATTGCTCTGGGCTTTGCATTGTTGCTACTTACATTGCTGTGGACATTGCATTGCTGTAGACATTGCATTGCTGTGGACATTGCATTGCTGTGGGCATTGCATTGCTGTGGACATTGCATTGCTGTGGACATTGCATTGCTGTGTACATTGCATTGCTGTGGACATTGCATTGCTGTGGACATTGCATTGCTCCGACATTGCATTTCTCCAACATTGCATCGCTCCGACATTACATTGATCCAGCATTATGTAACTCTGACACTGCGTAACTCCGAAATTGCATAATTCCTAGATTGCATAACTCCAACATTGCATAAATCTGACATTACTAACTCATCTGACATTGCATTGCTATATGGACATTTCATTGATCTGACATTAAATTGATCCGAGCATTGTGTACCTCTGACATTGCATTGCTCCAACATTGCGTAGCTCCGACATTGCATAACACCAACATTACACAACTCCAACATTGCATTGCTCTAGACATTACACAACTCCAACATTGTACTGCTCCAAACCACCTACCAGGCCCGGCGGCCCAGTGAGGGTGTGGGTCTTGCCGCTGCCTGTCTGACCGTAACAGAACACTGTAGTACTGAATCCCTCCACTGCCATCTCCACGAGCCTCTTGACCCCCGAGAACTGGAACACGTCCTCCTGAGTGGCCCCTGGCTCGAACACCACGTTGTATGAAAACAGCTTCTGCTTGGACCCGGTGTGGCCTACCACGCTGCTGAGCCCGTCCAGCTGGGGACAACAAGAGGAGTGATCAGCAATATCCCAACTTTTCTAAGTCAATTTTAAGATTTTTTAAAGATTTATTTTTTTAGATTTTTAAAGATTTTTCCTCCCCGGAAGTTGCCGGAAACTGTCAGAGATTAGTTCCATAAGACAATAAACGTAATTTCTATATTTTGATTGGGCAAACATGGTCGTGATCGTGATTATTGTTACTTTTCATATATTACAATAATATTTTCTCCAAATCTTTGGAGGGGCACCACCAAATTACGACTATGCATAAGACCAATGTAAACTTTGTGTCTCCGTTACTCTTCACCCGATCGTCTCATGCAGTTCGTTTTGTTGTCAAATTGAAGGTTTTGTTGTCCTCTGGTGAAATATAATTTTGAATTTCAAATTTGTTTACAATTAATGAGAATCTGTCCTGCAACACAATTGAAAATGATACAATTTATTAAAAACCATAATGCCCGAATTAAGGAAATCAAAAATGTAATTCCCTTGAGAATGACTACACCTTTATTTTGACACCTAAACGAATGTTTAGTGATGATCGGGTGAGGAGTAACGGAGACACAAAGGTAAACATTGGCCTTGGAACAAAACTCCAAGATGGCGTCTGGTAACTTCCGGTGATGAAGACTCTTAAATGTTTGGATTTTAACATTTTAGGAGAGGGTAACATCTCCCTGCCCCCCCCCCTCATTGCGGAAAATTCTTCTCCTATATGTAACATTTGGAAAGTATTATTTTCATCAGTTTTTTATTTGAGTTACAGGTGGAAATATTCTTTCTGATCCTCCCAAAACCAAATAAAGTGGATTTCACTTTTGTGGTGTTACCTATCTCTAGATGAAAACAGACCAAGAGACCAAGACAAAGGTCCAATTTTGATTCAAATTTAGTATAAAAGTACATTTATACCATATCTCCAGGCCTTTTTTTACTTAAAATCTGTTTTTGAAGGACTATCATCCCAAACAAAATCAGAACAATTCGGTTTGATAAGGCTCTAAGGAATATGATTAACATTTTGTATTTTCCAGTCCTTCAGGTCTCTAAAGAAAGTGACTGAATTCAGATTTCTGGAGAATTCATGGTCAGAAAATTATAGAGCTATTAAAAAAAGCTTCCAAAATGTCCACTAATTTTTTATAAAATATTTACTTGTCTCCATTAAAAATAACTAAAAATATAAATAGATCAGTATCTTCAATTATTATTCCACAACAAATTGTTGCGGAGAAAATTGAAATCTTCAACTATGGGTAGACACAGTATTATAAACACAGGTAAACCGACTTTGCGAAAAACCCTTAATCATTACAAAGAAAGCCGCAAACAATACAGAATGAAGTGCATTGAACGGGCGGCATTGTCACAGGTGTGCTTCGTAGCCTTGTACTGCATTGTTGTGATCGCCACACCACCACACCAGTCGATACAGCCTCGCAGAGCTATACATCAATACATCGGCACCTCGGTCAACTGGCATACTTAGCAAGTACCTTTAGATGACTGGAGCAATGTGACATTTTGTTCTGTTTCTCCCATATGGCAATGAATACAGAGACTTATAAGAAGAACACGTCTTATGGGCCAGAGTCTTTCAGTGTTTGAAACTTGCCGTGTTAGTTTTGAGCCCGGCCACGAGGCAGCGCACGCTGTCTACCCAGCCACTCCTCCCCCGCGACTGTCGCTACAGCCAACCCCGCCCTACTACAAGAGCGAAGGGACCTAGGCCACGGCAACATCTTGTGTTTTCGGTACCGGTCTGCAGTGCTAGAGGCGCTTCACAGCGGCGAGATGCAAAACTACGGATTTCCAGCAAGCCAACTTTAAATAAGGGACAACATTTTTAACACGGGACCTGTTCTTCTTATAAGACTCTGTATTCATTGAATAAGGCCAATATTAAATTTAAAATCCTGTCCCTCCTTAATTCAAAATCGTTGATTCATGGCTCACTTTAAAGAGAAAAATATACCTAGCAATTTCAGTGATCAGAATGTTGAAATCATAAATTATAATCATAACAAATGTCAAAATATTCTATGTTTGGGATTTTTGTTATGGGTTAACTATTTGTAGTACCAAAATTCTGTTCACTGAAATCGCTAAGTATTTATTTGCTCTATAAAATGAGCCATAAATCAACAATTTGGGATAATCTGTTGAGGAGGGACAGGATTTGAAAGTTAACATTGGTCTTACAGGGAAAGTTAGAAGCAGGTGACTGGAGGTGCCTCTTAGGTAGATTTATAACGGTAATCAAGAGGTTAGATCTGCTGAATAAGCAGCCTAATTGCTTTGTCACTTATTAATTATTCTATAAATTATTAACTATAAATTAATCACACATAAACCCTGATATGCACACCTGATAAAGAAAAATATACACGATAACTCTTGACGTGGACCAGTGTCTTAACTTTTTAAGACTTTATAAAATTAAAAATTCGGTTTTTTTTTATATTCTACAGGTTTTCCGATATTAAAACCAAATTCAATTTTATACAAAACGTTACTTGACTTTACTAAGAAATAAAATTACAAACTAAGCTAGAATTTAATCTCTTAAATGTTAAAAATTTATTTGTTAAACTTGTACTGACATTAAAAAATGTATTTTTACTTCAAAATGTCACAAACTGTTAATATTAATGTAAACAAAATAAAAAATCAACTTTTTTTGAAAACATTTAATTTCTAAGACCTCAGTAACCTCCTTAACAAAGTAGGCTATCAAGATTTTATAATTTCCTGAATAAAGTTTTTGAACATATTTACTATGTAATGATAAAGACCATCGCTGAAGTGCATAGTATGTGCAAGTCCCTTTATCATTCTCCCAGCTTTCAACAATAAAGGAAGTACCTGTAAAAGTTTACCCTACATCTAAAACGTGCTATAATTTTCAAATTATTTGGCCTACAATTAGTATCAATGACTACATAAACTACAATTGTAGTTTATATACTAATTGTTTGTATAGATTCTGTATTTCTTATTTTCAATAATAATACAGTTTGATGTAAATACAATTTTCTATAACTGTCCAATTTCTTTGATTGTTATAATAAATAAAACAAAATTTCTATTTCATTCTGCTTCCCTAATACCAAGTGTCAGTCTTGGGAACAAACGGCAAGAAGAGAGAGTGGCCGAGAGATTCTGAGATTCCAGTTCTGGGGATAAATTAACTGTACTGATAGGGCGGGGATAAAGAAGTGATATTTTCCAATGTTGAATGGTGATTAGGGATTTTAAAGGGATTTTAATTCAGAACATTTAATTAGGTTAAAGGTTTAAGTAACTAGGCATTCATGATTATTTTAAAATTAAAATTAAGGAGTATTTATTTAAAATTACATAAAATATAAAATAAAAAACAATAAAATACAAAATCGTACTCAGCAGCAAAAAATCATGGTTACTACTATATGCTACAGGTTAATTGTCGCAAATGCATTTACGTATTATTTGGTTTTTAAACTTATAATATGTTAAAGGATTAAAAATAAGAAGAAGTAACCTGAAGACTAAACACATACACTTTTTGTATTATTTATGTATTCATTAGCAATAGATGTAAACACTCTTATGATCAGTGCAGTGGATTTTATTGTTTTACAAACGTGCATTTTGTGAGAGTACTGGAAAAGGTAAAATCCATATTCTGTCCTGCATTGTTTTTCCCACCACAGTAAGTTCTAGTAAATAAAGTTCTAGTAAAGGCCGGCAGTAAAAAGCTGGCTGAATGTTTAACAATTGTTGTTATTTATTCATTCCAGTAAAAATGTAAGAAGAGGATAGAAAATCGTAGTTGTAGTATTATTTAAATTTATTTTTGTGCGGGGAAAGAGGAAAAGTAACATTACTATACAATCATAAAGTCAAGTTGAAATGGTAATTTTCCAATCAACCTATTTTCTTAAAGATCATAAAGATGTAAGATTATTAAATATGTAATCTTACCAAGTCACTCTTAAAACACGTTCATTAAGAGAACTGGAATTTGTATATTGTTACTTCAAATATTGTTTAAACTTACCAAGAATAAAAACTTGTTGTTTATTGTTATTTTATTATATTGTTTTCCAAAAACGAGACAAGTGAATTGAATGACTTAAAAAATACTGTATTTTTGTTGAAAAGATTGCTTTTTAAAATAGTTTGAAAATGGTTTTAGAGTTTTCACGATTGTTAAAATTATCATTAGCTACAGAGAATTTCTCCTACATCCCTGAAAACAACTACTGTATCTTTTTCTCTGTAATTTGCACATGAAGGAACAGGATAGCAGAAGTCTGAGAAACGAAAAACCAAAGACAGCAGAATGTCAAGAATGTACGGTACACGCGCAGGCAGATGACAGCGCGTCGCTGGGTATCAGGCTGGCAGAATAACAGAGGGGAGCGCAATACACTACGTTGATAGCTCAAGGAGTAAAAGTACTTACTGTATTATTTATTTGGAATTTTGTATTGATAATTTATGTTTCAAGGTAATTAGTGGAATTAATGGGGTTTATAAACCCCATATATGATATTTCTTGTACCTGAAGAAAAGAATATGAATGTATTTTTTTGTTCGATGTCATTTTATCTGCAATAAAGCAATTATTTTTTAAAATTTATAACATAAGAAGATTACTACTTCTGAGAGCTAGGACAAAAATGTGAGGGTATTTTTATTTGAATATTGTAGGTATTTTATCATTTTTGAGGGGAGTTCCTCTTTTAGTCTAGGTGCCGATGCTGCTGCGACTGTTAAAAAAAGTAAATTGTGTCCTCTATTAAGATTTTTTAACAAAACGGTGAAATTGCGATGCTTTAACTCTGAAAAACATTCAAACAGGAAGTGTTACAGGTAATATTTGGCAACCTTGAAATCCTATACTCTAATATGAGTAAGGTTTGCTTGCTTGCTTGCTTGCGTGCTAGCTTGCGACACAGATCTCAAAAACGGCTCCAACGATTTCCTTCAAATGTTCGAAATAACTAATTTCTGGGATAAAAATAAGTTCTAGACAGGCCTCATCCCCAGGAAAAATCAAATAATGTAAAAAAACTGAAATGAAAAGTTAAAAAAAATTAACATTGGGCTTATGGAGTTTCAAATCAAAAAAAAGAATTGTATCAGCTGTTCATAATCAATCAGAGAACTGTCAAAGTAATACTCATGTTGTTTATGATTATTAACATGTGGTTTCCTGAGAGCAGAGATTAAAAGATTGAGTGAAGATTACATATATAGAGTAGTAAAATAAATCAAAGGGACATTGAGCTATAAATAACAACTGGAGTGGCCTTAAAAATGTATAGAAGAGGCAAATGAGTTATACAAATCAGATTATCAGTAGGGGGAAGTGGTGAAATATTACTCCAACTCATCTAAACAAACTGACTGGCCTTCCCCCCCAGGTACTATTAGATCATTTAAGAAAACTCGAATCTTCAGTTAACGGTAAACGCAGTATTGTTAAACACAGATAAATCCACACTCATCACAAAATCATTCTAAAGGGATTTTACGTCAGGATTAACTGATTGGATTAAGATTTTTTAAAAATATACAATAAACTTTATTGATTTGTTTGGCATTTAAGTTGTACATAAAAATAACCATTTATATTTTATGTAAAAATTATATTTTAATTGACATTTGGCTGAAAAGAACAAATTGGTTATAAGAACGTTTAAAGGTTAGTTAGTATTTTTGATTTGTCGTAGAAGCAACTGTAATAGCGTTTATACATCCTATAAAGTAGCTTGTCCAGCAACAAGTAGCGCCTTCAAAACTGTGAAGTGACATGCGATACAGTTCTGTGTTTCAATCACGTCTGTGTTTCAACGCCTTGTTGAATAACTCCACTATTGTGCAGATAACTGATCTCTCCATATTTGCATTGCGATTTGAATTATATATCTTATTCTGTAAGAGAAACTTTGAAAAATAAAGTGTGGTCGTATGGTTAATCGCAGGATGGTGGGAGATGGCTCAAATCACGGATCAGAACGTACAATCTGTTCTAATACATGTTTCTAATCAAAGTCTAGGCCTAAGAAACTCCTGAAAAATAGCAGTTATTGTTTTATGCTAACCAGTGAGAAGTACCTGGGGGCCAAGCTTTGCTCGGAGAAGGCCAGTTAGATTGTTTAGATGATAATATTTAACCACTTCCTCCAGCTGATTATCACATCTTCATAGATCATGTGTTTCTTTTCTGCATTTTTAAGGTAACTCCAGTTGTTATTTATAGCTCAATGTCCCTTTGATTTATTTCGGATGTGACCACTCTATATATGTAATCTTCACTCAAATCTTTTAATCTCTGCTCTTAGGAAACCACATGTTTACAATTATAAACAACACAAGTATTACTTTGACAGTTCTCTGGCTGTTAAAATTCTTTTGTTTTGAAACTCCATAAGCCCAATTGTAATCGTTTTAAGTTTTCATTTTCGTTTTTTTACTTATTTGATTTTTCCTGGGGATAAGACCTGTCTAGAACTTAATTTTATCCCAAAAATTAGTTATTTCCAGCATTTGAAGGAAATCGTCGGTGCCGTTTTTAAAATCAGAGTTGCAAGCAAGCAAGCAAACCTTACTCAAATTATAGTATAGGTTTAAGGACAAATTGTCCACGCAAGTAAAACGTCTGCTTGGATAAGGGCCTAAATTTCTAATTAATTTAAGCGTTTGCACTGTTTGCTAGTTTACATTTTCAAACTAAGTAGCGAACTGTTGAGCTCGAGGGAGGTTACCCCCTCCACAAACCTTGCCATTGGACAATATTTTTCTATTCGATTTTTTCGAAATATTTTATCACAGCTGTTCGTTAAAAACCATAAAGTTTCATTGATAATATCTTGGTTAGCGGACTAAACGGCGTTTGAACGGTGAAGGGGTAACTTTCCCCTTTGCTTTGTTTCTGCTGGTTAAGCAATATCCGTAAAGTAGTTTTACTGATTTTTTAATAAATATCTAAACTAAAACTATATAGAATTATAAATAAATAACTGCGATGGACTTGAATGAAAACACATTATCTAGAATAACTATACGGTAGGTATAACACGCAGCTTTGATGCCCAACTGCTGTTGGTTGGGCGCCAGTGACGTCATATTGTTTACATTTTTGTTAGCGAATTTCCCCTATAGGGAAGAAGCTATTACCGTAGATCTCATGGTAAGACTTAGGCCCGAGACCATGATAACTTTTCATTTTGAGGTCCCCAGATGCCAAAAACACCATTCGTTCAAATTTTTATATATGTATATATATATATATATATATATATATATATATATATATATATATATGTCCGTACGCACGATAACTCTTGTAAAAAAGGCCCGATCTTAATGAAATTTGGTACAAATGTGTAAAGTACCATTTATTTGAACGAGTTCGAAAACCAGATGAATCGCACCATCCGAAGGGGGGTTTTGGGGGTTTTGTACCCCAAAAATGTGTTTTTTGGGTTTTTCACAGGTAATTTAAATTTAAATCAAATTTTAATTTATACCATTAGGTTGAGCTTAAATAAACAAACAATTTGGTATTTTGATCATTGCTCTACGTTAATTGGTTACCGAGATATTGAAAGTGCTAAACACAGTACGTTGACTAATGTTATTCTTATGGAGAAAAAGAAAAATTGTATATCTCGCTTATTTATGAACATAAACTGGCGAAATTTGGTATATGGCTTGATCTGGTTGTGGTTTATTGTTGTTTGCACAAAAAAACTATTTTTCGCCTATGGTTCCTGTAGCAGCAAACCTAGGTACTTGATCCCCATGTTATTCTTATGGAAAATACTTAAAATGTTATATATCGCTTATTTATGAATGTATATGGATGAAACTTGGTATGTGACTTCACTAAGATGAATTCTATTGATATTTGCATAAAAACCCATTATTTTGTGTGCCTTGTTGCAGCAAACCTGCGTACTCATCCCCAATGTTATTCTTATGGAGAATAATTAATATTTTAAATATCGCTTGTTTGTGAATACATTTCTTATGAATCCTGTGAAGTGTTTTAATGTGTTATGTTATATATTCATTCGAAATTCGCTGAGTATGCAGGTTTGCTGCGACGGGTGTATTTTGTTTACATTCCAGATCATCACAGAATAATAATGGACGCGTCAAAGTCAAACAACAACATCCAATAGTCTAGTTTTGACAGATGGGAGCTTTGTTGTGTTACAAACCGCTGGTTGGCACCACTGACATCACTGATCTACTGCGCATCTTGCTTATGATACTTACCGTAAAATAATTCTAGACTCTGAGAAAGTCGAAAAGAAAATTACCAGAATCTGTCCGTTTCCCGGAAAGCTGATGACGGAAGGGTCGTTTCTCCTGAGCTCCTTCTCGTTCAGTGGTCGAACCCTAAAATTAATAAAAAAACTAATCGACGCTGAACATTATCAATATTAAATAATTACTATAAAAATAAAATAATATCCAATATTAACCGTCATTTAGCCGTTTCTTACATTACAATTGTGTAAATTGTATTTAATATAAATTAAATTGCATACTTGAAGTAGGTTTTGTAACCAAATACAAAATATACCAATAATACCAACGATTATACTAATGATATATATACCATATTACGATCAGTGATTCAATTTTCTCAACCTCTTTATGAAAGCTTTAAATTTTGTTAGTCAATTGGTATTATTGATTTATTTTGATATTTACAAACATTATAATTTTATTGTACAGTAAATTGATAGTACAATTTTAATATTAATGTAAATTTTAATCTACATTAAAAGTAGCCTGAAACATGTATGATAAAAATAACAATGTTTTCCTCTCTTGTAAGACCTTATACATCCATAATCATAAATAAGCTAATCAAGTACATAAGTGAAACTCGAGTAATTTTTAGAATTTTGAAATCCATTAATTATTTAATTTAAAATAGTTAAAGTAATAGTTTCTGTATGGCATTTGACGAAATTAGTCTTGATTTGTAATTAAATATGTTAATAGCAAATTGAATAAGAGGTAAAATTGTTTGTTTAAAAAGTAAAAATTTTCGCTGGGTTCCAAACAATCCGAATGTTTAGGAATTACGCATGGTTTTAAACTTAACTTTAAGTAACATAGATTGACAGTTTAGTTACCTAACGACGACATTGATGTTGTCCTCGGGGGTGAAGGGGTCGAGACTAGTCTGCGACCCGTTCAGGCTCTGTTCATAGATCGAACTGAAAAAAATAATATAAACATATAACATAATTTGATGATGGAATCAGTAAAATAAATACATTTAAAACGCAGCTGTTAGTGGGTAGCGATGGAGGGTTCGTGTAAAAAAAGTGGTGAAATGTTACCAGTCTGCCCAATCTTCAAATCGGTCAAGCAGGTAATATTACCAGGTTGACATATTACCAGATTGAAGTGATCCCGTAAATTGCGTGGGAGAACATCCACCGTGAACTGGACATTGTTTCTCGTCCTTATCTTCCCCTGAGGGTAACATTATGTTTATATAGAAAAGGAAAGGTTAGAACTTCTATCGCAAGGGGGAAAAACAGAAATTACGTATTTCTTGTGTGATTATACACCTGGTTCCACGTTTCATATACTTTTTTATAATGAAAATAATACTACCCAGTATTATTTTGTATTTTGACCCATATCCCTAGATTTATTTGGATGTATGTATGGATACTTGGAGTTCCATCACGCAAAAACTACTGGAGCGACTAAGCTAGAATTTTGCATGAACATAGCTTACATATCACCTTAACATAAAGACCTGATAATGACCGCATCCAACATCAGAGCTCCACCCCACGGGTCCTGTAAGATCCAATGCAAATTAATGGGAGGGTAACATTTATAAAATTACCAGCTGAAGTTAAAATGTTTGTCAGTTACTTCAAATGAAGAAATACATAAAGAAAGATTTTATAGTGCTGGTCAGGTTAATATTTCAAATGTGTTAACATTTTTCGCGAGCGAAGCCACGGGGTCACAAATAATAATTGTTCAATCAAATTCCAAAATATTCAATATTTGCTATGATTGTTTTGGGTTAATTACTGCGGGTCGGCCATCTAGTAACAAAGGGGTGAGGGGAAAGTTGGAAAGTTAGGCCCTCCACTGTCCAATACAATGTTTATGGAACTAAACAAGAAACTATCAATTAAATGTAAAGATGATTAATGATCAGCTGCGATGAATTATTTTAACTAAAAAATATCAAATTGCTTTTTCCGATGAGATTAATAAGAGAGAATTGTGGGTTGGGGCAAATTCCCCCTTAGGGGCCATACACATATTACGTAGCGCATTTTTCGTCATTTCAGACCCCCCTCCCCCATGTAACGCACCATAACGCTTGACCATACCCTCCCTCCCAATGTGTTACGTAACTCAATCGTAGTAGGCCTTAAAACAGTTTAACCCACGGTAACTAGAAAACATATTTTTTCTAGTTACCGTGGTTTAACCTTTTGAACATCGTTTTATTAGCACTTTGGAATATGGATTTCAATGAATCATTCAACTTCAAATGACTTTCTTTTAACAAAATTTGTGAATAAATTAGCTAAAACGCCACACAGTTTAAATTATAACTAATACAAATACAAAACAACTTCAAAAACTTAAGATGTGGGTGGCGTTGCGCATTACCGTATCAATGATTTTACACTCAAAAACAACACGAAATATAGAAGTAACACAGACCTTTCCCAAAACACGTTATGTATTTATTTTTAGTTTAACTTATATTAAAATAGGATGACGAAAGTATTTGTTATCTAACTAACTGGAACCTTGATTTAGATATAAATTTGATTATTTTTTTTATTTTGAAAGATTTATAACAGTGCCAATAGCGACGGGAGTGCGTCAGCTCTTCTTAGGGTTAATATCTGTGAGTTACGTAACGTTGATCCTAACCCCCGCCCTCCCCACATAACGCAGCATAACGCTACGCCATACCCCCTCCCCACTTAAGTGTGTTACGTAGTTTGTGTATGGTCCCACACCTTTTTTACAAGCTAGACATCACGTCATATCCCTACAATATTTATGATATCTAAATTCTGCTCACTGAAATCGCCAGGTATTTTTAGTGAATTTCCTTTGGAAAGTGAACTATTAGCATGACCCGCACGGTGAAACTTAAGCCCGGGACCACCATAGAAGTTCCTAACATGACCCCTTGAACACGTTTTGGGAGGTCTTTCAAAATTATATATATATATATAATAAGTCCAAGCCTGACTGGACCTTCTCCTAACCTTATAATGCACAAAATTGTATTCCAAGCATTGCAGGTAAATGAAACCACGAGCATCAGAACAGCCAAAAAATCAATGTTTTCAGATTTCAACAAAATTGAAAAATGTATGTTTTTACATTGGTTTTGAGTTTTAAAAGTTTTGTATGTGGAGATTTACTTCCCTCACGTCAGCGTGCTGCGTGCGAACTCGTTTATCTGTAAAATGTTCTATTAGTAATCTATTTCGAACAATCGGTTGAGGACGGGCGGGATTTGAAAGTAACCATCCTTAGAAGAAGATTCCTTAAAATAAGCAGTTAACAGCCCACTGAAAATTAAACAACGAATGATGTGTCAACGTTATAAACGCACTAATGTATATTGCAGCAGATTTTAAGTTCAACAATTTGTTATGTACTAACCATTTCTTTCTTTAATCATATAACTCGTGTATCACCAAGTTCCTTTTATTTCATTTTCCTTCCATCGGTACAATGATTATGGTCCGCAGCGGTCGATGTGTGATAACCAGGTCAAGGTCTCAATGCGTTATCTGTGCCAAACCGTAAGGTGTAAAGGTGACCTTGAACTTGACGATGTACAAGCAGGGAGGGGAAGTAAGGGGGGGAGCGCATGAATAAGTGAAGAAAGGGGAGTTGGAGAACGATGACTTGGTTGTAAAAGCTGATAAACGTTGTTTCAGTGTTTACACCGCGGTAAAAAATATCCCACGAAATTCGTCAAAAAGTCCCACTTTATACCTCGATCAGTTGTGAAATATCCCTGATTCTCTCTTTGGTTTTAAAATAAGAGTGTTCTTAATATTAGTTCGTTGATAGAGGCCTAACGTTGAATAATTTACAATCATCCAAGTATTCTTTTTTTTTTAAAAAGGTTCACCTTTTCTAAAAGTTTATTACTGATCCGGTAACACAACAACAACAACAACAACAATGATGTTTTCATTAGTTTGAAATAACATTAATAAATTAAAAAATAAATATTTTTTTTGTAAATTTGTTTCTAGAAGCTGTATATCTATGTTTTAATACTTTTTCCAGGGTAAAAAATATCCCATAGAATTCGTCAACAAGTCCCATTTTATCCCTCGATCTGTTGTGAAATGTCCCTAATTTTCTCTTGTGTTTCTACAATTAGAGTTTTCTTATTATTAGTTGATTTATAATAAAGAATAATTTATGAATCTCCATGTACTCATTTGTTTTGAATACAAATCAATAAATGAATAAATAAATAGCTTATTTTGTAAATTTGTTAAAAAATATATATTTTTATTACAAGACTGATTCACAAAATTACTTACACACATAATCCTAAAACACATGTTATTAACTACTGCTCTCCTAGTTATATATCTGTAGTTAATGGACAATTTTTAAACCCACCACATGAAAAATGTTTCTAAGAATATGATTTTTTATAAAAGTTTGATTTGAAACAAACGCAGAAATTATTAAAAATAATTTCTTGATTCATGTTCGGTGGTTCTCAACCCCAAGAACAATTATTTTGTAAACTGTTTGGTATCTGTGGAAAGCTCTTACTCTCTATAGATATGCTTTTGGAGTTTTAAAAATCCTCCACCTTCAGAGCTTCACCCATAGGTTTTCAAAGTTCCAATGTCAATCTTATGGAGTTATATTTTAATAGCTGGCTCGACATACGTTGTCCTGTCCTAATGAAATTGAATTTGTTTTATGTAAAATACTTGTTCATTTTCAATACGAGCTCGTTCGCTTCGCTCACTCGCCTATAAAAAAAAAAAAGTCCTATTCTCACACAAAAATTTCATAAGAATCGGTCAAGCCGTTTCGGAGGAGTTTTCTAACAAACACTGTGACACGAGAATTTTATATATTAGATTTAGTTAGTCTGCTGATTATAATATACAATTTTTAAACACCTGGCTGTATGCCTGCTAGATACCCAAGCGGAGATCGGGACCTCAGCTGGGTTAACTAAATTAAATTGTTTATATCAGTGAAACAAACACTGAATTATTATATTGTAAATTTACTTTTTTCCTTCACAACAACGTTTGTTTTTCATTGTTTCCAACAAAATGTGGATGTTGGAAACACAAAATTATATTCATTGTCAGTTATAATGGCAGTTCATGTCCACAGTCCATTACCATGGAATAAACGCTGTCTGGGGAATCATTCGACGAATAATTCAGTGATCGTAACATCGGCGATAAACTTTAGTGTTATTTAATGTTTTTTAAATTGCATTTTGTAACTTGAAGCCCATCATGTTTTTAAGGTTATTATGACTAGGATGTTTGTGTTTTTATCGTCAGAGGAGTTTTTATGTAACATTTGATCTATAGTTATTTCAGTGATGATTGCGATATTGCTGAAATTTGTTGAGAATAAATTATCTACATCAGTTGAATACATTAGGAAGGTATTATATAAAACGGGCATTGCTTACTATTTAATTATATGGTTAACCATTTATTCCGCCTAAAAAAGCCAGCTTTTTCACTTTATTATTGAGCTATTAGCATGACCCGCACGGGGAGACTTAAGCCCGGGACCACCATAGAAGTTCCTAACGTGACCCCCTGAACACGTTTTGAGGAGTCTCTAAAAACTTGATATATATATATATATATATATATATATATATATATATATATGTGTGTGTGTGTGTTCACACTCTAGTGGTCGTAATTTTTATCCGATTTACTTCAAATTTGGTAGAGACATTCCTTTTTATAATTAGTTGAACAAGTCCGTTGGGCAAAACTATCGGAAAACTCTAACCCCCTTTTTTGGGATTTTAAGTTTTAAAATTTTGAGTTTTTGGGCCCAAAATGGGTCAAAAAAGCCCTAAATGTACACTTATTGCACATTAACTTATTGTACGTAAAACGCCAAAGAAATTAAGCCCTCCCTCATCATTCTAGCACACGTACTTATCGAGTTATTAAAAAAAATGTTAATTGTCAAAAATATAGTACGTTGTCTTATGGGGATTTTACACTGGAAAAGGCTGTTTTTCATATCTTAATATCGTTTTTTCACACCCCATACCCCCATACCAACTTGTTATCGCGACAATACCTCCTTCTAACTTTAAAATGTGCAACATTGGCATCCTATTAGTGAATTTAAATATAACCAGGAGCATCAAAACAGCCAAAAACTAAAATTTTTAAATTTTCAAAAAAATGTTACCGCAGTTGGTTTAAACCCTTTATTTGGTATTTTTAAGGTTTTAATGCAGAAATTAACTTCCCTCACGTCAGCGTGCTGCGTTCGATCTCGTTACAAATTAATATTGATAACACACAATTGTTTTTAGTTCGATACTATGATGAAATCGTGGAAGAAGCGGTTTTTGATGGTATATTCAAGCGAAAGATTTTGATTATTTTAAAACTGAAAATGCCATACACAAACTTCACTTGCTAACCAAGCATTTATCTTTCATATAGTCCCGATTATAAAATATGGAACCCAGAAAACCTATGTATAATTTTATCACCAATAACAGTTAAGACCTAAGTTTACCGTATGATACATAATTTATCATTGCTTGAATCGTTTAAAAGTTGTGTATAATTTTTAACTGTTCGTTATACGATTACTCTAACGTGGATTTTGCGTGTAATAGAAACTAGCACACCATATGTTTGTATCTTTAATCCCAGCTGTTCTGCTTCTTTTATTTTGATTTGCAATGTTATTTAAATGGGCCAAAACCGTACTTTGAGGGCTTCCCAAGGGTTTCTGGTTCCACGCACTGACTTGAGACCCCCAAAAGGCACATCTAGACGTTAAGGGCTTTCAAACGACACTTCAAACGACACGTAAATCATCAAAATCGACCCAGTAGTTTGGCCATAATCTTCTGCACAAAATCGCCTTATTCTTTTAACATAATGATACTATTGATTATTTCCGGCAACTATAAGGGTCATTCAACCCCCCTCAAAACAATGATTCACCGATCCATTGATTAACATCAACATGTTTCGCGTTCTTGTTAAGGCGCAAACCTAAATCGCCTATTTAACAACTTGTTGCTTGAGTGTTGAATGTTGCTGCTGTTCACATTGATTCCATATGATGTTACATATGATGTTCCATAAGATGTTCGATAAGATATATTTATTAGTGTTCTGAAATAATTGGATATCAATACTAAAATAATTCAATAAACATTATAATTTATGAAACAAATCAAATTAAATACATTTTTTATTTTTATGTTCGGAGATTTTTGACCTCTAAATCGATTATTTTGTATATGTTTGGGATCAATCAAAAATTCTTAATCTCTAGATATGCCTTTTGGGGATTTGAAAATATCCATCTTCAGGGCTCTGCCCCATGGGCTTTTAGAGTTTCAATGCCAATCTTATGGGGATTTTTGTATGTAATCAATTTATGTTTACTCGTATTATGTTACAACAGGACAGAAATGGTAAAAGGTGATGGTTAGTGATGCAAATTGTAGAAAACAGCTGAAGTTTACTTTTTACGTTCTGCCTGTAGACAATGACTTGTATCTGTCCATAATTACAGGTAGTTCCATAAATCTTTGAAAATAATAAATCTATAATTATTGACTATGCATAATCATTTTAAATGTTTAAAATGCATAAATTGCCAAGTAAACAATATTCAGGGTTCCTCACGAAAGGATTCTCAAACAGATTACAGACGAACTACTAGACAGACATAGTGGTGTGAAATAAAATTATTCCTTACTAAATTGAGCCAAGGAATATTATTACACCATTTTTTTAATACAGGGTCTTCCAAAGACCAATAGGGTTGATAGTACGGATATCAGAATTGTCAAAAATATGTAAACACGACGGTAATTTTTGGGAAAAATATTGAAATTTCCAAAACACCCTGTATTTTTTAAACCACCAGTCAAATATTTTTTTCAATTCAAGTTTATAACTCATTATTAATTCAGATTTACTCTGATTTGTCTCATGACAATATGTTTGAAAACATATTTAATAAAGAAATTCATCAAAGTTGTTTTTATGCTTATAAGTACAAATAAATTCAAAAAAGTCAAATGTAACATATGTAAAAAAACATACCACTTTAAAGGTGTTGTAAATCCTATAAACCATCTAATTTACACCAACCTCGCATCTATTTTGGATTTTCATCAATTAGAAAAAAAAATATTTTCCCATATTTAATGAATGTTATTTGTTCACAACATTTCCATGTACTCTGTGGTCTCTTTCATAAACGTGGGCCTAACAGTTAAATAGGTGGATTACAAATTATCAGTAATGTTAAAAGTTGGTTTCATCGAACCACGTGTTTCGAGAGGTCGTTGACCTGGCGCTGGCGTGAGTATGTGGGGCGGCAAACAAACCCTTTTGAGTCACGACAAATCGATGACACCTGTTTAGGGGGGGGGGGCTGTGTATTTATTTTGCAATTTTTGGATTTTTGGTGGACATTCTTAGAGTGTTAATACATTTGTAAAACATTTTGTAATAAGAAAAATTTAAATATTAAACGATGAATTAGATCATAATGCTAGATTGAATGGAATGAAGAGAAGAATAAATTTGTTACGAAGGCTAGTGAATTTGTACTTAATATAATTTATTCACAAATGAACAGTAACTTAAAATATAATATTGTAATAAAAATGCAAGATAATATATTTTTAAAATTAATTCAAAATATTTTTATTTGTTCAATTTATATTAATATATTTATTTTAATTTTTAAAATTTATTGTAATTGATTATAATTTTTCTTATATAATATATTTTATTTATATTCATTTAAGTGTTCAATCTCCTTGATAAAATAGTAAGACAAACTAAAGAAACAATAATTTTTTTTAATTTAACTTTTTTTCAGAAATTTGATTTTTATTTTAAATAGTATTCCAAAAGTGAACGTGTATAAACTAACAGAAAAGTACAAGTCAAATTTTTATTTTCTTTGTGATATTGTACGGTGAATAAATATCAATCTTGTCTTGGTTTACTTCATTTGGTTGTTCATTGTTTGAAACAAACCTTTGCATAGCTTTCAAAAATTGTAGGATTTACACTATTACTCTACATAGTTTCATAGTGGTAATAGTTACCTTGAGATCTAAAGATAACAGAGATAATGACCAGTTTCCCATCAGTTGCCTGGTGACAAACAACAATCAAAACTGCCAATAGCGCACACGCAACACGCGCAGCTGCTAGTGGCTCGCGTGGCTATCTATTAGCACGACTACATCTATCTGCAGCGCTCCGACCTGGATATAACGATTTTAAATCCACGTGAATATTTAATTGTAGTTTTGAATTGCAGTCGATGTAATTAAATCAAAAAGTCCCAGATAGTTTTAACTGTAGTTTTATTGAAATATGCAGGGTTCTTTGATTAAAATGCATTGTTGGTGATGACGAGTTTATGTTATGTTAAGAAACATGTTTGCGAACATTAAACATCAATAAATGAGAAAAACACGATTCCAAAATTAGAGTTAAAATTTAAAACATAAAAAAACAAGTAATGTAATTTGTTTATTTGGGGACAAGGTCTTTCGTTTAGAAAGATGACATCGTCAGGTACAAAATGTTCAACAAACTTATTCAGTAGTTAAAACAAAAATAGTCATTACCGTTCAGGGGCAACTTTGTTGATTTGAATGAATTTAAACAAAAAGTAATATAAAAAAGTCTTTAACCTAAAATTTATCATATATCAGAGAGAAGAATGCCTTCATGAAATGAGCGTTTCTCAACGTTTCGGGACCGGAATCTGATCCCGTCTTCAGGTAAGAAGAACACTAAAATTAGTGGCACAGTAAATTTATTTATTTTTATTTTGACTACTTTAACAGTTCTATTTGGAATGATTTTTTCAGCTTTTCCTGGATTGCGCCACTAATTTTGTTATTTTCTAGGTATTTTCTGACTTGTTCTAGGTTCACCTGAAGACGGGTTCAGATTCCAGATCCCGAAAAGTCGTGAACATTATTTTTATCATTTAGTGACGGGAAATGTCCACAATAATTTCTTAAGTCATATACAGGGTGTTTACAAACTTGAGGAAATTGTTCCTTGGGTTAATCAACATAAATCTGACATAACATACGGTATCGCTCAGTTTTCTGATTGTGCGTGTGTTTGGTAAAAAAAAATAAAAACATAATATCTTTTGACTGCTTAAGTTATGGAATTAATTTTAACTTATGGTTATGTATTCTTCTTCTCTAGTGCTAATTCAATTTTGAAATTCACGTTCCCATTTGTTACTGTTAAAAAATGGCAGCAGTTTTAATTTTTAAAGTTAAATGTCGTGAAAACTGCAAATGTTATGGATTTTAGTACAATTTGAATAACATTTTTCTAAAATCTTATAGTATTTATATTGAATCTAGATATGACAGAAAATAACTGAGTAATGTTAAATTTAACAAATTAAATCATGCTCATCATTGATGATTTGCACACGATTTGCATGATTTTGTACACCTTAAATTACACCTTAAAATTACTCAGCCATGGCTTTTTTCGCGATCGTTAAAGTCGTCTCACCACCTTTCTGAATAAAAAATTACCCATTTTTGTACTGGAATAAGTTTCTCCAAATTTTTACCTTTTAAAGATGTTTATCTTTTAAAAAAATAATGTTCCGCCGTTTTGGAGCAGTAAAATCTGATGGAATCGTCAAATTCAGTACCAAGTTAGCCTTGAACAAAAATAATAAATGTGTCCAGTTTTAAGTCAGTTTCTCAAGCGGTTCCTAAGAGATTTTTTTTATTAATTGATAAACATATATAAACACAGACAGAAAACAGAACGAGTTTATTATCTGTTTGTATCTTTTTACCCAAGGAACAATCTGTACACCCAGCACACACCCAACTGAATACGCGACAAAGTATTCGAAAACGTAATTTCAAAATTACAACTGCAGCTACAAGCTAACATCCAAACTGTCAATTTGTTATGATATCAGTTTGAGCTGATGGATAATTTATGGTTCAAGCTTAACCTAAATGATTTTTAAGAAGTTATAACCGGTGTTATCAAAACCCAAGCTGAGACGGGCTCAGACGGACGGCCTAACTTATCTGGTCAAGTCGTCTGGCCTCGGCTGATAAAATATAGGTGTTGCCTTTTGATTTATTGCTCGTAAATTAGGCAGGGTTTGGGAAGCAAATTGACTTTTGAATGGTTGAATTTGATTGTATCTGAAGTTCTGATTCTCTAAGAAATAAGACCGGCAAATGAGCTGAAAAATAAGATTTTATTCGTAATTTACGTACAAAGCATAATTGCTTAATTGCTTTCTAAGACGCCAATACAATAATTGCGTTTTAAAAGGGAAATATGACAGAATTCTAAGTGTAATAATGGGTGAGATGCCTCGTGTAGCCTTGTTACTGACCAAGACCAACTGATTCTTTAGCAGGTACCATTAATAATAGCCTAATAACTAAGTATAATAGCAGTGAAGGTATATCCTTTCGATTCTAAACATTTCTCTATACACTTTGGTTTATTATTGGAGTAGTTTACAAAATTTTAAAACATTACCGCACAACTCTATTATTTATTGGTTGAATTTAAATTTATATTTCGTTTAGAATTATTTCCAGAAAAGTAAGTTCTTTAGATTATTTGAAAAGTTTTTTTCTCAATAAAATATTGTAAAACACTTAAAGTAACATCGATGGTACTGATATAATTTGTTTATATTTTATCAAACTAATAAACAAATTTCAGAACTGGAAGTAGGCCTACGTTATTTCTTACACGAATTAAAAAAAAAAAATCAAGCAAATAAAATAAATTAATATTACTGTCACTAGAGTATGCCGTTTTTTACTGTGGGCGGTGGCGGGGGGGGGGTGGTTATTAATATTTTTTTATGGTAAAGTGGAGGGGGGGGGTGTATAAATATATATCAAAAGAAATCAAAAATATTTATACTGTGGACGCTAATGCTTAAACGTGAATCTTATCGTGAAATAAATATTGTTCGGGTAATTCCATGTATCGAAAGTTATCGATAATTCGATTCTTATCGATTAGTCTCTGCGGCCTCCAGTCGAGGCTGTGGTATTGTTACCACTTAGACACGCCGTGACACATTTATGGGCGCGATACCAGAATATGTGTGTTTTATTGTTTAGAGAAAAGTACCTGGGGGCCGAGCTTTGCTCTGGGGATGGCCAGTCAGCTTGTTTGGATGACTTGGCGTAACATTTCATAATATTTCACCACTTCCCCCTACTGATAATCAGATATGTATAACTCATTTGCCTCTTTTCTACATTTTAAGGTCACTCCAGTTTTTATTTATAGCTCAATGTCCCTTTGATTTATTTTACATTTCAGAAGAAAGTAAACATTCAGAAACTGTGATGCGAACAGTTTTACTACTTTGATTTATTTTACTATCTTCACTCAAATCTTTTAATCTCTGCTCTCAGGAAATCACATGTTAATAATCATAAACAACATGAGTATTACTTTGACAGTTCCCTGGTTGATTATGAACAGCTGTTACAATTCTTTTGTTTTCATTTAAAACTCCATAAGCCCAATGTTCATTTTTTTACTTTTCATTTTAGTTTTTTACATTATTTGATTTTTCCTGGAAACGATGCCTGTCTAGAACTTATTTTTATACCAGAAATTAGTTATTTTGAACATTTGAAGGAAATCGTTAGAGCCGTTTTTGTGATCAGTGCCGCAAGCAAGCAAGCATACAAGCAAACCTTACTCATATTAGAGTACAGGATTATGAGTAACGTTCTTATAATTAGTTACGAGACGTAAGTCAGATGTAACTTTAAATATTGTTAATTTGTTGGAATCGGAAGTGTACGCTGACCTTAATTGTATGGGTTTTCTGTGCGACATAACATCTTCTAGAGTAATTATCTCAATTTTCAACTGAAAGGTAATTTGTATGAAACCCAAAGAAATAATTATACTGTGTATTAGTATTGATTGTCTGGGTAGCACAGAGGTTAGCGTATTCGCTTCATAATCTAAAGTTCGCCAGATCGATCCTGAGAAAATGTTGTGAAAGTTCGATACTGCCATTGGTCATTGGACTATTAATTAATGATCCTGGCTAAAGAATCAGTCGGTCTTAAGTCAGTAACAAAGCTACACAAGGCATCTCACCCATTCATATTCGCCTTAAAATACACCCTAGTTGCGTTGGCGTCTCATCTATCTATAATATTATAAAGAAGAGGTGGTTTCTGTCTGTCTCTTTGTCTGTCTGTCCATCTATCTGTCTGTCTGTCTGTGGATACTTCCATTTGACAGCTTAAAGAGCAGAAGCAATAACAGCTGTTTCAAGCTAACTAAAACACAAATTGCATTGACTACAGAACGGGTAAAGAAAACACCTGTGCGAAGAACGGGTACTTCAGCTAGTAATATCTATAATATTATAAAGAAGAGGTGGTTTCTGTCTGTCTGTCTGTCTGTCTGATGTTCCGGGTGAACGCAAAAACTACTGAACCGACTGGGCTGAAACTTTACACATAGGTAGATCTTGAACCCATGCAAAACATAGGCCTATTCACTTCCTTAAAATCCCCTCGGGCTACGCCCCGTGAAGTCCTAAGTTTCAATGTTTACATTTCAGAAGAAAGTAAACATTCAGAAACTGTGATGCGAACAGCTGTGGACACCTCCATTTGACAGCTTAAAGAGCAGAAGCAAGAACAGCTGTTTCAAGTTAACTTACCTTTCTAACCCGTGCGAAGAACGGGAACATTCCACTAGTTATAAAGAAGAGGTGGTTTCTGTCTGTCTGTCTGTCTGTCTGATGTTCCGGGTAAGCGAAAAAACTACTGAACCGACTGGGCTGAAACTTTACACAAAGGTAGATCTTGAACCCATGCAACACACAGGCCTATTCACTTCCTTAAAATCACCTCGGGCTACGCCCCGTGAACGTCCTAAGTTTCAATGTTTACATTTCAGAAGAAAGTAAACATTCATAAACTGTAATGCGAACAGCTGAGAATACTTCCATTTGACAGCTTAAAGAGCAGAAGCAAGAACAGCTGTTTCAAGCTAACTTACCTTTCTAACCCGTGCGAATAACGGGTACATCAGCTAGTAAGGTGATTAAGTGAAGCGATTGTCCCAAGGCAAAAATTATTCAATGGTTATACTCAATAAGTACCTTAATGAAAATGTAGGCGAAATGCAAGACAAGCAAAGGAGACTGAAGGTCGATTTATGGAAGTTGCAAAGTAAATATATTCATAAATACTAAATTGTTTAAATCAAAATAATTAAATCGGGCACGCTTTAGCAAATGTTAAATGAAATATATCTGTTTTAGCGAATTTCCCCTATAGGGAAGAAGCTATTACCGTAGTCGGCATGGTAAGACCTAGGCCCGGGACCATGATAACTTTTCGTTTTGAGGTCCCCAGACCCCAAAAACACCATTCGTTCGAAACTGTATATATATGTATATATATATATATATATATATATAATATATATATATATATATATACATTCATCTGCGCCCGGTAAGTCAGTCACCGCGCTGGTATATTACACGGTGTGGCAGTCATCTGCCCGAAAGCCAGTCAGCCCTCCCGAAAGGCAGTCAGGTACGGCTTGCCGTGCATCCTTTACATACCGAGACGGCTTACTGGTGCTGCTGTAGTGTGCCGGTATGTGGAACTACTTATCACATTCGCGCTCAGTCGAGGAGAGGAAACTAGTTTAACTGCTGTATGACTGTCAAATACAAAATACAGTACTTGGATTTTAATCCCGTTGGACACGCATTCAATTATTTTGTTAATAATCTCACTAATACTATACGATACTAAAGTCATATCTTTAATTAGCTAGAAGTACTTTTGTAGTGTAGCTTTATAATTGTAAGTTAATTATATCTGTAAGCAGATTTTGTAAGTTTTTTATATTTTTTGTATGAAGCAAGATACAAATGCATGAGTTTGAACCCCTTGTAATAAAAGGTTTTATATTTTTACTGTACTCTTCAAGTAAAATTACCTAACAACGAAAACGAAAAGATGTTAGTACAAATTAGGCACTTATTTTAAGTTTAATTTTTTACCCTTTATATCTTGAAACTTAAAAGTATTTTGTATTTTTGTATTATTTATATTTATCCTTCCCCACAAAAGGACAGAAAACCTCAAAACCTACAAAAATTGATAGTGTACATTTTACATTGCATATTCATTTTATTTTTCCCCTCTATTTGTTCTCAGAATCGTCATAATTTGCATTACACATTTTACAATTTAAGTTTTATTTAAGGGACAGAAGTGTAGGTATGTTGGGACTTCTCTTTCTGTAGACAGACATCCCAACCTTTGCACAATCAAGCATAAAACATACTCTATAAGACCGCTGAAATTTTTAATGACAGAATTCAATGATAATAAACTATTCAATACTATAAAACATGAGAAAAGTATACCATAATGACAAGGGCTAACAGAACTCTTTAGTTGAAAGTTCACATATTTAAAATTATTAAGAGTCAATCTAGTAGACTGGGGCATAGTGGTTAGTTTACCTTTCTCTTTTATAAAACCAGTTCCGTTCAATTTATTGTACTAACAAATATCAAACTATGTTATAAATTTAAAATTTACTTTTATACAGTTCCTAACTTGAATGCGTTTCGTCAACACAGTGACATCTTCGGGCAATCTAGTTCTGCTTAAATTTAGGAACTTTGTGAGGTAAATTTAACATTTTTAGTATTGATGACATTCCAGCAAGAAATTGTTATTAAATTAGGCCTACTATCATTCTATATCTTATATATTAATACGCTAAGCCCGATTTTTGTTAAGATAACTCCTCCGTTATTTCTGAGCCTATTTTGTCGATTGAGTTATCAACATATTTGCCCTGATTTCCAGTTGTGCATAAAGGTTTTTATTTTTCGATATTTTCAATCTGAAGGGCACGGTCCGGCCTCAAAGTTCGTTTTTCGCCTTTACGATAAACATGAGGAACAATGTTATTTTAATTGCAGATGGACAGATTATTAGCAATACCAGATGTTACAAGTAAAGAATGTATTTATCGATAGAAATCAAATAAGTTTTGTTTCTACATCGCTTTGAGCAGTGAAATGTTGTATTCAGTGGAGATATTTAAATTTAATTTGTGTTGTCATTTGTTTATCTGTCTGCCTTTTAAAGAGCCAGTTTTTTCTGAATTTCACAAAAAATACTGTACTGAATTACATAAAATACTTTACCTATCATCGTTTGCAGCATGACACGTTTAGGCTGTTTCAGATCATCGTACGTCATTAGGGTTATGCCGCCGCCCCTTGGTCCGTCAGTGCTCCAAAGTAGTTCTTATATTATGGGTACAGGTTACTTAACCTTTAATTATATAATGCACAAATTTTTTATAATGAGCATTTAGTCAGCTAATTGTATTTTACCACAGAACAGAGGAAACACGCCTGCTTCACTAATCTACAACGGTATACTAAACCATATAACCACACGCAATAACATATATGGCAGTAAGGAATACATAAGATCATACAACATGCAACATGGACTAAGGTAGCCAGATCCGTTGAAGTCTAAAGCGGGGTATAAATTAATTATAATACCGGATAAACAGTGCCGTGGATAGGGGATCCCCCCAAAAAAAAGTGGGTCCGGGGGCCCTCCTAGAATATTTTAGAAAATTAGATACCAAATTGTGAGTTTTGGTCCAAATATTACTCAGTGTTGTAAAAAACAGGTTTTTGAATCACATTCATAAAATTGTACAACTATTATTTTAACTGTGGTATCCAAAACTTAATTAATAAAAGAAAATACCGTACAAAATTATATACTAAAGAGGAGTGAATAGCTGTCAATAACTTTGAAATTTCTTTAGTCTTATTATGAAACCGAACACAATTAACATGGTCAGGGCCTGATTAAGATGTGTGGCGCCGATAGGCTTGAGCTGATTTGACCCCCCCCCCTCGACTCTTGAAGGGGGATGTGAGTCGAAGTGACTCCATGAACGAATGTCTGAACCCTGAACGCGGCCCAAGGTAGCTTCATTTTGTGGTGCGTTAAGCGTTAAGGGTACACCAGCGTCACAGGGGCGGATCCAGAGGTCATGTTTGGTGGGGGCGGTCACCGAAAGTTATCTCTCCCCCTTCCCTGTGTACCCCTGGTAGGCGGGCGAAATCCCGTAAAATATAATCACCGAATACAATTGTAGCAACCTGTGCTGCTAAAATTGTCCCTGGCACCCCCATTATTGTTTTTAACTATATGAATTTATCCAACGAATGAAAGTAAGTTAACATAATATAGCAATTACCTTGTACTCAAGAAAAAATAAATCTTAACATTATAAAAAAGCTAAACAAAAATTACTTTAGTTCTACTGCACCCGACCGTAAATAAATATTAAATATTTAGGCATTACACTTTTTTCTACGTCATCTGTGGGCGTCTTAAGAACAAGTAGTATGAATTTGTTTTACTATTTACCCACACGAAAAACTATTTACAAAACGTATTTGAAATCTGCAACACTGAACTATATATACTACGCGAAGATACAATTAGGAATGAGGCTGATAGCCAGGGTCAACCACTCGAAAAATTAAATTTCGTACCACATTTTTACAAAATAAAATACTTGGCGGATGAGCTTCTGTTTGCACGCAATCTAATCTTTGTTTCCTCTTACTTCATTACATATAATTCGAGGCACTTTTTGTTTCTAGTCTAGCCACTGGATATTTATTGCCTAGCAACGGATTACGCGGTTTTAAACAAAAATCAAACCTACCCTGTAAAAAAAACACCGCTGATAGCAAACTACGGTAGGCGGGCGAAATCCAGTAAAAGTATAATCACCGAATACAATTGTAGCAACCTTTGCTGCTAAAACTTACCTCCAAGACTACGTTGAAAACACTGTATCGGTCTTTCAACTGGCAAAACTGTATCAACTTCACGATCCTGGCAATATCCATGTTTTTGTGAGACGCTTTTAGGTACACCAATAAGCAATAAGTATAAGTTTTAAGGTATAAGTAATGTGTTATATACTAAAATGGAGGTTTAAAATTTCACCTGTCTAATGGGGAGTATTTTATTTAATTTAAAGAAACGTTTAGGTTCGTTAGTTTGAATTTCATGTAAGCTTGTAGACGGAAGCGGCAAAATTTGACTCACGGAACCGAAAAACGGGGTTTCGGGAGGCTTCTGATGCTTACATTTTCATTCGAATTTATTAAAACTTTCATCGTATGCCTGAATAATAAAATAAATCACAACAATTCTTAGGTTTGGGGGGCGACCGCCCCTACTGCCCCCCCTTGGATCCGCCCCTACAGCGTCAGGTAGCTTTGTCTCTTATCAATCTAGAGTTTCATCTCTTTCTAACCAATGAGTGGTTGCCTAAACTCAGGGGTAGCTCTGGAATCCCCTTAAAGCACATTGTCTGATCTAAAGGGTCCTAGGCCTATGTCTCTTGGTTTCAGTCCCATGGTAAATAACTGCCGCATCGCGTAACATCGGCTGTGAATGACAATCGCACCGTATGACATTGGCCGTAATTGACGATCGCAAAACGTAATATAGTCCGTAAAAGAATACCGGACCATGCACCATCAACGTAATAGATACAAGCGTAATTCGGGGGTGGTAAGGGGGCAGTCGACCCCCAAAAATTTGGCGAAAATATTCTTGTAATATATGAAAAGTCGCAATAGTCATGATCCAGGACCATGTTTGCCCTCCAATAAAAATACAGAAATCACGTTTATAGTAATAGATGACCGAACCGCCTTATAGTTGCCGTAATTTATAATCGCAACATGTACCATTGGCCATAAATGACGATCGCACCACAGTTTATACAAAAATAATGACGATCGCATCGCTATCCGCCGAAACAAACGATTGGACCACGTGATACCGGCCGTAACTGACGATCGTTCCACTTGATATAGATCGCAAATGATTATCACACATTAAGTTTTGTCGGCCACAAATGACGATCGCACCGCGTAATCATGGCCGTAAATGACGATTGCACCGCGTAATCATGGCTGTAAATGACGATTGCACCACGAAATCATGGCCGTAAATGACGATTGTACCGCGTAATCATGGTCGTAAAAGACGATCGCACTAGAGATTACTGTTTCGAGTACACAATCCTGCCCCGAAATAATATTGAGATCAAATAAATCCCGCCAGAAAAACGGAACATTCTCCAAAATTCTGGGAAACGACCATCTCTCATCACGAGCTTAAGGAACAACTAAACTACAGCTGTTCAAAAACAACCATTTCCTAAAGTAACACTCACTTGGTAAAGTATAATAGTTAGATTTTTTTGAGATTAGTGAACTTCTCGAATAACCTATCTTTTTCTCCTTTTTCTCTCTCCCTCTCTCCTTTATCGGCCACCTCCCCCCTCACACCCAGGTTTATTTTTGTATGTGGTATTAAACGGATAAGAAAAGGGTGTCACTATTCCAGTAGTCAGTGACATCTTTTATTTACATTAGTCCTAAAACATCTATTATTGCTGTTGGGCTATCATTTTGTTATTATATCAACTTTCAAATATGCAATTCAATTAATTACTGCTCTTCCATAAGATTAACATTGAAACTAAGATTAACATTGCAACTAGTCTGAGGGCTGGTGTAAATTATAAGGTGTTTCTGCACATCTATACAACAATACCTTTCTATTAACGGTATGCTTGAATTTATCCTACGATGCACACGCGCTGAGGAAAAAGGGGGAGAGTCGTGTGCTTGCCTATTAATATAATGATAACGTGCAAATTAGATAAAGCCTACGCTAACATTCATATGATTAGCGTTACAAGCTAACCTATACTTTCCATTACTATCAGTGCCTGTTGCAAAAAGACGATGGCCTTGTAACCTTTTCAGACCAAAAAAAAAACATAATACACCTTTAAAATACCCTATGAGAATCTCCACAGATGTATTTATTTAAAACACTAATCATTTAATTAATTAAAATACAAAAAAGGCAAACACCTTTACGTAATAAGTTGATCGTAAACTAACCTGTAAGGCACTTTTAAATGATTTGATATGGATAGCTATGAATAAGAATGTAACAAATCTATATCTATAAATAAATACGAAACACCGATCATTCCCCAGGTCAAACCTCTACACCTACAACTACGAAATTTGACACGTGTAGGCACTCTTTCCATGTAACCACTAAGAAAGGGTTTAACAAAATCTTATAGGGATCCACCCCATGGGCAGTCAAAGTTCTAATCCTGTGTTA
This sequence comes from Allygus modestus, assembly GCA_963675035.1. Taxonomy (NCBI): domain Eukaryota; kingdom Metazoa; phylum Arthropoda; class Insecta; order Hemiptera; family Cicadellidae; genus Allygus; species Allygus modestus. The sequence continues at coordinate 452,629,105 of OY776111.1, forward strand.
TTCTTATTAACAATTAAATAATTATTTAACACCGATCATCCCTCAGGCCAAAGTTCTACACCTACTACCACGAAATTGGCACGTGTACGTTTTCCATAACGTAGGTAACCACTAAGAAAGGATTTTAAGGAATCCCCAAAGCGCTCCGCCCCACGGGGAGACAAAGTTCCAATCCTGTGTTATTCTTATAGACATTCACTTTAGTTTGAGCTCATGAGAATTCAAACAGCTGATCAAGTTTCGTAGTAGTTCCACGGGTTAACCACAGAATGCAGCACACAGAACTGTTGTATTTCTGAGTGAAACCGGGTACGATAGCAGCTAGTAGAATATAAATAAACGGTATCAGGAAACTGACGCATACTTTCTCCCTTTTAGCCCAACTTTAATGAGTAAATTACTTTTTATTTACTAAATAAATATAGAATACAACATGGTCGAATGTACAGAAAATCTTATAAACAATTTGTTTTCAAAAATATCCACCCAAATCCATGTATAGGAGGCACTACAGAATACATCGCTACACACGTGGTTTTAAGAGGGGAAATGTCCCCTATTCCCCCCCTCAGGGTTATTAAGGGGCAACATATTTCGAATTTCTTCTGTTGTTCAATGCTAACATGACAAGCATATCAAGTTTGAACTAAATTGGTCAAGAAATAAGAGAGAAGTGGTAATTTTTGTACTCCCTATAAGAATAACATTGGACAACGTACTGCGTTTACTGCAAAATGAAAATTTCAATTTTATCTGCAACCAGTAATAATAGAAAAGTAATTCAAAACACTAAATTATTTAGTTTGTTGAGTTCTTTTTAATGGTGAATAGTAATGTTTTTTAATGTTAATGTTAATGTTTTTAATGTTTTTAAATGTTTTGTTTAATGTTATTTATGTTTTTTTATGAAAAATATAAAAAAACTGGATTTTTGATATTTTAAGTCTTGTAATTTATGAACCCGAATTTTTACAGAAATGCGGGTGGTGTAATGTTGTTGGAAAACTAAAGTTCTACAAACGGCTAAAGTTTAATTAAAATCGTTAGAGCCGTTTTTTGGAAATGTTGATTTTTCATTTTTTTTGCGGTTTTGGGGGATAATTACCCTTAAAAATACAAAATTCAAAAAATGAAAGAAGCGCCTGGAGATATCGTGGATTAGTACCTACATACCAAATTTCATAAAAATTGGACCATTTGTTTGGGCTCTAGCTCTGTACACATCCATACAGACAGACAGACAAACAGACATCACGTAAAAATCACTTTTTTGGGTTCAGGGAACACCAAAACGAATAGTTCCACTAACAACTCAAATTCGAAAATTTTGTCGAAAACAATACTTTCTCCATATTAGCGGTAAAATGGGTCAAACCTCAAACTAACGGTAATAGAAATTAAAGTTATGCCGATATGTCAGAAAAAGTGTCCTCAATATCATACTGAAAATCGGCAAAAATCGGAGTTGCAGAAAGTCGCCATTTTGGAAAAAAGCTCCCGCCATGTTGGATTTAGGTAGGCTTTTCGTAAAATGGTAATACAGAGACACCTAATTGACGAAGAGTGCTAATGTTTGCATCGCTCATTTTGTAATTAAATTTGCTTTAAGAAAATAATAACTTATGCAGTAATTAGTTCGTTTATAATTGGGTTTATTAGGCTAAAACGTTAAATAATGTAAACATTTTCAAACTCTTTTTTAAACTCTTGGGATTTTGTGTTGATTAAAACGCACAGAATATTATCCTACACACTTGGAGTGGTGACTCAAAGATGCCGAATTGAATAGTGTACAGAATTACATACACGTACAGTTTTATTATGTCTGGTAGGTGAGAGATAAATAAGGGCAATGATTAGCGACGTACAGGTGACTTTTGAATGCGTAACACTGGCCGTGGTGCCGGCGCTGACGCCGGCGCGGCGCCGTGCCACTGCAGCCACGATGCGTTGTGAGCCGCGTTACTGTGATGGTATTGGTTGGTTACTATTTTATGTGAAGTAATTAGCAAGTTTTCTTATTAAATGCCATGTAACTGCAGGTTATAGGTACTGCAGTAATTATTAATTGTTATTATTTCTGTTTTTTTATGAATAAAATTACATTTTGGTAATCTTTAGAATTGCAGAGTGAACTTTCAAGATTTATAAGACGTTATAAATAAAATTTATAGAATACGTGAGAGCTTCAAAAACCCCCTTGATATAATGCCACATATATTATCAGTGAAATATGCTTTATCGCTTTAATTAAACAACAGATAAGCAAAGATATATTTGAGGGTGTAACTGACTGGCTTCCCAGTGCAGATTTTCAGTGACTGCCATCCCGGGCACTTAGTCCAATATATGTGACTGGCTTAGCAGTACAAACTTTACGTGACTGGCCTTCCGGGCAAAAACGCCGGTGACTGGCTTAGCATAGGAGTTTTTACGTATAAAAAGTGTTTATTTTTTAAATATATATGACATATATATAATCGGAAATGGCCAACGACAATATTTGAGCAAATGCAAAACTTTATATATCGCATATTTTCCAAATATATGTGGGGGTGTTACTGACTGCATTCCCCGGGTATATTTTCAGTGACTGGATCTCCGGGCATAGCCGTGTATATATATATATATATATATATGTGTCCGTGAGCACGATAACTCTCGTAAAAATTATCCGATTTTGATGAAATTTGGTATAAACGTGTAAAGCAACATTTATGACTTTAAGTTCGAAAACCAGCCAGATCGCTCTACCCGAAGGGGTATTTTGGGGGGGTTTTGTACCCCAAAAATGGGTTTTTTGAATTTTTCACATATAATTTTTGAGATATTCAAACTTTGGATTTGACCATTGGTTTCAGCTTAAAAAAACACACAATTTGGTATTTTGATCATTTCTCTACGTCAATTGGTTACCGAGATATTGAAAGTGCTAAACACAGTACGTTGTCTAATGTTATTCTTATGGAGGAAAAGAAAAATTTTATATCTCGCTTATTTATGAACGTATACTGACGAAACTTGGTATATGGCTTCATCTGGTTGTGGTCTATTGATATTTGCTCAAAAAAACTATTTTTAACCAAAGGCTCCCGTAGCAGCAAACCGCAGCAAACCTGCGTACTCAGCCCCATGTTATTCTTATGGAGAATAAGTAACGTGTTATCTCGCTTCATTATGAAAATAAATAAATGAAATTTGGTATGTGGCTTTACCTACATGAGTTACATTGATATTTGTATAAAACCCCATTTTTTGTGTTCCTTGCTTCAGCAAACCTGCATACTCAGCCGCCATGTTATTCTTATGGAGAATAATTAAAATGTCATAAATTGTTTATTTATGAATGTATATTGATGAAACTTGATATGTGGCTTTATGTGGTATTAAGATACATATTGGCATTGGAAATTCGCTGAGTACGCAGGTTTGCTGCTACGGGGGTATTTACATTTCTACTGTCCCCCCTTATACATAGTATATGGAGAAAGTATTGTTTTCGTCAAAATTGTCGAATTTGAGTTGTTAGTGGAAATACTCGTTTCGGTGCTCCCTGAACCCAAAAAAGTGATTTTTACGTGATGTCTGTGTGTCTGTCTGTCTGTCTGTCTGGATGTGTACAAAGCTAGAGCTCTAACCAATGGTCCGATTTTTATGAAATTTGTTATGTATAGGTACTAATTGACGATATCTCCAGGCGTTTTTTTCATTTTTTGGAATTTTTAATTTTTAAGTTAAATCATCCCCAAAAACCGCCAAAAAACATGATGAAACCAGATTTCTCAAAAACGGCTCTAATTATATTGATTAAACTTTAGTCCTTTGTATAACTTTAGTTTTACAACAAAATAACACCACCCGAATTTCTGTAAATATTCGGGTTCAGAAATTACAATTCTTAAAATATAAAATATTCAGTTTTTGGATTTTTATAAAAAAACATAAATACAAAAATATTACTATTCACCAATAAAAACAGCTCAAAAAACTAAATAATTTAGTTTTGAATTACTGTTCTACGATTACTGGTTGCGGAGAAAATTGAAATTTTCATTTTGCGGTAAACGCAGTACTGTACGTTGTCCAATGTTATTATTATGGGGAATACAAAAATTACTATTTCTCTCTTATTTATTGATCAATTTCGTTCAAAATTGATATGCTTGTCAAGTTAGCATTAACAAACAGAGGAAATTCGAAATATGTTGCCCCTTAATAACCCTGAGGCGAGGAATAGGGGGCATTTACCCTCTTAAAACCACGTGTGTAGCGATGGATTCTGTAGTGCCTCCTAATCAGGGATTTGGGTGGATATTTTTGAAAAAAAACTTGTTTACAAGATTTTCTGTACATTCGACCGTGCTTTGTATTCTATATTTAGTAAATAAAAAGTAATTTATCAATTAAAGTTGGGCTAAAAGGGAGAAAGTATGTGTCATTTTCCTGATACTGTTTATTTTAGTTGACGTAAACAATTGAACTATCCTATACTCTAATATGAGTAAGGTTTGCTAGCTTGCTTGCTTGCGACACGGATCTCAAAAACGGCTCCAATGATTTCCTTAAAATGTTCGAAATAACTTATTTCTGGAATAAAAATAAGTTCTAGACAGGCCTCATCCCTAGGAAAAATCAAATAATGTAAAAAAACTAAAACGAAAAGTTAAAAAAAATTAACATTGGCCTTATGGAGTTTCAAATCAAAACAAAAGAATTGTAACAGCTGTTCATAATCAACCAGGGAACTGTCAAAGAAATACTCATGTTGTATATCTCTATATATAATTCCGTAAGTCAAATTTTTGTAAAGAAATTGTGAGTGACTGGATGGCCGTAGAAGGATGGGAGGGGTATCATTTTAAAGGTCTTGACGTGAATTTTGAGGGAAAACTATTCATTTTTCTAAAAAGTTACCAGAAAACTAGAAACAACGTAAAACATCCCCCATAAGAAAAGCATGGGGATTTAAAAACGTCTGTTTTGTTTACATTAAAACATGTGACTACGAACTGACATGTGTTCCAACAAATCAGATATTCAGAGTATTGGAGCAAGGTTAGGGGCTATGGCCCCTTCAAGCCACTAGTGATTATAACATTTGGTTTTCTGAGAGCAGAGATTAAAAGATTTGAGTGAAGATTACATAAATAGAGTAGTAAAATAAATCAAAGGGACATTGAGCTATAAATAACTAGTGACCTTAAAAATGTAGAAAAGAGGCAAATGAGTTATACAAATCTAATTATCAGTAGGGGGAAGAGGTGAAATATTACTCCAAGTCATCTAAACAAACTTACTGTCCTTCCCCCGAGCAAAGCTTGGCCCCCAGGTACTTGAAGTTAAACGTGATTAAAATTCGTGCTGTTTAAAAATTCATATCCACAGTTAAAATACAGTTACAAATGATAAATTAAAAATAATTATTATTTAAAGTACAGTGTTCTGCCTACTACGATGGCTGCTGACATAACATAAAGTTAATATTTAATTTCGTGTCAGGGCCATGTCCGGTCTTACCTCATTGTTTGCTGTTGTTGTCAGAGTCATATGTTTATTTGCAAATACATAAATCATGCTTCGTTGCTAAATAAAATATACTAGTCGGACCTTCTGTTCGAGCTCGAGCAAATATTCTTTTCTTACTTCAAGAATTTACATTACTCCACGCATTATTCGTCCTGCGTTGGTATTCCAGTCATTATTGAGCGTAGCTCTTACACTACACTCTGGCTTTTTATTTCCAGGTACTCCTCCTGAACTGCTGAAGTGATCCGCACGAAATTTGGCACGGCTATAGTAACCAACTATGGGAAACTATGGAACTATGAAATGTTCCAAATCGGACGTCATGTTTCTGCCCTACGGCCCTTTAAAGTTACAATCCTATACTCTAATATGAGTAAGGTTTGCTTGCTTGCTTGCGTGCTTGCTTGCTTGCTTGCGACACAGATCTCAAAAACGGCTCCAACGATGTCCTTCAAATGTTCGAAATAACTAATTTCTGGGATAAAAATAAGTTCTAGACAGGCCTCATCCCCAGGAAAAATCAAATAACGTAAAAACTAAAATAAAAAGTTAAAAAAATTAACTTTGGGCTTATGGAGTTTCAAATCAAAACAAAAGAATTGTAACAGCTGTTCATAATCAACCAGGGAACTGTCAAAGTAATACTCATGTTGTTTATGATTATTAACATGTGGTTTCCTGAGAGCAGAGATTAAAAGATTTGAGTTAAGATTACATATATAGAGTAGTAAAATAAATCAACGGGACATTGAGCTATAAATAACAACTGGAGGGACCTTACAAATGGAGATAAGAGGCAAATGAATAATACAAATCTGATTATTAGTAGGGGGAAGTGGTGAAATATTACTCCAAGTCATCTAAACAAACTGACTGGTCTTCCCCCGAGCAAAGCTCGGCCCCCAGGTACTGTTAAAATAGGAGAAATATTTTATTTGGTTTATTTACTGTGGGTTGATCATACAGCTGTTATAAGGATCATATCTAACTGCAGACTCTTACTATCAGCTGTTTGTAAATACAGTAGTTTTCTGTGCAATTGTTGTTTTGTTTTAAGTCAGTGGTTTGTTTACCTTAAATAATTAATTATAGCAAATGTATGTGTTTGTTCTTACGTAAATGCCACGTTTACGCAGAGTAGGCGTCAATCCTGTATTGATTAAAAAAATACTTGCTCCGCTCAATATTGCAAGCAGACAACTTCATTGCATTCCTAGTATGTTTGTGATGCCTATTTCTGCTGCTGTGATGTGTTTTGTTAATGTACGGACAGCTGTTAAATTTACAACATAATTTATTTTTAGCGAATTTCCCCTATAGGGAAGAAGCTATTACCGTAGGTCTCATGGTAAGACTTAAGCCCGAGACCATGATAACTTTTCATTTTGAGGTCCCCAGATGCCAAAAACACCATTCGTTCAAATTTTTATATATGTATATATATATATATATATATTTATATATATATATATATATATATGTGTCCGTAAGCACGATAACTCTCGTAAAAAAGGTCCGATCTTAATGAAATTTGGTACAAATGTGCAAAGTACCATTTATTTGAACGAGTTCGAAAACCAGATGAATCGCACCATCCGAAGGGGGGTTTTTGGGGGGTTTTGTACCCCAAAAATGAGGTTTTTGGGGTTTTCACATTTAATTTTGATTTAAATCAAATTTTAATTTATACCATTGAATTCAGCTTAAAAAAACAAACAATTTGGTATTTTGATCATTGCTCTACGTCAATTGGTTACCGAGATATTGAAAGTGCTAAACACAGTACGTTGTCTAATGTTATTCTTATGGAGAAAAAGGAAAATTTTATATCTCGCGTATTTATGAACATAAACTGGCGAAATTTGGTATATGGCTTGATCTGGTTATGGTTTATTGTTGTTTGCACAAAAAACAATTTTTCGCCTATGGCTCCTGTAGCAGCAAACCTAGGTACTCGGTCCCCATGTTATTCTTATGGAAAATACTTAAAATGTTATATATCGCTTATTTATGAATGTATATGGATGAAACTTGGTATGTGACTTCACTAAGATGAGTTCTATTGATATTTGCATAAAAACCCATTATTTTGTGTGCCTTGTTGCAGCAAACCTGCGTACTCATCCCCAATGTTATTCTTATGGAGAATAATTAATATTTTAAATATCGCTTGTTTGTGAATACATTTCTAATGAATCCTGTTAAGTGTTATAATGTGTTATGTTATATATTCATTGGAAATTCGCTGAGTATGCAGGTTTGCTGCGACGGGGGTATTTTTACCTGTAAGATTTCCATTGAAGATTTCCCTAAAGAGGAATGCAAATTATATACAAAGTTTGCTGTAATATGAGGAATGTTTTCGACGGGAAGTTAATGTATGGGTGGCTCTATCAATTATTGTGGACAAACTTATTTTATTTTATGAAATCGGATTTATATATTGTTATTTTTAGTAATGAAATTAATTATTTTAAATCAAGTTCTGTACAATGATTTACTAAGAAAATGCTTTTAAGTTATATTTAAAACCAGGTAAGATGTTTTTACCAGGGTACTCAAGTTTATTTACTTTTTTAGCGAATTTCCCCTATAGGGAAGAAGCTATTACCGTAGTCGGCATGGTAAGACCTAGGCCCGGGACCATGATAACTTTTCGTTTTGAGGTCCCCAGACCCCAAAAACACCATTCGTTCGAAACTGTATATATATATATATATATATATATGTGTGTGTGTGTGTGTGTCCGTGAGCACGATAACTCTCGTAAAAATTATCCGATTTTGATGAAATTTGGTATAAACGTGTAAAGCAACATTTATGACTTTAAGTTCGAAAACCAGCCAGATCGCTCTATCCAAAAGGGTATTTTGGGGGGGTTTTGTACCCCAAAAATGGGTTTTTCGAATTGTTTACATATAATTTTGGAAATAGTCAAATTTTAGTTTTCTCTATTGGATTCAGCTTAAAAAAGCACACAATTTGGTATTTTGATCATTTCTCTACGTCAATTGGTTACCGAGATATTGAAAGTGCTAAACACAGTACGTTGTCTAATGTTATTCTTATGGAGGAAAATAAAAATGTTATATCTCGCTTATTTATGAACGTATACTGACGAAACTTGGTATACGGCTTCATCTGGTTGTGGACCATTGATATTTGCTCAAAAAAAATTTTTGCCAAAGGCTCCCGTAGCAGCAAACCTGCATACTCAGTCCCATGTTATTCTTATGGAGAATAAGTAACGTGTTATCTCCCTTCATTATGAAAATGAATTAATGAAATTTGGTATGTGGCTTTACCTACATGAGTTATATTGATATTTGTATAAAGCCCCATTTTTTGTGTTCCTTACTTCAGCAAACCTGCATACTCAGCCGCCATGTTATTCTTATGGAGAATAATTAAAATGTCATAAATCGTTTATTTATGAATGTATATTGATGAAACTTGATATGTGGCTTTATGTGGTATTAAGATACATATATATGCATCGGAAATTCGCTGAGTATGCAGGTTTGCTGCTACGGGGGTATTTAAAATTATATTTATGTACTGATTTAGCTACTGCCCTAATCTATGAATTTAATGTTTTGAGATATTTAAAACATATATTTTTCCAAGGATATTATAGATATCTTACCCGAAGGGTTTTAAAGTTATACTACTTGGATAAAACTGGACCGTTTTACTTCCATCATTTATTATTTGTTCATTTAAATCTGTGACGTTTATTATTGTAAATGTTCCAACTGGCTTCCATTTCAAGAATGTAGGTTTGATTTTTTTACTCTTGTAATTTAGTGAAGTCTGAGTGCAGTTGTAAATGATGAAGATGTACTGATAAAACATTTTTAATTAACTACTTCAATCTAATCTGGATTTTTACTCCTGCACTGTAAATAAAATAACCAGTAAATAAAATAAATTAACAACAAAATATTCTCGGTCTGTAATTAAAACGCAACGATTAAATGGAATTCGGCCAATAACCAATTTTAAATTATTAACTCACTAAATTTATGAACTTTTCCGGGAAAATTTTGAAGGTGAACCTTATGGAAGAAGCAGGTAGAAACACAAAATGTTTCGTGACTGGAGCCCCCTCTTGAATACAAACTCTCAGTTGAGGAAGGTCAAAGTTGAAGAGCTTCCAGGTTGTTGCCCCGTAGGTCAATACCCAACTCTCGACTCAGCCTCAGTCAATACCCACTGGGCTCCGTCAATAAGACTTCCTCATCACCGCGGGGCGGCTTCAATAGGGGCGGAGGTTTCCGCAACCACGTACAACATTGTAGCAGTATTTCCACTCCGCGGTAAAAAAATCTCTCGGAATTCGTAAAAATATCCCTCTTTATACCTTGGTCTTCTATGAAATATCCTTCAAACATCCCTCATTTATTCTAGAGTTTGTAAAAATATTTTGAACTTGAAATTAGTTTGTTTAAAATCAGCATACTAGTTGGATATATTTGTATTTTTAATTTATAATCAAAATTTTTGTTGTTTGCAAATTGGTTTTTAGAAGTATAATATATATATATATATATATATGCGGCTCATTAAAATTGAAAAGTATGCATTATATTAAACGGTTATTCATGTTAACTCATTAAAAAAAACTATTCTCTCGATTACGTGAAACAAAAAATAGTTCATATAAAAGTAATAAAATTTTTAGCAAACCAGATCTTTGGCGTTAATTTTAAATATTACTTCACTGTGGTGAAAAATTAGTAAATTATGAACATAAATTAAGGGTAATAAAGGATATGAAAAATCTTGGTTTGACCCACCCATGATTTGTGTTCACATCATACTTTGCTCACAATGGTAATTCTTATTACGTAGTGAATTTCCTTTGTAAAGTGAACTATTAGCATGACCCGCACGGTGAAACTTAAGCCCGGGACCACCATAGAAGTTCCTAACGTGACCCCCTGAACACGTTTTGGGGGTCGTTCAAAATTTTTTATATATATATATATATATATATGTGTGTATGCACTCTAGCGGTCACATTTTTTATCCGATTCACTTCAAATTTGGTAGGGACGTTCCTTTCTGTAATTAGACAAGTTCGTTGGGCAAAACAATCGGAAAACGCTAAACCCCTTTTTTGGGGATTAATCTTTCAAATTTCGAGATTTTTGGCCCAAAAAAAGGTCAGAGAAGCCCCGGATGTATAATGAATGTGTGTAAAAACATGGGAATTAGTAAGGCGAAAGTGTTAAGCCCTCTCTCGTCATTCTAGCTTAAATATTTACCGAGTTATTAAAGAAAATGTGTTTTGACTTAACACAGTACGTTGTCTTAAGGGGGTTTTACACTAGAAAAGCCTGTTATTCCTTTGTGAGAGTACTTTTATCATCCTAAGAAACTCACGCCTACTTTCAATCCTGCTTGGACCTTCTCCTAACATTATAATGCGCAAAATTTTATTCCCAGCTTTGCAGGTAAATGAAACCAGGAGCATCAGAACAGCCAAAATATCAGTGTCTTCAGATTTCAATGAAAATTGGTATAAATGTATGTTTTTACACAGATTTTGAGTTTTAAAAGTTTGTTCGTGGAAATTCACTTCCCTCACGTCAGCGTGCTGCGTGCGAACTCGTTATTTAATCAACGCTTGTTAAATGCTCTATTGTTTGAGATCCCATTACATGACAAACGAAGGTGACTTAAGTTAAAACTCTTTCGTTAAAAAATATTTGTTTATTTTAACATGAACTTTAATTTACAATAAGTGAAGTACCTTTGTGGGGGATTGCGACGAAGTTGGAAGGGCCGAGTAGGCTATAGAATTTTAAAGCTAACTAAATTAAACTAAACGCCATTATAAGAGGGGGGTCCAGACAAGTAACATTTTGTGTTTCTAGCTGCTTCTCCTATAAGGCCTTTAACTTTAAAATCCCGACCGTCATCAACGGATTATTCAAAATCGTCGTTTCACGCTTCATTAAAGAGCAAAACAGAAGCGATTTCAGTGAGTAGAATGTTGATATCACAAATAATAATCATACAATAAAATTCCAAAATATTCAATATTCGTGATGTTTGTTATGTGTTAACTAACACGGAATAAATATTATTATTATTATTATTTGTGGTAGCGAAATTCTCCTCACTGAAATCGTCAGGTATTTTTGGCTCGATTCAAATGAACCATCAATTATTAACAATTACGAATCTGTGTTGAGGAGGGACGAAAGATTAACAACACAAAGGGTTTAGGGGAGACACTGGTAGAAGTAGGTGACTGGAGCATTTTTTCCTTATTTTGAAGTTCTATTTTTGCGGCGACGCACACATTTTACAAAGAAGGCTTAAGAGAGGACTCCATCAACAATGAAACAATTGACATTTCTACCTAATTTTCCCATTAGGTAAATTTTAACATTCAAAGCCCGTCCCTCCCTAACGGATTGCCTAAAATTGTTGATTCATAACTCATTTTACAGAGACAAAATAAACCTAGCGGTTTCAGTGGTAACATTTCAATATATCACAAATAATAATACCCTTCCAAAATATTTTTGGTAATACTAACTAACTAGCTGCTACCATCGAGGTAGTTTTAAGTCTTTGGCTGCTACCTGCGGCTTCGCTCGCGACAAATTAAAATACAGTACCTGGGGGCCGAGCTTTGCACGGGGGAAGGCCAGTCAGTTTGTTTAGATGACTCGGAGTAATATTTCACCACTTCCCCCCTACTGATAATCAGATTTGTATAACTCATTTGCCTCTTTTCTACATTTTTAAGGTCACTCCAGTTGTTATTTATAGCTCAATGTCCCTTTGATTTATTTTACTACTCTATATATGTAATCTTCACTCAAATCTTTTAATCTCTGCTCTCAGGAAATCACATGTTAATAATCATAAACAACATGAGTATTACTTTGACAGTTCTCTGGTTGATTATGAACAGCTGTTACAATTCTTTTCCTGGGGATGAGGCCTGTTTAAACTTATTTTTATCCCAGAAATTAGTTATTTCGAACATTTGAAGGAAATCGTTGGAGCCGTTTTTGAGATCAGTGTCGGAAGCAAGCAAGCAATCAAAACTTACTCATATTAGAGTATAGGATAGGATAGGATTAAAAATACTAACCTGACCAGCGCTATCGAATATTTGTTTAGTTTTACCATCTGATTTCCTTTGACCTAACTGACAAACATCTACAGCTGGTCATTTTATAAATGATCCTTCCATATAAGGTTTGCATTGGAACTTTCAGGACCAGGGGGGTGGAGCCCTAAGCTTGGATGTAGACATTGTCAGGTTTATATGTTAATGTGATATAAGCCATGTTCATTTCAAACTTTAGCATAATCGATTCAGCAGTTTATGCGTGATGGAACTGCAAATATCCACACATACATCCAAACAAACATCCAAACTTTCACATTTATAATATTAGTAGGATTGTGAAATCGAAATTTTGTTCACTGATAGCGATAGGTATTTTTTACCATTTAAAACTACTGAAAGATTTCAAATATTTTTGATAATCCTTTAATTAGGGACGGATTTATAAAGTTAAGGGTGCGCCCTACCTGTCTTCTGCACGCTAAAGTAAGGATTTTGCATCTCCCACACTGTAGGTTGAATTGTTAACCAATTAAAAATAATTTGTTATTTCATTCACTAAATGTTCATCTATGATTCATAAGAGTTAAAAATCGTGATTTCAATTCAAACTAAGTGATAGACCATTAGTAAAGTTTTCAAATTAAGCGTTTTCTAAAGCTTCCTGAAGCAAAGGAAAAAATATTTTGGAACAAAATTAACCTAGATTGGAATGTAAAAAGTGAGAAACTGCAAGTTGGGTAGAAATCTGTAAAATAACAGTGCGCTTGAGGAGAACAAAAAGGTCTTCAAGCGTAAATATGTATGGCCCTGCTTGGTAGCGCCGATCATTCAATCTGGGGTAGGGCGCACCCTTAACATCGGCCTTATGGGGGAAGCAGGTAGAAACGCAAAATGTTTCATGACTGGAGCCCCCTCTTAAAGCATGCACTCGTATAGGAACCCCCCCCCCCCCCACTACTGCATACTCACTCATCACTGCCCCTGGACCGCGGCGCTCCCGGGCTGTTGCCCCTGGAGCCCCTCCGATAGCTGTCGGAGCTGGAGCCGCTCGAGTTCTCCCGTTTTTGAGGGGGGGCGGCCCTCGGGAGGCGGCTGGGGGGCTTCTTGGTGGGACTCTTCGCCGGGCTCTGCCCTCTGCCCGCCTTCATCGCATTGGGTCACTTCACTAGTCCGTGATCACATCACAGTAACTGTTCACTTTTGTAAAATGTTTCGTCTTCAGGTTGTATCCATTATAAAGTGTTTTGGGATTTTAATTTACCTAGAATTGTCTAAACCTTTCGAGTAAGTGATACCTGTGAAGTTGGAAAAAACTTCCAAATGTTACGCAATTGCATTTATACGCTACACAATTAAAGTAATTTACTACTAATTTAAACACTTTATGTTATTTGTTTTGTCTTAGTAAAGTGTTGACGATTGAAATTTATAGTTAAATAATAATTTTAAAGGCTTTATAAACTTGACACTAATCCTCAAATAATTCCCAATTAGGCACAAGTTGGAATGTGTCACGGAACTTCCCCCGTTGAGAGTCAATTAGGGGAAATCTACGTTGTCCCATTTTAAGCTTGAATTGTAATATTTTAGGTTTCCACGATAAGGACAGTAAGATTTATTCTGATCATCATATGATAAATAACGCAAGGCCTTGTTATTATAGGTAGCTAAGCGGATTGAATACTTGCTAATGATTTTAAAATTACAATTACACTGATTGAAGCGACTCCGCCTCTCTTCGCTCTTAAATTGGGATAAATTTGTTCCGTTCACAGTATATTTTATACACGTGAGTAACAATTCGCATAAAATATAGTAATCGATAGGGATTTGATTGTTCCAATCAATAATGTTGGATCATAAAAAATGATCATTTTACATATTATATTCTTAGAAAGTTGTTAAGTGTATTATAAGAACTTTCGTAGCCACATGCAACCTTAAAGAACTTAGTTTTTAAACGTAAACAAATTTCGTTCTTGAGATAATATTCTACTACAATGGTTAACTTGGGGCTTTAGTTTAGTTTTTTTGCATCATCTGGTGACAATATCGTGAAGAAAACAAGTTGAAGATCAAACGCCAGAAGTGGGTTACGGGGCTAAGGACGACGCTTGGTTCTAAACCTTATTCATATTTAAACCTGGACTGTAAACCGTTTTATGTCCGCCGTTAATTATGTATGACTGAGGAAAATTAAAACGTTGTCCTTCTTGTGTAATTTGGTCCGGTATTTTGCAGTCTTGCCTCTGCGTTCCTTCGTAATTTTAAAATCATCTCATTAATCAGACTAACGTCTTTATTGTGACTTCAAAGTAAAAGGAATGAAAGAATTGAAATATCTTAATGCGAAATATAAGCTTGTTCGCGAATTTCCTATGGAGTGAGCTATTAGCATGGTGAGAAGCGAGCGCAATTATTGTCCGATTTACTTCAAAGTTGGTAAAACTTCCTGTTATCAGTTGGACAAAATAATCGAAAACCCCTAATTTATTATTGGGTTTTATTTATACAAATTTTGAGTTTTTGTGCTAAAAAAATATTAAAAAAATGTGAAGCCTACTTTATCACTTTAGCACCAATTTGTACCAAGAAAAAGGGAGATTATAATGTCTGCTGAAAATTACAATTTTATTTTGTCGAAAATTCTTTATATCAAACAATATGTCTTGGCCAGTCAGTACATTGAACGCCACGGTAGTTTTTGTCACATATCCCATGTATGACAATTAATTTTTGGTTATTTTAAAGATACATTTTATTAAAACAAGGATTGATTAGTTTTTAAAATTGCTCTAAATTTCATCTATATAAATTCTATGTTTAAATAGCTATTGTATAAAACTATTTACATTTTAATAATTTAATTGGTTCATTTTTTCTTTAAATAGTTTTGTTGTATTTTAAAAACTTGACATTCTCGTAAAAGAAAAAACAAAGATTTAACAGATTAAATTTTGCTTTGATAAACTTTTTTAAAACTTGTGTTCATCAATAATATTAAAGAACGTACAGGAAAAAAACACACACGTTATGTTATACAAAACTTTAAAAAGGTTAGACACCCAAAAAATCACTGCTTTTACACTAACACGGAAGGTATGATATACAGCCTACTACCTCAAATTATCAAAAACAAAATAATTTTTTCAAGAAATTAACTCCTAAAAAATAATAAAACTAAAATCACGTAATAAATCAAACCAGTTTTTATTGTTTTGAGCAACGGAATCGCCTACAATTTTAACTAATGTAAAGCTGCCAATCGCAGAGTAATTGTGTACAAATCATTAAATTATATTACATAACCAACAATTTTTTTAAATTACGCAAAAATCGGAAGACAACATTTTTTAACTCCCTTCCTAATGTGTCCTTAACTCGATTTCCCAAAAAATAAAACCTAATTACACTTTCAACAAAATTTCATCCCCTACGAAATTAAAAATATATTTGTTCAAACCAAAAGATATATCTGAGTATTTACTGTAGAGAACGTGTTGCGCAAGCAATTGGTCTGCCGGGGGGTAGATGGCGCGCACTCCACTAGGCCACTGTCCACTGGCTACTGAGCACTGGAGTGTCGGGGGGCAAGGTGCGAGGGGTTGAGGGTTGAGAGTTGGGGGTTCGATCGCCACCCTACGTCATCGGCACTTAACCCTTCTAGCGGTCAGTCTTCTCCTAGGTCAACAACTCGCTGACCGCCTCTTCAATTGTCTTTTGTTATTTCCGGTTAGTGGACAAGTTAATGGTATCCTTCTACATTTATGTACGCTAAAGTGATTTTTGTTAAAATAATTGATTTTTGAACATATTTTGATGATTTGGGGTAGCAAAAAAAGTCTTAGGAGCACTACAATCAAGTAACATTTGGGGTTTCTATCTGATGCTACCCCAAAAAGCCAATGTCAATTTCGAAAGCCCGTTCCTCCTCAACGGATTATCCGATATCGATTTTTTATGGCTCATTTTGAAAGAAAGGAATACCTAGGGATTCAGTGAGCTGAGTTTTATCACACAAAGTAATCGATCAATACAATTCTAAAGTATTCAATATTTACGATTTTTATGGGTGAACTATTTCTGATAAACTAAATTATGGTGACTGAATTTGAGTTGTTTTCTGTCCGTTAATTAAATTAAAATTTCGGATAATCCGATGAGATGGGTTCGGACTCGAAAGTTAAGGTGCTCCCTCTTAATGGAGATCCGTCTGTATATTTATATAATTAATAAATTAATTAATTATAACTTTTTACCAAAAAAGTAGGCGGCAGTAAAATGACCCAAACACACAACTACATTCCTAAAAACATCACACTAACACAAAATCTAACAGATACACAAAACCAGTCGCATTAGCAAAATTTTCATTTTGTGTTCGAATTCCAAAATAAAACTGCAAACTTCAATTAAAAATCCAAAACATAATCAATATAAGAATAATAATAAAATTATCAAAATTATAATTGTATTACGAATACAAATATTTTTGATATCAATCTCTTCAGTAACAGCAAAAACACTCACTAGCTAAATTTAAATAGTTTTTTAAGTCGCAAAAATAATGCTGTTTTGACTTATATGTGTTTTGTAAAAAAACTACCGATTCCCTGGGATTCAATATGATGTCAAAGAGTATACAAATATTGTTTATTAACTCTAAAACTTAGGTAGTTAAGTTTATGTTGGTCACAGCATTGTATTAACTACCCTTATACTAAAACATTATTTAAATGTTGTACAAAGTTGTAAACTTTATAAGACTGGAATTGTTGAGATTTCAGTTTTGACATAAAGTCATTTTTCCTATGGAGGTGTCAGTTTGAACTATACATGTATTGTCCTTATGCAAGGACCCCCCTCCCCACCCTCATCTTTAGAATTACAAAGTAAAATTCACGGAGTATTTCATGGATCGAGTTTGCATTTTAAGTATGCTTCCAAGAGATTTTTGAGTTAAAGAAATATAAGTAAAAGTGTGCATTTGTTTTAATATTCTAAGTAAAATTGTTTTATTTAATAACATGGATCGTTGATCGCCAAAGATAAAACTCGTCCAATATACAACTAAGTAAGTGATACACCTTGTTTCTACTGTTTATTTTATAACAATATTATAATATTTAAGTTAAAAATCCTTGGTACACTATATACTTAGCCTAGCAGAAGCCAAAAATAAACGGCCTAAAAACTAATTGTTATGTAAGCGATAATGTTTCTTGGTTTTGGTAAAGAGTTTTCAAATTTGATTTTTGGACACGAAAGAAAACAGGATAGGATTTTCCCAATTCAAAATTTACTAAAACCACCTCTTGAAAGTAGAGCAGCCGAACAACAAGGGATTCAGATTAATACTCTAAATGGGATTCAGATTAATACTCTAAATGGGATTCAGGTTAATACTCTAAATGGGATTCAGATTAATACTCTAAATGGGATTCAGATTAATACTCTAAATGGGATTCAGGTTAATACTCTAAATGGGATTCAGATTAATACTCTAAATGGGATTCAGATTAATACTCTAAATGGGATTCAGATTAATACTCTAAATGGGATTCAGATTAATGCTCTAAATGGGATTCAGATTAATACTCTAAATGGGATTCAGATTAATACTCTAAATGTGATTCAGATTAATTTTTAACTTGGAGGCCGGAAATACAAAAGGAACAATAGTCTGGGCGTTAATAATAATAACCGATTATTTATGCTGTTATTGTTTTAGTCTGTATAGCAAGTTTAGACCTTTATACAGACAGAGAGATCTCTAAAAACGATGGAATTTCTTTAAGCAAACTCGTTGTTTAAAATGCTTTCCTGTATTAGCTCATTCAAACGGATATAATAGCATTTTTGAGTTTTTAAAATAGCACTTTAAAATGTAAGACCGGCTGCCATTTTTGACTCGGGGTTTGAGGTCAAGTTTGTGGCTTTGCCTTCTATTTAAAACCTTTATGTTGATCCAATTTAACCTACGCTTTTATGTAAAATTATCTTCCTACTCTATGCAAAGGTTATCAAATATTTGAAAAAATTGACAACCTATTTTGTTCGTGATGCTTGCCATACTTATTATTGAATTCGGGTTAGTTCTTGCCATTAACGAAGATTTAACACAAAATTACAAATAGAACCACAAAAACACTAATAAGTATAAACAATCAAAATTTAAACAAATAAACTTTAGAAATTTTGATTGAATTTTAACTCTTATTAAAAATAACATTAGTTTCCCACCAACAGACTTTTAAAGTTGTAAACTTAATTTGTGAACACGCGATACCTCCTCTAAACTTATAGAACAAGATGTAAAATGCATTCTAATGGCTAACTAAATACTTGTAGTAAAAACTCACTCCATATTCAATACTTCATTCACATAGCAGAACTTATAGAACAAGATGTAAAATGCATTCTAATGGCTAACTAAATACTTGTAGTAAAAACTCACTCCATATTCAATACTTCATTCACATAGCAGAACTTATAGAACAAGATGTAGAATGCATTCTAATGGCTAACTAAATACTTGTAGTAAAAACTCACTCCATATTCAATACTTCATTCACATAGCAGAACTTATAGAACAAGATGTAGAATGCATTCTAATGGCTAACTAAATACTTGTAGTAAAACTCACTCCATATTCAATACTTCATTCACATAGCAGGCCGCACAAATCATCAAAACCGCACTTAATTCATAACACAATATAAAAATCACATATTTTTATAACAATTGCTTATTTTTCAACCCATGTTTAAGCACGGTAGGTATCACAGAGTAGCGGAGCAACAGATACAATGATGGAAAGTGATTGTGGCGGTTGATCGAAGCCCTGCGTGATAGCTATCCTATATTCACTTCCGGTTTGTAAATTGGAGAGTTGAACATTTCGTGACATTTGCGATTTAGGTTGGCAAATATTTCCGGTGTAATTGAGTGCATGTAATAGAGCAGTGTTTAGTGATTATATTATGAACAATTATGTTAGAATTATGTTAAGATATACATACTTTCCATTCCTGTTTAAGAATTAAAAATAACACTCGTTAAAAATCGTATACTCTAAAAGAGCAAATCGTCTGTTTGCAAAATTATCCCGGAATCCAGCTAAACAATTTTGTTGAAACTTTGGAACTAAAATAGCGGACAAATAAATTGACAGTTGAGGGCGTGGTTTGCCGGGCTATCAACCACGATCAGCCAATAGTAGACGTTCTGCATTGCCAAAAATCCACACCAGCTGATCGGAATAACAATCGAGCAATATTTTTTAAGGCAAAATGGCAACAGTGAGAGCATACAGCCATGCTATTGGCTACAGTCCAACTGTAAATTTATTTCCCCGCTATTATAGGGGCTTCTGCATTTACAACATCGATTGGTAAAAGCCTCAACCCCAGGAAAATTCACATTTAAAAAAAATCTTTTGCAAATTGGAAAAAGTAAAATTAGGCTTATAGAAAAAGATCTCTAGAATGTCTTTCCGATCAGCTGGTGTGGAGTTTTGGCAATGCAGCACGCCTACTATTGGCTGATCTCGGTTGATAGCCCGGTAAACCACGCCCTCAACCGGCAATTAATTTGGCCGCGATTATAGAACCATTGAATAACGAACGATTGCATAAAAAGTGAACATCTTTTTCACCCACGAAGCTAATCAACTATCACAATTTACTTTACAGTACCTAGGGGACCAAGCTTTGCTCGGGGGAAGGCCAGTCAGTTTGTTTAGATGACTTGGAGCATATTTCACCACTTCCCCCTACTGATAATCAGATTTGTATAACTCATTTGCCTCTTTTCTACATTTTTAAGGTCACTCCAGTTGTTATTTATAGCTCAATGTCCCTTTGATTTATTTTACTACTCTATATATGTAATCTTCACTCAAATCTCTGCTCTCAGGAAAACACATGTTAATAATCATAAACAACAAGAGTATTACTTTGACAGTTCCCTGGTTGATTATGAACAGCTGTTACAATTCTTTTGTTTTGATTTGACACTCCATAAGCCAAATGTTAATTTTGTTATCTTTTCATTTTATTTTTTCACATCATTTGATTTTTTCTGGGGATGAGGCCTGTCTAGAACTTATTTTTATCCCAGAAATTAGTTATTTCGAACACTTGAAGGAAATCGTTGGAGCCGTTTTTCAGATCAGTGTCGCAAGCAAGCAAGCAAACATACAACCAAACCTTACTCATATTAGAGTATAGGATAATACTCGGTATACCCAGTACTTAAGTATACATAAGCTTAAAGTCTCAAACTTATCGACCCAGGAATCTTTTTTAACATGTTTTGATGTAAAGGAAAATGTACTTAAATGTATTTAAAATTACTTCATGAGATATTAGAATTAAGAAGACATCCAACAAGATAGTGGGATTTATTACATTATTCATAATTCCAACAAAAGATAATGATGTAAATTACACTAATACTTGTTTTGTTTTTTCTAGGGAAAGACGGGAAAATGCTTTACGCACACGTGTCCAGCTTGTAGTGCGGGACCTTTGTCAGACGTAGCTTACCTGCTAAAAATCCTCCTCTAATCTTTCGGACTTTTTTCTAACTTCTTTCTGCTCTTTTCTAACCCGGGAATATTTTTTTAAAATTTGTGCACAATTTTAAAAAGCTATTTTTACCATGCTTTTACTTTTGAAGTAGTTTAAGTATTCACAATATATCAGTTCTGCACCGCTGCTGTTGTTGTTGTTGTTATGTATTACAAACCTACAATGACTCCCTGTACTCTTCAAGCAGTCACGTTTTTGTTTTCTTGTTTGAAAATAATTCTGTACATCAAATGGTAATATTGTGAATTACAGTTTGATAACAAAAGGCATTGTGTGCATGTTTGGCACACGTCTAGGACAAAGTGTACCTACTGTCCTTGTCCTTTCAACTGAAATAAAACATAGTAATTAATCTTACTTTAAAATCATTTTTGTCTTTAAACCGAGTTAAATACACTCTAAAGCTGAGCAGTTGTTTGTTTATCCTCCGTCGTTTGGCCTTTTTTCAAATAGAGAAGTTCTGTTGTTACTTTATTATGGTTGTTTTCTCCCCCACATGGCCTACGGGGTGGCTATTTGGGGATCCAAAACGGTGAAGCATAAGCAAGTGTTTCGTTGTCAAAAGAAGGCGCTTCGGTTGATTTTTTAAATGAAAATGTCTGAATCATGCAGGGGAGTTTTTTCTTATAACAATATGCTGACTTTACCTTGCTTGTATATCTTGGAATGTGTAACATTTTTGGTAAAAAACAAGGAGTTATTTCAGTCTTGTAATCAAAATACACGTTATAGCTTCAGAAACAATCTTTCCCTTTCCATTCCACGCCATAACACAGCTCATTTTGAAAAACAAACATACTTCTCATCTATAAAACTGTTCAACTCTGCCCATATACCTAAAATAGGAATCAGATATTACTAAATTTAGACGTCAGACAAAGATTTTTCTCATAAGTAAGGAATATTACAGTGTCCATGATTTTTTAAATGAAAATTCTGTAATTTAATTTAAAATGTTTTTAGTTATTATTTCTGTTTGGTTATTGATTTTATTTTAAGCTGTTACACAATGTAACAAATTGTGACTTGTTGTCTATGCTATGTATATAGTCTAATGGCAATAAAATGATTTTGATTTGATTTGATTTGATCTATACAGCGTTGAAATGCGTCATTGGAAACCCAGTACACGCATATTTCCCGGTCTGATAAATATGCGTCATCTCCTGCTTTAGATTCGACATGAAGGAAATCCATCTTAGTAAACAAAATTACGTTTTTTAAGGAAAATACGCGAGTAAATTTCCAAATAAAAATACCCATGTATTAAATAATCCGGAAAAATGAATCACTCTTACCACTGATCTTGCTCATACGAGTCACTGAAGAAGCATTATATTTTTCCTACAAGATTCTTTCAGGTTTTTTTTTTCTTAGATCAGTTTTTTTTTAATTCGCCGGAGGGAATTTGTTTTTGCACTGAGTGGAGGAAGTAAGTTTAGAAATTAAGATAAAAACGTTACAAAATCCACTTTACAACGAAGCCGAACACATGCAGGGTTGCTGCAATGTGGGTACAAGGATTGCTATTTACTATTTTAATAAAGTTGAGCTTACTTTTTCTCTCAATGATTTGTCCTACTTTAAAATTACACTTGTATTAAATTTACTTGTTTATCCAGCGTTAACATTTCTAAGCAATACTCAAACTTATGATAGCCTTTCCCCAACACAGTCTTAACATTACAGTGTGTCAAAACTGATTCCAGCAACAAAAATGTGTAGAGAAAACCAGTAATACTTCTTCAGATAATTCAAGAGGGGGCTCCAGTCACGAAACATTTTGCGTTTCTGCCTGCTTCTCCCATACTGTCAATGTTAAATTTCAAAGCCCGAAGATTGTACGAAATCGTTATTTTATGGTTCAGTTTAAAAACCTAGTGATTTCAGTGGGCAAAATTTTAAAATCCTAAATATTTCGCCCTTGAACAAAATGGTGAATATTGAATAATTTGTAGTTTTTTTGAACGGTTATTTGTGACATTAAAGTTCTATGACTTAAATCGCTGGGAATTGTTTTTCTCTATAAAACGAACCATAACTCAACAACTTCGGATAATCCGTTGAAGAGGGGCGATCTTTGAAGTTAACATTGGCCTTATGGGAGAAGAAGTAGAAACACGAATATTTACGTGACTGGAGCCCCCTCTTACCTGCTTCCCCCATAAGGTCAATGTTAACTTTCAAGTTCCGTCCGGTAGTTATTAGTGAATTTCCTATGGAAAGTGAACTATTAGAATAACCCGCACGGCAAAACTTAAGCCCGGGACCACCATGGAAGTTCCTAACGTGACCCCCTGAACACGTTTTGGGGGGGTCGTTGAAAGTGATATATGTGTGTGTGTGTGTGTGTGTGTGTGTGTGTGTGTGTGTGTGTGTGTGTGTGTGTATGCACTCTAGCGGTCGCATGTTTTGTCCGATTTACTTTAAATTTGGTAGGGACGTTCCTTTCTATAATCTGTTGGACAAGTTCGTTGGGCAACACAATCGGAAAACTCTAAACCCATTTTTTGGGGATTAATCTTTCAAATTTCGAGTGTTTGGGCCCAAAAAGAGTCAGACAAGCCCCGGACATAAAAGTAATGCATGGTATTAAGATGGGAATTAGAGAAGCGAAATGTTTAAGCCCTCTCTCGCCATTCTAGCATAAATATTTACCGAATAATTCAAGAAAATGTATATCGGCTAAACACAGTTCGTTGTCTTATGGGTATTTTACATTAGAAAGCATGTTATTCATTTGTTGGTGTATTTGTATCATCCCCAGCAACCACAAGCCTACTTTCAAGCCTGACTGGACCTTCTCCTAACCTTATAATGTGCAAAATTGTATTCCTGGCATTGCAGGTAAATGCAACCAGGAGCATCAGAATAGCCAAAACATCAATGTTTTCAGATTTCAATAAATTGGAATAAATGTATGTTTTTACACGGGTTTTGAGTTTTAAAAGTTGCTTACCAAAACGAGTATTTGAGTTGTATGTGGAAATTCACTTCCCTCACGTCAGCGTGCTGCGTGCGAACTCGTTTTTGAACTATAGTTCTAAAATTTGGTAGGAATGTTGTACTGGTGATTTCCATTTACGTTTGAAAATTCGTAACAAAATATTTAAGTTTTAGTATTTTGAGGCGAAATTATTAATATATAAAAAATAAATTGGAAACGTTCTTACCAAAATCGCTCCCTTATTTTTCCTCTTTAAAACAAGCTCCTCTTTTAGGCTGGATGGAACTTGAAAACATTGCTCTTACGGGTTTAGAAAGCTACCTGGATTTACTGTTGCCCCCTCTCAATACAGTTGAGTCAACCCCTTGTACCATAAATTCCCATAGTTCTTTCGATATCCCATACTCCTTTGGTCAGACACTAAGAGTTCGAGTGAAGGAACCAGGTGCATCAGAACAGCCACACGAGGCGTTACGGGGACAGTAACGCACCAAGGACCCCAGGACCTTTCCACGCCGGTGATCCTGATAGCAGGATAACGACCGTCTGTCTGTCGTGGGCGGGGGAGGGGGAGGGGGAGGGGGAGGGGGCGGGACTGCCTCTGAGTCAGTCTGCGTCTACAGTATACCCAGTATACCCGCGGTCCACGCGTCGCAAGGTTCAAAGTTCGAGACAGTGATTTTAGTGTTTGGTGAAGCCGGCTCATAGGGTTAATATAGGTAAGTATCTTAATTTAATCACTAAACAATATCGCCGCAGCTTGTATTACATTTAAAATATATATTTTGTTGTATAATTTATCAAATTTTGTTATTGTTTATAAAGCATTTTTATTCGCGTTTAAAATAAAAATCTTATACAAAACATAATGAAATACCAAATTTGATTACAATGCTAATTTAAGTGAATTTACTTTGGAAAATTTCAGTATTTTTATACATTATTGGAAGATTTTTGTAGTACTTATAAGGTATTTTGACGGTTTTACTTTGATAAATAAAAAATATTTAATTTAATACGTAATTTTAATTTTTTACATTTTTTTACATATCTATAGTTATTGAAAAGGATAATTTAAAAACTGTTTAATTATATTTTTTATATTAGCAATCCAACCATTAAAATTATTCTTTATCAGGCCTACCTTAAAAAATGTCGATTAAAATACCGTGCATTTTTCTTAAACCCAGACTATATCTTTACGAAAACAATATTTAGAGACCATAATTTATGCTTCGCATTTAAAATTCATTGATACAATAATTGATTTGTAGTATTTCAAACGCAATATAAATTCACCTTTCTACAATTTACAACTACAGTAACTAAGAATTCAAAAAACGAAAGTGTGAAATTAATAATGCATTGACTGGTGAACGGTAATGGATAGTTTCACGCGGGAATGTTGCCAGTCTGGTCTATTAATGGAAACAGCTGATGTGTGACATTGTTTACACGTTGGTGTCCCTTTTAAAACTTCCGGCATAGGCATTATCCCACTTCCGATATTCACTGCTTACATTGAGAAGGTAAATTATTTACTTATCAGAGAAGTGAAAAGTTGTTCGTTACTTTGTAGAAATTGAGATGAAACATCTTAAATTCAATTTATTGTACAAATTTCCACTGATGCATTAGTTTTAATTTGTTTAAGGTATTTAAATAATGTACGAAAAAAAGTTAAAGTAGATTATAAACCTGAATTTGAGTGTTAAATTTAGTAGGCTAAAATAGTCTTTCCCCATTAGCTTCAACTCGCAATTTTTTTGACAATTTTACACTGCGTACTTTTTTAGAACGATATATTTTCTTGGTGCAGTGTTGTTATTTAATATTCATGACGCGCAACACAGTTTAGTCAGAGAGGATGTTGTCTAAGTCTTGTGTCATCATCTCAAGAACACTGAACAAATATTTTATTTATAGTTATAGTGATTACCACTTATTAGTGAATTTCCTTTAGAAAGTGAACTATTAGCATGACCCGCACGGTGAAACTTAAGCCCGGGACCACCATAGAAGTTCCTAACGTGACCCCCTGAACACGTTTTGGGGGGTCGTTCAAAATTGTATATATATATATATATATGTATTCATATATATATATATATATATATATATATATACATATATATAGACATATATAATATATGTGTTTGCACTCTAGCGGTCGCATTTTTGTCCGATTTACTTCAAATTTGGTAGGGACGTTTCTTTCTGTAATCAGTTGGACAAGTTCGTTGGGAAAAACAATCGGAAAACTCTAAACCCCTTTTTTTGGGGATTAATCTTTCAAATTTCGAGTTTTTGGGCCAAAAAATGGTCAGAAAGGCCCAGATGTAAAATCACTACATGTTAAAAGATGGGAATTAAAAAGGCGAAAGTTTTAAGCCCTCTCTCGTCATTCTAGCATAAATATTTACCGAGTTATTAAAGAAAATGTGTATCGACTAATAAGTACGTTGTCTTATGGGGGTGTTATACTAGAAAAGCCTGTTATTCCTTTGTTAGAGTACTTTTATCATCCCCAGCAACCTCACGCCTACTAATAAGCCTGTCTGGACCTTCTCCTAACCTTATAATGCGCAAAATTGTATTCCCAGATTTGCAAGTAAATACAACCAGGAGTATCAGAACAGCCAAAAAATCAATGTTTTCAGATTTCAATAAAAATTGGACAAATGTATGTTTTTACACTGATTTTGAGTTTTAAATGTTTTTATGTGGAAATTCACTTCCCCCACGTCAGCGTGCTGCGTGCGAACTCGTTTATTAATTTATGAGCAGGTCTTCAAGCCATTTTTCAGAAGCAATAAACATTTGAACGACAAGTTGAATTAAAATCATCGCAGGTATTTTGAAACATCATCATCGTAACTTGTATGATTCACTTAACACTGTGGAATCAATTATCAAATACGCGACAATTATCGCTAATCGTTATGGAATATTTAGAAACATTTCCATCAAGAAATAGTGTTTTGCGTTATTAAAAATGCAATAAAATTTGTTTATATAGTACTTAAAACGCTTGATTGAGTAGTATTAAATTATGGTAACCGAAAGTTTCTCCTTGCCAAGAATTTTGGAATATATGTAATTACTAGACCAGTTGCAGCTTCGCCCGCATGAACTATGATAGTTGTATGTGCTTCAATCTGTGGTTAGCCCGTGGAACTAATACGAATCAAGATCAGCTGTTTGAATTTTCATCAGCTCAAACCAAAGTGAATGCCCATAAGAAATACATGGTAACTTTAGGACCCAAACGGGGCGGAACACAGGGGGAATTTCGTAATACCGTTTCTTAGCAAACACCTAGGGCCAAAGAGGAACTTATATGTCAAATTTCAACTCTGTATAGGCCTTATAGTTAAGGAGATTTCGTGATAGGCCAGTCAGTTAGTCAGTGGTATTTCGTTTTGGATTAAGATATATATAATATATGTTCAATAATAATCTATGTACTCTATGTTCAGCTGTGTTGTAAAGTTTAAATTATACAACACTTGGAAGGTGGCCAGAAAAGACATATCTTATGCGAAGGATAAATTTACTTACTATTTTGATACACATAACAAATTAATATATTTTGACGTGTAGTCAAATAATTGGTAATAATGACACAACAAATAAATTGAATTTAACCCACGAGAATAGATCCCAAACAAATGTTTATTTGAATGAAACATTAACATAGGTTGTAGGGTCTATATACAGAGTTCGTCCTGAAAGAGGGGGCTCCAGTCGCGTAACATTTCGCGTTTCTACTTGCTTCTCCCAAAAGCAAATTTTAACTTCCAAATCTCGTTCCTCCTCAACGGATGATTCGAAATCGTTGATTCGTTGCATTTTTGCAAAAAAACAAAAAACATATTTAGCGATTTCAGTGAATGTATTTTGATATCACAAATAGCCTAGTAATCGTTCAATACAATTTAAAAATATTCAATAATTGCGATTTTTTTGTTTTGGGTTAACTATTTATGGCATCAAAATTCTTCTCACTTACAATTGCTAGGTTTATTCTCCATAAAACGAACCATGAATCAACAATGTCGGATAATCCGTTGAGGAGGGACGGGCTTTGAAAGTTAACATAAGTTAATTTCAGAAGCGGTTTAACTCCGTTTTTCCCTTTCATATAGTTTAAAAAACATTTTATTTTCATTAAAAAAAGGCTAAATCTTACCTATGACCTTATGGGAGAAACCTCTTATCATAGGTTGCAGACCTTTATACAAAGATATTAGTTTCCTAGGACAACAGTTTTCCGCAAGATTGTCATGAAAACGATTTATTCAAGTCCCCAAGACTCCTCTTTAGTAGTCCAAATAGTTTTCAAGAGTTCACCATAAATTTAGTGTTATACAAATTGATAATTAAAAAGCTTGTGATCTGCTAATAACCTCTACGAACATATACATTGCCAAAAAGGATGAATTGCTATTATAGCCTTCTATTCACTGTCTGTCACGTGACAGTAAGGCGGTCTCAAATTCGCGAGCAGATGTTTCATATAGGCAGGTGGGCCCCGTTTGTAACGGCTCACAAACGGCTCAGGAATACGGGCGTGTCTTGGGTCTTCGCCGTAGTGCCGCTGTTCATACCTGGGAATAACAAAATTGAAATTCCTCTTAAGAGTGGGTTCCATTCACGAAACATTTAGCGTTTCTACCTGCTTCCCCCACAAGGCCCTTAAATTTCAAAGCCCGTTCCTCCTCAACTGATTGTTCAAAATCTTCGATTTATGGCTCATTTTAAAAAGGGAAAAAATACCTGGCGATTTAAATTACCTTAATTTTTGTATTAGAAATAATAATTGTGAAACAAATTCCAAAATATTATTTAGGTTGTTTTTATTGGATGTCTATTTGCAGTATCGAATTTTGCACTCTGAAATCACTAGGTATTTTTTCTCTTTCAGATAAATTATAAATTAATTTCGCATAATTCGTTGAGCAAGGACGGGATTTGAAAGTTAACATTGACCTTAGGAAGACTGAGGCTGAGGCTGAGGACTGGAGCCTGCTTTTAATAGGCAAGCCATAAATTATTATAAAGTCAAGGCATTCGTAGAAGTTTAGTTGTTTAATTGGTATACTTTAATTTTTACCACAGCCACATAATAAGGTGGTCAAACTCTCTTTAATCCATTAAAATATTTCTCATTGTTATAATCTGCCAAATTAATTTCTATTTTCCTCTGAGAGCTTACTTTAGTATCAAATACATCCACGGCTATGGCATTATACAGTAATGAGTACAATCAAAACATCCATGATAAAAAGGTAAATTAGTAATTTACAACTTTACTTCTGTTTTTGGCTATCGAGATCGAGTTATATATAGATACTCATGTTATAAAGTATTATTTCATTGTTAGTGAATTTCCTTTGGAAAGTGAACAATTAGCATGACCCGCACGGTGAAACTTAAGCCCGGGACCACCATAGAAGTTCCTAACGTGACCCCCTGAACACGTTTTGGGGGGTCGTTCCAAATTACCTGCCAAATTAGTATGTATATATATATGTGTGTGTTTGCACTCTAGCGGTTGCATTTTTTGTCCGATTAACTTCAAATTTGGTAGAGACGTTCCTTTCTGTAATCAATTGGACAAGTTCGTTGGGCAAAACAATCGGAAAACTCTAAACCCCTTTTTTGGGGATTAATCTTTCAAATTTCGAGTTTTTGAGCCCATAAAGGGTCTGAAAAGCCCCGGATGTAAAATTAATGCATGTAAAAAGATAGGAATTAATGAGGCAAAAGTTTTAAGCCCTCCCTCGTCATTCTAACATAAATATTTACCGAAAATGTGTTTCGACTAAACACAGTACGTTGTCTTATGGGGGTTTTACACTAGAAAAGCCTGTTATTCCTTTATTAGAGTACTTTTATCATCCCCAGCAACTCATACCTACTTTCAAGCCTGCCTGGACCTTCTTCTAACATTATAATGCGCAAAATTTAATTCCCAGCTTTGCAGGTAAATGAAACCAGGAGCATCAGAACAGCCAAAAAATCAATGTTTTCAGATTTCAATAAAAATTGGATTACATGTATGTTTTTACACAGATTTTGAGTTTTAAACGTTTTTATGTGGAAATTCACTTCCCTCACGTCAGCGTGCTGCGTGCAAACTCGTTATTGTTTGATTCCAATGTGAATACGTAAACCAATCAGAAGCTAAATCACATGAAACATAATTACAGCTAATCTATTGTACTAATTCCCTAAGGAATTTCTTGTGTACAACAAAAGTCTTTTATTTATGTACCGATTTTGATGATTGAGGTGTCAAATTAAAGGGATTTCTCTGTAGAAGTCATGGAATAACTTTTGCCTTCCTCAGTTCAATGTGCCCATTGAACTTTAAAGTTTCCATGTTATTCTTATGAGCAATGTTGAATAGATAAGAAACAGATGTAGTTGCAGCAACAATTTTAATCAGCTGTTCATTCCTGAATTCTTTGTGCGAAGCACGCGTAATCAGCTAGTCATGAATTAATTTTAAAGCATTGACATTGCTTTTTGAACCTTGAGTAAATTTTTAAAGGCAAACACGAAAATCAGGCTCCATTGGGTTCTTCCCCATCCAATTTTCTTTGAATGTATTAAATTGCACCCTTCTAGGTCGCTCGATAGCTTCATAAACCTATGCAGAGATAAAAATTTATTAATTTTTCCTTACGAAATTATACACTAAGAAGATTTTCTCATTCATAGTAATAAAACCCGCGAGTCATCAAGGGTACGTAGACATAAAATTAGATCAATAAGACGTCGCCACGATGTCTTTGCTTGTTTGGGGTGATTGCTAAGGCTTCCGCACGCACGGCTTAAATACTTGTTACAAATGACAGGTACTGTATATAAACAGTGGATGCGGAACATATGCTTCCTCATAGACATAAGTGCCCACGGATACTAGAAAAGAAACGGTAGGAGGCATAAACATAAACAAATTACGTTTTTGGATCGAATGTAAACAAACTTTGACATATAGTTCAGTTTATTTATCCTATATTATAATATGAGTAAGGTTTGCTTGTATGTTTGCTTGCTTGCTTGCTTGATTGCTTGCGACACTGATCTCAAAAACGGCTCCAACGATTTCCTTCAAATGTTGGAAATAACTAATTTATGGGATAAAAATAAGTTCTAGACAGGGCTTATCCCCAGGAAAAATCAAATATTGTAAAAAAATTAAAATGAAAAGTTAAAAAAATTAACATTGGGCTTATGGAGTTTCAAATCAAAACTAAAGAATTGTAACAGCTGTTTGTAATCAACCAGGGAACTGTCAAAGTAATACTCATGTTGTATATGATTATTGAGCGGAGCTCCTATACTACACTCTGGCTTTTTATTTACACGTACTCCTCCTGAACGGCTGTAGTGATCCTCACGAAATTTTGCTCGGTCATAGTAACCATCTATGGGAAGGTATAAATCTGAAATGGTCCAAATCGGACATAAGGGTTCTGCCCTACGGCCCTTTGAAGTTAAAATGTTATTTTAATAGGAGAAATATTTTATTTGGTTTGTTTACTGTGTGTTGATTATACAGCTGTTATATGGATCACATTTAAATGCAGACTGTTACTATCAGCTGTTTGTAAATACAGTAGTTTTCTGTGAAATTGTTGTTAGTGAATTTCCTTTGGAAAGTGAACTATTAGCATGACCCGCACGGTGAAACTTAAGCCCGGGACCACCATAGAAGTTCCTAACGTGACCCCCTGAACACGTTTTGGGGGGGTCGTTCAAAATTGTATATATATATATGTATATATATATATATATATATATATATATGTGTTTGCACTCTAGCGGTCACATTTTTTGTCCGATTAACTTCAAATTTGGTAGGGACGTTCCTTTCTGAAATCAGTTGGACAAGTTCGTTGGGCAAAAGAATCGTAAAACTCCAAACCCCTTTTTTGGGGATTAATTTTCCAAATTTCAAGTTTTTGGGCCCAAAAAGGGTCTAAAAAGCCCCAAATGTAAAATTAATGCATGTAAAAAGATGGGAATTAGTGAAACGAACGTTTTAAGCCCTCTTTCGTCATTCTAGCATAAATATTTACTGAGTTATTAAAGAAAATGTGTTTAGACTAAACACAGTACGTTGTCTTATGGGGGTTTTAGACTAGAAAAGTCTGCTACTCCTTTGTTAGAGTACTTTTATCATCCCAGCAACCTCACGCCTACTTTCAAGCCTGACTGGACCTTCTTCTAACATTATAATGCGCAAAATTGTATTCCCAGCTTTGCAGGTAAATGAAACCAGGAGCATCAGAACAGCTAAAAAATCAATGTTTTCAGATTTCAATAAAAATTGGAATACAAGTATGTTTTTAGACTAATTTTAAGTTTTAAAAGTTTTTATGTGGAAATTCACTTCCCTCACGTCAGCGTGCTGCGTGCGAACTCGTTTTGTTTATTTTAGTGGTTTGTTTGTCGATACATTTCTGAACATTATTGATTAAATAAATACTCGCTCCGCTCAATATTGCAAGCAGACAGCTGCATTGTATACCTAGTTAACATGTGGTTTCCTGAGAGCAGAGATTAAAAGATTTGAGTGAAGATTACATATATAGAGTATTAAAATATATCAAAGGGACATTGAGCTATAAATAACAACTGGAGTGACCTTACAAATATATAAAAGAGGCAAATGAGTTATACAAATGTGATTTTCAGAAGGGGGAAGTGGTGAAATATTACTCCAAGGCATCTAAACAAACTGACTGACCTTCCCCCGAGCAAAGCTCGCCCCCAGGTTCTTTGTACTAATATCGTCTGCAGTGATAACAGGGAACATACTGGCGTTTTAGACTAGCCATATATAAATAAAAACAAATGTGTTTACATTCGATCCTCTGACATCATTTGTGTATGTTCATGGTCCTTACCGATTTTGTTCCTGGTTATCGTGGAAGTGTCTGAACGTGTAAATTATGCGGCGAGTCTAGGTAAAATTGTGATTATATGCGTTTTTAAGAGGGTTATTAATTGTGTTTGTTAATTTTGTTGTAAATGTACTTAGTTGTCTCCTAGTTTTTGACATCATGTCAGTGTTTTCGCCCTCAACTTCCAAACCGTAGTCTTTTAACATTTTAAATAGATTAAATTCTATTAACTTTGGATGTTTTCTTTGTTTAAAATTCATTGTTTGGTGATGGTGAGTTTATGTTATTTAAGATATTATTTCGGACATTTTCCATCACTGATTATGGAAAATAGAAAAATCATATCAAATATTTAGTGAAGGAAAATGTCCGCAATAATTTCTTGAATGTTTTCTTCTCATAAATTAATTTGTATGAATGTTATTTTTAATGCTTTGCTTCTGTTAATGTTAACCCACAAAATGTTAACAGTTTTAAACTTGTATGAACAACTTTACGAACCCCTTGCTTGATTTGTGATAAATTCCTTTTGGATTACGAAAATGTAAATATTTAGTCAATTTAACAATGTTTAACCTATCGGAAGTTAAATTTTAATTTTATAACATGATCCTGAATAAAAAACCATGTATTTTGCGGTTTAAATAATCGGGGCATTTTATAAAATTTCAATATCAATTATAATTATTCCAAACTGTATTAACATTTCTTTCAATTCTTGATATCAAAATTGTGCTCACTAGCATCGTTGTGTTTTTTGCTCTTTAAAATGATCCAAGTTATCATTGGCCTCACGGGAGAAGCAGTACAAACGCGAAATCTTACCTGACTAGAGCCCCCTCTTGTTCAACATTTTAACAAGTAAAAGCATTTTCACCAAAACAATCCAGTCCTCGCCCGCACCTTCCTACGACCCCCATAACCGTTGCCATTGTCGGGAGAAATTTCCCTTTCGTGGAGAAGGTCGAGGTTTCGAATGTCTAATTAATAAAATCGATGGTGAAATTTCCATTGATCACGATTCTCCCCCACACGGCTAGGCGGTGACGCCGCTTTCTACGGTTCGGTTCCCAGGTCCCGCTGTTCCCACTGTTCCACGTTCCGCTGTTCCCACTGCTCACCTCCAATCATCCAGGACCACCCCGTGTGAGAAAGATCGCAACAGGCGTGAACTATGTCGTGGGTTTTATTTGTCGGAGTGATATCTGTTGGGTTGTTTGTTACATGTGGTTTGTAAGGAATGAAGGAATCAGTTGGCAGATAATTCTGTTAAATAAGTGTTTGGAATGATTTAAAAAAAATGTTGACTAGTAAAGTTGTCTCACATAAGTATGTTTATTATCATTATAATTTATAATTATATATTTTGTATTAATTAGCATAAATATTGTTGTATCGTAATGTCAACTAATTTGTAAATTAGACCTTACTGTTAAGCAGTAAGACGAATACAAAATCTTCTTTAATAACTCGGTAAATATTTATGCTAGAATGACGAGAGAGGGCTTAAAACTTTCGCCTCTCTAATTCCAATCTTTTTATATACATTGATTTTACATTTGGGGCTTTTATGATCCTTTTTGGGCCCAAAAACTCGAAATTTGAAAGATTAATCCCCAAAAAAAGAGGTTTAGAGTTTTCCGATTGTTTTTCCCAATGAACTTGTCCAAAGGAACGTCCCTACCAAATTTGAAGTAAATCGGACAAAAAATGTGACCGCTAGAGTGCAAACACACACACATATATACAAAATTTTGAACGAACCCCCAAAACGTGTTCAGGGGGTCACGTTAGGAACTTCTATGGTGGTCCCGGGCTTAAGTTTCACCGTGCGGGTCATGCTAATAGTTCACTTTCCAAAGGAAATTCACTAATAAACATAAATTTCACTTAGGCTGGCTGTTTTATCTCGCTGGTTGTATATTTAATTTTTTTATGTTAGCTCTCAAAATCGGATCACAAATTTTAAATAATATATACGGTTTTCATCAGTTTCGCCCAGTTAGCCTTCAAAGATCCTATGTTAAATGGAGAACATTTGATTTGAACGCATTATTAATTAAACTTATTTTCACCTACAGAGTACATATTTAAGGTCCACTACAGTGCAGGTAAATTGATTTCCCGTGACTTCAATTGACCAGTGGGAGATTTAACATCAAAATTCTGTCGGTGAAAAACTCAACTCACCTGATGTTTAGAGACCATAACATTAAATATTGTGGAGTTTTATTTACAGTTACTGATTTTACCATTAGGTTTAACACACTTCAAGTCACTTACTATCAATACAAACCCCATAATAAAACCAGTCGCCGGTCAATGCAATAATTAAACTCTGATTTATACCACAAGAGACTTCCTGCACTGGAGAAAGTGGCCTTGATTTATAATAATGACACCTTGCACTCCTTTCTTCCCCATGTTATGTCCAAGCCTAGGTATGGATACGTAACCACCGCCGCCGGAACCGGACCTCCCCCCCACCCGGCAGTGGGTCATGTGATCAACAATGAAGATGATGCGCTATCATGAATAAAAACCGCGCTGTCATCGGGAACTTATTTCACATCGAGTGTTCAAAAATCGGCAGATCTGCTTCTTTTTAAAGGAGACAATATACTCTACGGAGTAATTTATGACCTGTTTCTATCGGTTTCCCCTATAATGCCAATGTTAACTTTCAAATTCCGTTCTTACTTAGGATAATCTAAAATTGTTGATTTATAGGTAGTTTTATAGAGCAAAAAAATACTTTGTGAAGTAAGTATAATTTAACAAACCTAAATAACGGTTAAGTAGGTGTTTGTTTATTTGTTGTTATTTCGTTATCAATTTTCAATCGTAAAATTCTTATAAATTCAGTTAATCTACATTTTAAACTGGGATTTGACAATAACTCAGTTGGATGGAACAGAAATTTGACCATTTTTACTTTCTCCCCTTATATGGTGTATATGGAGAAAGTATTGTTTTCGTCAACATTTTCGATTTTGAGTTGTTAGTATAAATATTCGTTTTGGTGCTCCCTGAACCCAAAAAAGTGGTTTTTACGTGATGTCTGTGTGTGTGTGTGTGTGTGTGTGTGTGTGTGTGTGTGTGTGTGTGTGTGTGTGTGTGTCCGCGCGTGTGTGTGTCCGCGTGTGTGTGTGTGTGTGTGTGTGCGTGTGTCTGTGTGGATGTGTACAGAGCTAGAGCCCTAACCAATGGACCGATTTTTATGAAATTTGGTATGTAGGTACTAATCCTCGATATCTCCAGGCGTTTTTTCATTTTTTGAATTTTTGATTTTTAAGGGTAATAATTATCCCCCAAAAATCGCCAAAAACCATGTAAAATCCAAATTTCTTATAAACGGCTCTAACGATTTTGATTAAACTTTAGTGGTTTGTAGAGCTTTAGGTTTCCAACAAAATGGCACCACCCGAATTTCTGTAAAAATTTGGGTTCAGAAATTACGGACTTAAAACATCCAAAATTCAGTTTTTTGTATTTTTCATAAAAAATCATAAGTGCTAAAAAAGATTACTATTCACCATTGAAAACAGCTAAAAAAACTAAATAAATTAGTATTTTGAATTACTATTCTACGATTGCTAGTTGCGGAGTAAATTGAAATTTTCATTAGTAAACGCAGTACGTCCAAAGTTATTCTTATGGGGAATACAAAAATTACAATTTCTCTCTTATTTACTGATCAATTTCATTAAAACTTGATATGCAGGTAAGTTAGCATTGACCAACAGAGGATGTTCGAAATATGTTGCCATTTAACCCTGGGGGGGACAAGGGGGCATTTCCTCTCTCAAAATCTCTGTTTTTAGCAACGGACTCTCTAGTGCTTCCTAAAAAGGGATTTGGGTGGATATTTCTGAAAAGAACTATTTTAGATCATTTTCTGTTCATTTATCTGTACTTCATATTCTATATTTAGTAAATAAAAAATCATTTTTTCATTCAAGTTTGGCTAAAAGGGAGAAAGTATGTGTCAGTTTCCTGATACCGTTTATTTATTTTAAGTCTAAGTTTTTTAAAGTTTAAGAGGGGGCTCCAGGCACGCAACAGTTTGCGTTTATACCTGCTTGATCCGTAAGACCAATGTTAACTTTCAAAGCCCCTACCTCCTTCTAAGGATTAAAATCCTAAATATTGAATACTTTAGAACTTAATTGAAAAATTATTAATTCCGATGGACAAATTTTGCGTACTGCTCATTTTACAGTTTTTTATATTTAAAATGAGCCATAAAACAACAATATCGAATAATGCAAATGTTTCCCGACTGGAGCCTACTCTTAATCACACCAAAAACTAAATAGAATCGGGTACATGGCGGGAATCACGCATAACTTAAGTCCCAAATGGATATTCTACAAGATATTTATCTGGAAAGCCAACTAAAATAGCTAGTGAAAAATTATAATTATAAAATTAAAAAAAATAGTGGAGAATTATAATAGAGACATTCTTTCTACGAGTTAGCGCTCCAGCCACAAACTAATAATAACTCAACCATACGCGTTCTGAACACTTCATAAATCGTATTATATTATGTTTTCCAGCTCTTGATTTCTTGTCGTGTCAACCCAACCGACCGTCCAATGACGCCATCGCTGACGTCACACAAGTATCACGTGACACAACAACTACTAGTTGCCAGTGCGGTTTGTTGTTCCTTCCATTTCACTCCTTCTGTAGAATCGCACGTCTCTCGTTACATGGACTGACAATAAACCATTAGAAATCACTCCTGTTACTCTGACTAGCCGGTGCCGGCGGTAAGGTTTTCGCTCAGGGTTTCGCCCATAAATCCTCCATGATAAGAGGGGGCTCCAGTCACGAAAAATTTTGCGTTCTATCTGCTTCTTGTGTAAGGCCAATGTTTTCTTTTAAAGCTCGCCCTTCCTCAATGGATTATTCGAAATCGAGTATTTATGACTCATTTTTAAGAGAAAAAGTTATCTAGCAATTTCAGTGATCAGAATTTTGGTGTCACAAATAATAATCGATCATTAAATTCCTACATATTCATTATTAATGAATTTCCTATATAGGAAAGTGAACTATTAGCATGACCCGCACGGTGAAACTTAAGCCCGGGACCACTATGGAAGTTCCTAACGTGACACCCTGAACACGTTTTGGGGGTCATTCAAAATGATATATATATATGTGTGTGTGTGTGTATGTGTGTGTGTGTGTGTGTGTGTGTGTATGCACTCTAACGGTCACATTTTTCGTCCAATTTACTATAAATTTGGTATGGGCGTTCCTTTCTATAATCAGTTGGAGAAGTTCGTTGGGAACAACAATCGGAAAACTCTAAACCCCTTTTTTGGGGATTAATCTTTCAAATTTCGAGTTTTTAGGCCCAAAAAGGGTCAGAAAAGCCTCGTATGTAAAATTAATGCATTTAAAAAGATGGGAATTAGTGAGCCGGAAGTTTTAAGCCATCTCTCGTCATTCTAGCTTAAACATTTACCGAGTTATCAAAGAAAATATGTATCGACTAAACACAGTACTTGTCTTATGGGGGTTTTATACTAGAAAAGCCTGTTGTTCTTTTGTTAGAGTACTTTTATCATCCCCAGAAACTCACGCCTACTTTCAAGCCTGTTTGGGCCATCTGCTAACATTATAATGCGCAAAATTGTATTCCCAGCTTTGCAGGTAAATTAAACCAGGTCCATCAGAACAGCCAAAAAATCACTGTTTCCAGATTTCAATAAAAATTGGAATAAATGTATATTTTTACATTGATTTTGAGTTTTAAAAGTTTTTTTGTGGAAATTCACTTCCCTCACGTCAGCGTGCTGCGTGCGAACTCGTTTTCACTTACAGGTCTGTTTAGTGGTTATTTTAATATTGTTAATGACTCCACACATTTTTTGTTATATTTTTGTTTGATATGCCAAACTGAGAGTTTGTAATTACTATCACAAGTGTTTAGTTTTATATTTTCCTCCGTTCAACCATAAAAAACAACACGATTGTTGTAATCTTGTAAGAGGAAGAAACCTCTGAAATATAAGTGGCCCTCTATTTGTCCAGTCTAATTATTATAATGGGTGTTGTTATGGTTCGTTTGGTTCGAACGCTGAGCTGTTATGTCAGGAAGTAATAGATAGTTTGGATATTTTCAAATGTTTAGGACTACATTGACTGAAAATTATTGTAAATTAAATTAAACTGTAACTGAAAAGCATAACAAAATATATTAATTCGTCCCAAAAAGGTATACCTCTGGGTGGTGTGCTTTAATCCCTCTTATTTATCTTGAGATAAACTTTATTTTATTCATAGTTTAAAATAAGTTTCAAAAAACGTTGCAATATTAAAACTTCAATAGGCAATTCAATAATGTTTGCCGACACTAATTAAGATAGCATGTTTTTCGTCTTAAAAATAATAAAAAAAATACCCCCGTCGCAGCAATCCTGCGTACTCAGCGAATTTCTATTGAATATATGACTTAATAACACACTAAGCCACTTACAAGGATTAATAAGAAATATATTCACAAATAAGTGATATTGAAAATATTAATTATTGTCCATAAGAATAATATTGGGGATGAGTACGCAGGTTTGCTGCAACAAGGAGCACAAAATAATGGATTTTGATGTAAATATCAATAGAACTCATCAAAGGTAAGTCACAAACCTAGTTTCATCCATATGCATTCATAAATAAGCGGTATATATCATTTTAATACAACACTTTCATTATCATTCATTTCATTTTAACACTTTCAATATCTCAGTAACCAATTGACGTAGCGTAATGATCAAAATACAAAATAGTTTGATTTTTTAAAGCTGAATTCAATGTATATATTACAATTTGATTTAAATCAAAATTACATGTTAAAACCCCAAAAAAACATTTTTGGGGTACAAAACAACCCCCAAACCCTTTGGATTGTGCGATTTGTCTGGTTTTCGAACTCGTTCAAATAAATGATGCTATACACATTTGTACAAAATTTTATTAAGATCGGACTTTTTTTTACGAGAGTTATCGTGCTTACGGACACATATATATACATATTATACATATACATATACATATATATATTTATATATACATATGTAAACATTTGAACGATTTGTGTTTTTGGCATCAGGGGCCCTCAAAACAAAAAGTTATCTTGATCTCAAGCTTAAGTCTTACCATGAGACCTACGGTAATAGCTTCCCCTATAGGAGAAATTAACTAATAGTTTTAATAAATTGTTGTTCTTTATGACTATATCATATATCCTACGCTTCATTGTAATAACAATTTGTCAATATCGCAAGTTAATATTGTTGGACACTGACATGTAATTCGTCATGATGTTGATTAGATACATTATATTTAATTTGTTTCAATCATTATTAACTATCAATCTTTATACTATTTCACAATAGCATGCGCTACAAATATGAATGCAAACATAATACAAGAAATATCTATGAATGAAAAGTTAGCCTTGTAAAAGTTCATTCAAGTATTTGTTTCAAATACTCAGAAGTTCCTAGTTTACGTTTTCTGCCAGTATAATAAAGAACTAATATATGTTTTATTCATAGGTTAATATTGATTGAAAATTGGTTTTAAAAGATTTTCTAGAATTGTATTGTCAAATATCTTTTCACAATGTGTTTTAATAATGTTTTTTATCAATTCACTTACCGGTTATTGATAAGATAACATTTTCAAATGTTTGCTTATTACTGAACTTGTAGTTGTGTAGTCTCTGGTTTTAATTATGTTCGGATACAGTATTTATTGTAGGCCTATAGAGAAAGCACCAAATGTAGTATCATCAACAACATCGAATTCCTGGATCGTTGAACGGAAGCACAATTAGGGTTACAAGTGGCTCAATTACAACTTTACAAATAAACTAGGCCAACAGCTGCAGTGTACGTAAATTAAAGTTCTATGTAAATACAACAAATATGCAGGGTATTAACCTTCTTAATTAATTGACATTCCACATATCGAATCCGACACAAAACACAAATGTGTTTTACAGTAGAAATATTTGGGTTGGAAACAAATTAATCGCAAAAAGAATTTTCTGCCACCAAAAGTCAAGACTTAAAAGGGGCCGAGCTTCGCTTTAGGGAAGATGAATAATTTTGTTCTGTGGTTCAAAAACCTTTTGCCACGGTCCCTCTATGGCGGGCTTAGACACACCGCGATTCTCTCATTTCAAAAGAATTGGCTTGTATTTGTGCCATCAAATCTACCCAAGTCAATGATTTCGAGTTTTAAACACATATTTTCGAATTTTTAAAAACCCATCACTTAATTTAAGAGGGGCCTCCATAGTCTCTAGTCGTAATATTTTGCTTTTCTACTTGCTTCTCTTATAAGTCCTATCAAATTCCATGGCTCTCTAACCGATTGATTATTCAAAACCGTTGATTTATGGCTCATTTAAAAGAGCAACAAAATACCCAGCGATTTCAGTGACCAGAATTTGGATATTGCATTTAATTAACTTATAAAAAAATCACAAATTTTAAATATTTTGGAATTTGATATTTTGAAATTCAACGTAATATCAACATTTTTGTCACTGAAATCGCTAGGTAGATCTAATTTTTTCTCTATAAAATGTACCATTAATCAACAATGTCGATTCATCCGATAGGAAGGATGGGATTTGGAAGTTAATATAGGTCTTAAGGGGAAACAGGTGACTCCCCCCCTTACTTACCCGCCTCTTACAAGTATTTTATCTGGGATCATCCAGGCGGAAGAATTAGCGGATAAAAAGAGCTATCAGAGTGTAAAATACGAGTTCGCACGCAGCACGCTTACGTGAGTGAAGTGAATTTCCACATAACAACTTTTAAAACTCAAAATCAGTGTAAAAACATACATTTAGTCAAATTTTTATTGAAATCTAAAAACATTTATTTTTTGGCTGTTCTGATACTCTTGGTTTCATTTACTTGCAAAGCTGGGAATACAATTTTGTGCATTATAAGGTTAGGAGAAGGTCCAGACAGGCTTGAAAGTAGTCGTGAGGTTGCTGGGGATGATAAAAGTACTCTAACAAAGGAATAACAGGCTTTTCTAATGTAAAACCCCCCTAAGACAACGTACTGTCGTTAGTCGATGCACATTTTCTTTAATAACTCGGTAAATATTTATGCTAGAATGGCGAGAGAGGGCTTAGAAATTTCGCCTCTCTAATTCCCATATTTTTACTTAGATTAATTTTACATCCGGGGATTTTCTGACCCTTTTTGGGCCCAAAAACTTGAAATTTGAAAGATAAATCCCCAAAAAAGGGTTTAGAATTTTCCGATTGTTTTGCCCAACGAACTTGTCCAACTGATTACAGAAAGGAACGTCCAAATTTGAAGTAAATCGGACAAAAAATGTGACCGCTAGAGTGCAAACACACACACACACACACACACACACACACATAGATATAACATTTTTAACGACCACCCAAAATGTGTTCAGGGGGCCACGTTAGAAACTTCTATGTTGGTCCCGGGCTTAAGTTTCACCGTGCGAGTCATGCTAATAGTTCACTTTCCTAAGGAAATTCACTAATAAGAAACTATTTAGTAGCACTACCACAAACAAGAATTTAGCGTGAAACTGTGGAAAAGTTCGTAGATCTCAGAAATTCGAAAGTGGTTTCTGTTTCTTCAACAACATAAAGTTGATTGGCCAGTCAATAAACGGCCGGTAGGTCAACGGTCAACTCTCCTGGTCCTGCCGAAGGTCGGTGGGTCTCCGGGCCTGGGAGTGACTCTGACTCACGAGTGACTGAATCCCTGTGACTCACGGAGGCTCGGCTACTGACTTGACTGGCGATGGCGATGGGCCAACGAGGGTGAGTGATGGAGTCTCTGGAGGGTCGAGGATCAGGGTCGGGTGAGTCAGGTGGAGAATGGAGTCACCTCCACCAAGTGGTTATGGGGATTTGTTGACAATCGAGTAGACATTTGCATTTATAATGCTAGAAGAAGAGACAATATAACCATTAACTATATATACTGAAGGAGACATCCCGTCTTTATGGTCCAGCTGTCCCTGTTTTAGTGTTGGCCAGAATTTGAATTGGTCGTAGCTTGATCAGGTCACCGACAGAGTGTGCTGCTGTCTACCATTTATTTTAGTTATTTACGTTAACTTGTAAAAGATCTCCACCCCAGAAAGGAAGTGTGAACTTATGTTTGCTTCCTGACATATCAACTGCTGTATTATTCCCTCCTTGACAGGATAAATAATAGTTGACAGAATTGAACTCTGTTAGTGATTTGTGAACTACATCCTCTTTGAATCCTGGCACACGCAAAAGTAGGGTGCAATGAGAAGAGAATGAGAATGAGACTTCTCATTACAATGGCAATGAGAAGTCTACTTCGGTATATTTAGTCAATTATATAACTCACCGATTGAGAAATCTTGCAACTGCCTACCTGCAGTTGCCCAAAGCCTTGAAGTGCGGACAGCCTGAGTACCTGTGAGAGAGGCTTCTGGCCCGTCGGGACGTCTCAGACCGCAGTACAAGGCAGGGTACACTCGTAGAGTCAGCCATGATGTGGGTACTCGTAGGAGCATTGAGAAGAAATAATTTACTTTCTGTGCTAGGGGAATGTTCTCGTATTCCGGTCCTACCTTGTATAATTCTCTCCCCTCTGAAGTTAAACGGGCCAACACTCTGTCCAGTTTTAAATCAAATTTGAAAGATTACAAAATAAATTAGAGTAATTTAAAAGTGTTTTTATGTCAAACGAATTTAGTAGAATTATTCTAATTATGTTTAAGTCATAAACTAAGTGCTAGGTCATTGTACTGTATAAGGTTCATAATCTGAAGTTCGCCAGATCGATCCTGATCAAAGTCCTATGAACATTTTGCGAAGGTTCGATACTGGATCCAGCTGCTATTACTCATTTGGCTAATAAATAATGATCCTGGCTTAGAATCAGTCAGTCTTAGTCAGTAAAAAGGCTACACAAGGCATCTCACCCATTCTACACTCATCATTCATTCTTATTCGCCTTAAAATGCGCCCTAGTTGCTACCATGTCTTAAGAAATATTTGCTGAATAAATACCAATTTGTTATTTACGTGCCATGAAATTGATTGAGCTTAGAACCTTATTTGAGCATAAACTTGCAGACTCGATCTTTTATTGACACAAGCAAATCTCCCGTTTTCGATGTTTTTCTAAGGTGTTGTCGGCCTGCCTCATTCGTTTTCATGTGCCTCAAGCGTTGAGCGAATGTAGATAAAGCAAGGACCGACCCGTTACAGTGCTACACACAGCGTAATGATAACAATTTACTCTCTATGATTATGTCTTGAAACCACGAATGCGGGTTTTTACCTTGGCCACTACGCCAACGTCTCATCATTTCAAAGTTATATATACGACTAAGAATATTGAATTAGTATAAAATGAAAAAAATGGTCTATGCTCAACATTCTAGAACCTATAGGAATGTTTGTTCAGTTCGAGGCTTTAATATTGAAAGGAATTACGTGTTTTATTGAACTCTTACAACCGGGAATAACATTAGTAAATGATCAAAAAGTGTAGGAAATTAATTAAATCCAAACAGAGTTTTACATTAGAAAAGCCTGTTAATCATTTTTTGGTGTAATTTTTATATTGTTTAAAAAAATGGCTGGAAAACTAAAATAGAAGTAGTACTTTAATAAATTAAAGCGAACAAAATTATACAACAATCATTCCAAGCTGAATTTTACATCAATGCTAGAACCAATAGCAAAGGCAAATCTCACAAAAGACTCCAAAAATCGTTATGGAACTTCCCCCCTTAAAGGGTCAAAACGTCTCTATTTATATTTATGGAATGGCAACTACCTAAATCATTATGAGATAGAAGCAATTATTCTT
This sequence comes from Allygus modestus, assembly GCA_963675035.1. Lineage (NCBI taxonomy): Eukaryota > Metazoa > Arthropoda > Insecta > Hemiptera > Cicadellidae > Allygus > Allygus modestus. The sequence goes on from OY776111.1 coordinate 452,674,083, forward strand.
TTGTTTTGTTTATACTTTGGCTCCTACACGATGATATTGATTTTATGCAATAGGTCTATTGATTAATAATGGAAGTTTATTACAAAAATATGTTACAGTGTCGCGTTTTACTCGGCACGGGTTCTTTCCCTTTTCTTAAAGTCTAACATTATAGTATTGGCCAAGTGATCAGTCTTAATTAAACGTTCTAAAATAAAATATATTTAAAATACATTTATTGCAGACGAATTTATTAAGTCACCTTCTTCTACCTGTTTCTACCATAAGATCAGTTTTAACTTTTGTTGATTTATGGCTAGTTTTATAAAGGAAAAATACTTAGCAATTTTAGTAGTCAGAATGTTGTTTCCCCAGTTAGTTAATCCATAATAGAAATCTCAAATATTGAATATTTTGGACTATTATTTAAGGATTATTATTTGTGATTTGAAAATCATGCTTAGTGAAGTCACTAGGTATTCCTTTACTCTTAAAAATGAGCTAGAAATCATCTAAATCAGATAATCCATTGAGGAGGGACGGGCTTTGAAATTTGAGAGGAGTATGTAGAAAAGCCAAATTTTACGTGATTGTAGCCCTCTCTTTCATTAGCACAGACCAAGTGTTCAGTTTTCATTAGTGAATTTCCTATGGAAAGTGAACTATTAGCATGACCCGCACGGTGAAACTTAAACCCGGGACCACCATAGAAGTTCCTAACGTGACCCCCTGAACACGTTTTGGGGTTCGTTCAAAATTATATATATATATATGCAGGCACTCAAGCGGTCGCATTTTTTGTCCGATTTACTTCAAATTTGGTAGGGACGTTCCTTTCTATAATCGGTTGGACAAGTTCGTTGTGCAAAACAATCGGAAAACTCTAAACCCCTTTTTTGGGGATTAATCTTTCAAATTTCGAGTTTTTGGCTCCAAAAATGGTCAGAAAAGCCCCTGAAGTGAAATTAACGAATGTTAAAAGATGGGAATTAGTGTGGCAAAACTGTTAAGCCCTCTCTCGTCATTCTAGCATATATATTTACCGAGTTATTAAGGGAAATGTGTATTGACCAAACACAGTACGTTGTCTTATGGGAGTTTTACATTAGAAAAGCCTGTTAATCATTTTTTGGTGTAATTTTATCATCCCCAACAACCTCACGCCCACTTTAAAGCCTGACTGCACCTTCTCCTAACCTTATAATGCGCAAAATTGTATTCCCAGCATTGCAGGTAAATAGATCCAGGAGTATCAGAACAGTAAAAAAATCAATATTTTCAGATTTGAATAAAAATTAGAATAATTTTATGTTTTTAACTGATTTTGAGTTTGTATAGTTTTTTATGTGGAAATTCACTTCCCTCACATCAGCGTGCTGCGTGCGAACTCGTTTTTATTTATACGAAATTTTTAACATACCTTTCGCTGAGAGATTTTGAAATATTTTAATCTCGAGCAGGACCTACTCTCCAGCTTGATGGGTCTAACGCTGATAACACGGCTTGGAAGTGTCACGTTGATAAGGAAGTTTGACGCGTCCTCAGATTTTACGTTATCTGAGTAGCGTCATTAGTCTAGTGTTCTATCCAGACTGTCCTCAAACCGGAACAATCTTCTGTTTGCATTGGGCTTTGCTATCCTTGAAAATACGGACACATAAACTTCACGTTGGATACTGTCAAATACCTGAACGTGGAATTAGCGGAAGTACTTCTCTTGCCTAAAAAACATTTCTGTAACTTGGTTCGAGGGAAATCCAAATCACTAAATCGCTGTCTAAGACGCCAACGCAAATAGGGTGTATTTTCAGGATATGTATATGAATGAATGATGAGTGTAGAATGGGTAGGATGCCTTGTGTAGCCTTGTTACTGGCTACACCGACTAATTCTTTAGCCAGGATCATTAATTAACAGACCAATGACCAGTGGCATTTGTTGGCTTCAATTGGTTATTTATAACCATTTTTTCAACGGCATTTATGCATAATTGTATAATTACTTACCGGTACAGTTTATGTTTTTGAACTTATATTGGTATTTCCCAATACGCCCTGTTCAAAGCTGTGAAGAATCTTCAGTAAAAATATCGTGTTCCGTAATTGGTCCAACACTTTTCGAAATTAAGTCAAGAGTTATTTAAAATGTTAATAATAAGTTTTTGGAGCTTTTTGCTTCAGATAATTTCCTAAATCTTGTGATACAACCAGTAAAGGCATTACAGAACTGCGTTATCAGAAACAGGCATCACTCATCCGTCTTCAGTGTCATAGCTACATCAAGAAACTTCAGATGTAGCTATTTCAAAGTTTATCATTACCGTGGATATCTTCATAAGGTTTTTTTATTTCAACCGGAGTTGTGACGTCACCCGTAGGTCCAGGCGTGCCTTATCTGTTATCAGTTCACGTGCGGCTTTGGCATCTGTGATAATGACTCAGCCTTGACGCATGCGCAGAGTGCTGATCGGTGGACAGTGACGGCCGAGGCAACCCCCACTAGGCACTAGGAAATAACAGGTCCGAGTGGTTAAGCCCGTAATGTCATTTGTGTTGGTGCAACCCACGAGCTTCATCGGAAATATTCCATTTTTCCCTTCAACATAACATGAAATGTTAGCTAATAATGGTCCACCGCTGTTATTCCTACTAGAAAGACGGTCTCTGGACCGCCAGTTGAGAGGAGTGACCTAATCTGTGGTCAACTAATCCATTTTTTAATGCGTACAGTATTATTAAATAGAAAACTATGTTGACATAAATTCTCAACAAAACTTAGAGTGAGCATTATACTAAAACATATCTATCCATTCATTTCCAACACCTTCTTCCTGAGTCAATCTCCATTTACTTTAATCGGACAAATATTCCAAACACCTTTTTCCTTCAACATTACATGATATGTTTGTTAATAATCCTAATCCCCAATCTATTCATTCCACTCCAGTTGCTACTAATAATCTATGGTCACTCGCTGCAAGTCAGTTGTATGTGTGATGTATTACAGAATGTAAGTTAATATCCTACAACTTCAAGCCTTATAGTATAAAATGAATTCAATATTTTCATGCTGACAGTATAATTAGTTGGCACCCCTGCGAGGTGGACGCCCTCAGCTGTTCTGGCGGGAACGTGTGACCCTGCGCCACAGGTTATCTCATTTCCCGCCATATTTCGTCACATCTCAAGGCCGCTGGTAATGATGCTATTATATTAATTACCGCTCAGTCGCTCACCTGAGCCACCAAGACGGCGGCGGCAGCAGAAGTAGACGTTACACAGACGGTGAGCTGTCCGGTGATTGTACTGCAACTAGACGTAACAGATTGCGACCACGATATCCCCATTGTGCTTGAATGTAATTGGATGAAATTAGGTTAGGTATCTAAAGACGCGTGTTCCATAGGTTACTCTTAACGAGGTTAATGTATCTAGAGATCTCGCCTGGGGTAAAAAGTAAAGCCTACGTGGTTGACCGCCATTTCACCCCTCTGTCAGCTCTGTTCCCATGGCAACCAACATCAACCAATCAAATCCTCTCTTCACAAATTATATGACAGTTACCTGAGAAACATATAACTTATTGAATGCTGTGCATCCTTGAAGCATGTATTTTTTTAGTTAGCCTAGTCTTGTTTTATTATTGTAATGTAGGCTATTACTTCATTTGATTTATCATTGTAATGAGTATGACAAGACCTATTGCATGTATTTGTTTAATGTTTAAAACTTAAATCTTGACCTGAGGAAAATACCGGTCAGCAAGTAGGCTTCACTTTTTTACCATTTACCATTTACCATGCGATGTCTTCGCCACAATCCATGGATTGGGGAGTCGCCATACGGTTCTTTCCTCGTCGGAGTTCACGAAGTGAGCTTATCTTAGATGCATGTATGTGTGAGCCTCTTTGCATTCGTTTATGGTGTAATATTGCCTATTAATGAAGTAGTTTTTAAATTTGTTTGCAATTGTAGTGTAATTTTCGGTGATCAGGTAAAAGGTTGTGGAATTGTGAGCCGGAGTAAAGTGGTGTATTGCTGTATTTTGTTAATCTGTGTCACGGAAGATTTATGTTTTTTTGACGTGTATTGTGTGAATGGCATTCTTCTGGGGTTGAGTTTACAGTATGGATTATGGTTTCGGATATATAGAGAGATATGGAGGTGAGGATTATTAGGTTTATTAAATGAGGTTTGCAAGTTCGAGTGGGTTTTCGTAAAATTGTTCTTATTGTTTTTGGTTTTTTCTGTAGAGTTATAATTCGTTTTACTACAGACAAGACCTCTTATTTATTAACCTCGTTGGTTATTTCTCCCTAAGTAAATATTTAAAACGTTAATTTAGAAAGCTTCAGCATATTCTTGAACAAGTGAATTCCACACCTCTTAAGTAGAGGAAGCGACACGACAGTACAATGACGTAGCTGTGACCCAAATACGTCTGTCACTTTGTTTCGGCGCCTTGCTCTCTGAATAAAACATCTCTTATTCACCTGTCTTTCAGCATAGTCTTCTAGTAACTGTACATAAGTCAGTCTTCTGTAAGTTCAACGTCCGTAACGTGAAAGTGTTCCCTGCAAACTCACAATGCTCGCAATCGTCTTCAGGTTGAAAATTAAACAAATAACATTATAATCACAGACGTAAATTGAAGCGTAGAATTGGTTCAGTCAGGATTCCTGGTTGAACGGGATCCTGGCTTAGTCAATTCCGGACTGAGAAATTTCTCCATTTAACACGATGTTGAAATATTAAGCTCTCACATTCGTCCACCGAAACAAAAGTTGTAATTATAAACTAATTAACTGAAGGAGTAGAGATAAAGCTGTTTCCTAAGGTAACTAATTTATTGAGATCTTTGTACAGTAAAGATATATAGATTTAAATAGGGTTCACTTGATAACGGGAGGAGTTTCCTTACCTCCCGAAACGTAGTGTAGTTTTAAACACTAGAAGCGATAGGTAAAGTCCAAATAAATAAAAAAATAAACTTTGTACACTTACAGTGTATATTAGCCTATCCTGAGAACATTTTGTGAAGGTTCGGTACTGGATCCCAGCTGCCGTTGGTCATTGGGCTATTAATTAATGATCATGGCTAAAGAATCGGTCGGCCTTAGTCAGTAACAAGGTTACACGAGGCATCTCACCCATTCTACAATCATCATTGATTCATATTCGCCTTAAAATACGCCCTAGTTGCGTCTCACAAAGAGATTGACAGAGTATTTGTTTAAAGCATGCCTATACTCTTTTAGTCCCAATTTTCCTCAGAACACAATCTTGTTTTCTCTTCAGAATTACTGCGCAGTCAGATTTTCGACAAAAGCCAGTTGATACAACAGTTTTTATCAAGGCACAGTGAAGGGCAAGACTTCAACAATAGCCAGACCACTGGACCTTGCATCATCGTGCTCGTGATGAACTTTCCATCCAGATACAGTGAGAGACTGGGCACGACTGCTGTGTCTTCTTGAAGACATGACTCCCTACTCCCTAGCTAGAGTGCTCGTAACTTAACATGAGGTTCGTAGGATCGATTCTGAAAAATTGTTTAGGTTCCAAACTAAGTCCTCTGTCCGCCTGACAATATTTGTTGGGCGGTTGCTGTTAATGATGCTAAGAAAAGATCGACTTTAGATAGCATCTGGACTAGTAGGACCATTCACTAACATAACACCATAACATAAAAAGCAACCGGCGAGAATATAAAATCTTACGTAAGATCGATTTATAAAAGGATATAGTAGGTTTTATGACAACTTTACTGTCAAAAGTAGTTCGTCTTAAATCATCACTAGTTAAAAAGCCCCCTTAAAATATAGGTGTGCCTCTTGGGGTTTGGAAATCATCTACCTTTAGGGCTCCACCCCCTGGACTTTCAAAGTCCCAGTGTAATCTTTTAGAAAATTAGAATTATATTTCAACGGACTTTAACAGTATTTGATAATAACAAAACATAGTTTAGTGTAAAACCAGCTGTTTCACGCTAAATCCTGGAATAACAACGCAACATAAAAGGACTGTATATGACCTGGGTGGTTCTAAAAGAAAATATATGTTATAATTCGAGCAACTGGTTTTAATCGTAGGCGTTAGTAACTTCTGCTACTCTAGTTCAATCATTGTATGATTGTCAGTATTCAATATTTCTCGTACAACCAAACAAACTGTAATTTATAATAACTGTAAGGATTCCAAACTCACAGAGACACAAAAGAAACACACAAAGACAGTTGGAATATAAGTATGTGGCCAGTATTACTCACGTCGAAGGTCACTGTATTATACCACAGCTGCCATACAACGCGTGTGCGGGTGTGAGTGAGTGCGCCCGCGCGTTATGTGGGAGGTGGGCGGCGTGCGTGGGCCTTATAATGGTGTAGGATTGGCCTATAACTTTCTTCCTTTTTTGACAACACACCATATGCTGTAAAAGCTAAACATTTGAGAAGTACAGCTTAGAACAACGTCTTCTTTGGGTAACCAAAAACTAAGTCATTATTAAATCAAGGGAAGTTTTCATTCAACGCTTCTTTATAGGATCTTTTTTCCACCACGACCTCCTGCATTGAGAAGGATTGCTTGAGTGATATCGCGAGTGGGAATCTTTTATCGTCCTGCACCTCTGTTGTCCTTTGTTCCTTCGTCGTGATTTGATCCTTGAAGGCCCTTTCTTCATAGACTTCTCTATTATTCCTCTTCTTCCGCATTCAGTTTCATTAGCTATTGGTGGAATGATATTGATTTACGAACTAAAATTTCACATACGATTTTCTGATGTGAACACACCTTGTGCTACAAATAAATCGTATACAGTTTGGTTGGTTTTTGCTCAAATTTCGTTTAAGCGGTATTTTATCATAATTCAGACAGAAGTACGCCTCTGAAAAATCTACAGTGAAATTGTTTAATTGTTGCCTTTAAATGAAAATATCATCTAATTTCACAGTAAGTTTTAAAACAAGTACTTAATCAATTCAGGGATTTTCATCTGAAACTGCACTTAAAACCAAGTTGAATTTACATTAGAAAAAGCTTATTGTTTTTATGGTTTACTTTAGGGACTAGGAATTGATGGTCAAATCAAATCTCTATTGCCAGAAAAACAATACATATAAATGCATGTCAAAAGTCATTGGGTTTAAATTTAAAAACACCGTCCACAAACGTACTCAAACTCCCAGCCTTGCACACTACATCGAAACTGCAGACACTCTTCTCTTTCCAACTGAGGGCCCCCTAAAACTGCTGTCAAGTTTTAAAAGGTCAGTGAGAAACTCGTTCACCAAGTAGAATGCAGAAGCCACTTAACTTTTCAATTAAACTTTAAAACTTTGTTCTGACGCGAGGCCTTCAGTAAGGCATTCAAAGAGATTGGCGCCCATTTTCGAGGGAAGCCGTTCAAATGCAATTTTCATCAATTGCCATCTAAAATGCTTCTCCAGTGCCGAATTTACTTCAAAAGGAAAACAGGGAGAAATGCTAAAACAACATTAAAAATATTGTTACGTCTGAAACAGTTGCAAACGTTTACCCTCAATTAACCGTCTATAGTTAGAAAGTGAGAAAGTGATAAACTCAATAAAATAAACAATTGTCTCCACGGATCGTCGGCAATCAATTGCAATTGTCTGCTCGATTCAGCGCCTTGAAAACAATGCAATCTGATAACTCTGATAATTCTTCCAGATGTTATCAACCTCTACAGAAAACAAAGAGGAATAAAGGAAACGTCTGGTTTGCTTCTAGGAGTCCAACAGATAAACTAATAACTGAGGAAACAGTCACGGTGTTCGACTGAGGTGTTATTTGTTACTCTATACATCAACTTCCGGTAGGAGCGATCCAGTTCCGGTGATCAGCTGGCTGTCGAGGCGCCAACAATACGTAACCTTCGTCACAGCTGATTACTTCCAAGGCGAATGTTTTACTAGTTTCTTCCTTAAAATGTCTATCCTTAAAGAAAGCACTTTAGAAATAAACTATATGACGATTCCAGATGCACCGAGAATATGGATGGAGAGTGGAAAAATTTGTGCGTTCTGCATTATCCTATACTCTAATATGAGTAAGGTTTGCTTGCTTGCTTGCGACACGGATCTCAAAAACGGCTCCAACGACTTCCTTCAAATTTTCGAAATAACTAATTTCTGGGATAAAAATAAGTTCTAGACAGGCATCATACCCAGGAAAAATCAAATAATGTAAAAAAAAACTAAAATGAAAAGTTAAAAAATTAACATTGGGCTTATGGAGTTTCAAATCAAAACAAAAGAATTGTAACAGCTGTTCATAATCAACCAGGGAACTGTCAAAGTAATACTCATGTTGTATATGATTATTAACATGTGGTTTCCTGAGAGCAGAGATTAAAAGATTTGAGGGAATATTACATAAATAGAGTAGTAAAATAAATCAAAGGGACATTGAGCTATAAATAACTACTGGAGTGACCTTACAAATGTAGAAAAGAGGCAAATGAGTTACACAAATCTGATTATCAGTAGGGGGAAGTAGTGAAATATGCTCCAAGTCATCTAAACAAACTGACTGGCCTTCCCCCGAGCAAAGCTCGGGCCCCCAGGTACTTTGCATAAACTGATTAACTTGTACGAACATACTCGTTATTTTAATAAATTATTGCGGACTTTAAATGAGAAAAAACAAAATGATTGCAAATTCCAGTGAATAAAAATGTCCGCAGACTTTCAGAGAGAAACTGGGAGAGTGATGGAAATATCCGAAGTATTTCCTAAACAACATAAACTCACCGAAGCAATACATTTTAGACAAATAACATACACATTATTTTATAATCTCCTTTTCAATAAGATCATCTTCTGCCTTAAATAAACATTCCAACCTTAAGGCCAATGGGGCGAAGCCCTGAGGGATAGATCTGACCAACATTTTGATATGGAATATGTTAAGGTTTTGACACGGTATCACCTTCGAATTTGGCTCGGAGGATGAATGTGCTTTCATGAATTTCAAAACTAGCTGTTTAAATGTATTCGTAAGAAAGTATAATATTTAGTAAGTGTTGTAACAGAAACACCTTAACCGGTGGGGGGGAGGGGGGTGATTTACTGAGTTGGAGTCATTGCTAGGAACCAGAGACGGGGATCATTACCCAGATCGGTTAGCTGCGCCAGCCAACATTGATTTACTATTTGAACTAACTACCTTCCAAACTGACATTACTGCAATTGTGGTTAACTAAAAAGCCTTGAGACTGCTGAAACTGATTCCTAATCATTAATGACTGTGAACTAAATCTGCAAGTGACTCTAAAACATTTTCTGGGAGAGTTAGTTGATTAGTGAAAACGTGGTCACTGTAACCACGTTAAGCGGAGCCAGTTTGATTTGGCAATTCCATAAATATCCAGAGTTGGGGCGAAAGCCTGTCGGCTTTCCCTTAAGGTTGGAACTTTAGCCAATCATATTGGTGATGTAATCTAACTTAAAAAACTAAGACTTATCCATGTGACTGCAAGGATTTTCTTCGACGAGACACCCGGAGATCCTGATAGTCAGAAAGTCGCCAATCCAAGAAGGAAGGAAGGAGGGAGCCGGCCTTTGACAAGTCGAACGAAAAACGACTCAGTTGCCATCACAAAACGGCAGACCAAAAAAATAGCAAGGCTGCCGGCCGGGACAGCGCGATTGAGTTTGCTGTACTATTTGAAAAGCGTGCCGCTTTGCGACACACTGTTTGTTACTAATAATTTGTATTTCCTTACTAGCGTAACATCCGTTGAAAATCAACGGCAATTATTGTGATGATCTATCGTTCTGAAAAATGATAACGGGTGTTGCTTATAGAAATATATGAATATTCGTTTTAATTTAGCCGTGACTGTGAATTTCCAGTTGAACACAGTCAAAACAAATGTGAAGAACTTAGTTTTTATAACGTTTTAATCTTACTTGAGTACCTACTTAAGGAGGATTTTAATTGCCTTCTATAATAATAATACATTCAAGTTTGAAAACCATAAATAGAAAATAAAATATAGGCTCACTGAAATTTTATTTATGTCCATTCTAAAATAGAATACTGTATCACAATGTACGTTTTTAAAATGGGTTAATAGGTCCAAAAGAACCCATGATTTGGCAGAATAGTTTATATGGTAGAGCCTGAAATCGTAGAATTTGGAAATACTCTTTCAGATGCAGCCCCGATTTTGAACGGCATTTTTATAAATACATGAGTAGACCTAATTGACGGTGTCTTCATCCAAATTATTCCGAATAAGACGTACAATTGACTTTAGTTATAGAACAGGCTCTCCACGACCTATAAAAGTTAAGGTACCGTACTTGAAATGACCTCTTTACTCACATTATAAGCATTTGATTGGACATCATAGCAAAAATCTCCGAACAACGAAAGTCTACCAAAAAGTACTGGTAATTTGACATAGTTAAATTAACGCCAATGATAGGCCTACTGTACAGAGATATAATCGCCAGCTAATACACCAAGGGTCGAGGGGAATGTTACCCCTTCCACTGTTCACATACGGCTTATTGACAAACCCAACCAAGGAACTATCAGTGAAACTTAATAGTGTTTAACGATCAGCTGTGATAAAACCTTGCAATAAAAAAAACAAATTACTTTGTTCAATGGGAAAAGGAAGGATGGGTTGTGGTGGGGGCTACTCCCCCCCTGTTTAATAGCTGGCCATCAAGTCATATCTACTTACAGTAGTATCCCATCAGCTTAGTATACTGCTTTTGGTGAACATATAAGATAATCCAGGCTTACAATTTAGACATCGGTTTTTAGTGAATTTCCTTTGGAAAGTGAACTATTAGCATCCCGCACGGTCAAACTTAAGCCCGGGACCACCATAGAAGTTCCTAACGTGACCCCCTGAACACGTTTTGGGGGGTCGTTCAAAATGTTATATATATACACATATATATATACATATATATATGTATATATATACACATATGTATATATATATATATATGTGTGTGTGTGTTGTTTGCACTCTATCGGTCGCATTTTTTGTCCAATTTACTTCAAATTTGGTAGGGACGTTCCTTTCTGTAATCAGTTTGACAAGTTCGTTCGGCAACACAATCAGAAAACTCTAAACTTCTTTTTTGGGGATTAATTTTTCAAATTTTGAGTTTCTGGGCCCAAAAAGGGCCAGAAAAGCCCCGTATGTAAAATTAATGCATGTAAAAATATGGAAATTAGTGAGGCGAATGATTTAAGCCCTCTCTCGTCACTCTAGCATAAATATTTATCGAGTTATTAAAGAAAATGTGTTTTGACTAAAAAAAGTACGTTGTCTTATGGGGGTTTTACACTAGAAAAGCCTGTTATTCCTTTGATAGAGTACTTTTATCGTCCCTAGCAACCTCACGCCTACTTTCAAGCATGTCTGGACCTTCTCCTAACATTATAATGCGCAAAATTGTATTCCCAGCTTTGCAGGTAAATGAAACCAGGAGCATCAGAACAGCAAAAAATCACTGTTTTCAGATTTCAATAAAAATTAAAAAGTTGTAAAAGTTGTTATGTGGAAATTCACTTCCCTCACGTCAGCGTGCTGCGCGCGAACTCGTTTTATGTATATATCTTTAAATTATAAAAAAAAATCAAAAATAAATCGTTACACAATTAACTTTTTTAAATAAATAATCAAAAGAATTACAAAACAATGTAGACATAAAACCCATTTATTAAAACACCATTATTTATTATTTGCCAAATGTCATACTTAAAGCGATAAAGACCTTATAACCGACACCCCAATAGCATATTAAGGCTTCATGTTGCTTACTCGCATGCCTGCCCTCCCTGAGTAAGCAGTCTTACCGGTCTTGCCTACCTATTAGGCTGTATTCCACTTACAAGTCAGCTTTTGCCTACTAGATGAAAATTGAAACCATTTCACCCACTTCATTAGTTTCGTGAAATAGTTCATTCTGTTCGGTTGAAAGGTGTTGCCGCTTTAGTGCTTGACTAAAAGGTTATATAGGATAAGATTTGAGGTTTTATATTTATTCTTGGTTACATTAAATGTAGTTTATCTTATTTTTTATTTGGTGGAGTACCTGTGTGTGTGTGGAACTAGATACAAGGGTCACATCAGACTATTCCAACAGATTAGTATTATCGATTATCTGATCAGTTTATATAATGAGAATCACTTACTTAACAGTATCCAAAATAAACGTTTTTAAGATTTAAAAATGTTTAAAGTTTGAATTATGTACTAATAAAATTAAAAAGTGAAAACAAAGAGTGTAGTATCTCGCCAAAATAGAAACAATTATTTTGAAATCTAAAAAACGAGGTTATTTTAGAAGCAATTCATGCCGATAACAGTACTACATTATCTTCTTTATGAGGCCGAGCTTCACTGAGATAAATGCAGAAACACTTTAAATGCTGCTGAAGAAGCTGACACCTTACCATTCTGACGGTTGGTATCGCCTGGCCAATTTAATAACAAGAAAAACCTTCCCAAAATGAAAATAGGTTTTTTTACTCTTAAGAATAAACATAAAATATGTCAAATAACAACAAATCACCATCTAAGTTCATACTTCAATAGCATAGTAGGCCTAACATCTAGTAAAAATACGCTAACATTGTATGTTTTTCTCTTTATGGAAAGTCCAAATGGCTAAGGCGGACGACTGTCGGTTCGCATAGCTGTCTTATAACTTACATATTGTACTACCGCTGTGTAACGGAGCCCAAGGATCATTATAAGTTCAAAAGATGTTCTTGACCTGCTATAGGCTAATAGGCTACACAGTGGGCGCTGCCTATCGCCTTATATAGATACACCTCTTCCCCTCCCCCCCCCACCAGTCCCCCCTCCCACCACCAACACGGTCAGGTGCAGCGCACGACGCGACGACGTCTAGAATAGAACTCTATAGTTGACCTTCGGCTAAGACTTTGTTCTATATTTGTTTGTTCTGGAGAATAATTAATTACGCTAAGGTCATGCTGGATATAGTTGCTTAGAGGGTTTGATGTATTAAGAGTGGGCTCCAGTCACGCAACATTTTGTGTTTCTGCTTGCTTTTCCCATAAAGACAATTTTAACTTTAAAATCCTGTCCCTCCTCAATGGATTATTCGAAATTGTTTATTCGTAGCTCATAAAAAAATACCTAGAGCAGAATGTTGATATCACAAAGAATAATCGTTCAATAAAATTCCAAAATATTCAATATTCACGAAGTTATGTTATGGGGTAACTATTTTTAGCAATAGCGTTCTATAAGCAATTGATTGGCTGCTCAAAATGTACATTTTTAATGAATAATATAGCTTGTGTTACTAAATACTTGTAAAATGTCAGAGCAGTATTTCTCAAGTCTTGTTCGATTTTCAAGTAGACAGCTAGTTATAGTTCTGGGCATTTTCTTAAAGTAACATTCTTTTTGGTACCATCGAAGTCAATTTAACATAAAATAAACATGAAATATAAACTTTGTATTATATTAAAATAATTAACTATTACATTAGTTATTACATATTTTTAACAATATAAAAAACTAGTAATCTTTAGTTGAACTTTATTTAAATCCACGCATACGTGTATAAACAATATACAAACTTATACTCGAAACACTCAAAACATGATCACATTAGGAACTTCTATGGTGGTCCTGGGCTTAAGTTTCACCATGCGGATCATAATTCCCTTTTCCATAGGAAATTAACTAAAAAATAGCGAGAATCCGCAGATTTCGAAAACTTTCAGAAACGACGATAGTAGGGAGATTGGCCGGTAGTTGGCGAGATCGGGGCAAGGTGAAGGGACAGCCTCGCTGGTGACATTTGCCTGAATGTCACCGAGATCGTAACGCCGCGGTCGAGACGTCTGCTGAAGAGATTAGGCTCTGTCCCAGTGACAACGGATGAACGATGAACGAGCGTGTCTCGGGACAAGATTAAACTCTGGTGATTTGTGACTTAATTTTGATTTGTATGTAGATTATCGCTGGGATGTTCAAGGATTCTAGTTGGAAAGTGAAATTTGCACATAGTGGAAGGTTTGGGATTCAACCGTTCTCCAAACCTTTGAATTATTTAGTCAAATATATTTATTGACAAAAGAAAAATACTACTAGTAAATATACTAGAACCCGCTGGAATGAGTTTCCAGGTTTAGTGACTTAAATACTTAGAGAGCTTTGGGTCGATGTCCTCTAGATATGAGCAAAATAAAATACCTTATATTTCAAATGATATTTTTAGGGTATACACAATCGAATAGGAAATCTGCTCTGTCAGGTCTGATGGTGTTCTTGTCAAAACCCCCGTAACTATTGCATATCAAAATGTTCGTCAGGATTCTTACTTTATGTGTCAAAATTCATAAAATGTACAACATTTCTTCAGAGGGTTTCATCCATTTGGTTTAAAAGTTTCATTGTACTGCATATTGAATACTCTATTTTTCAGGCGATTGTTCAAACATATGTTAACAAACCCAAAAAATCATCAGTTTCAAAGAATGCAGCAAGCAAATGTCTTTAGTCCCCATAGATCTTTCCGGTGTAACTGTTTTTTGCTTAATAAAAATGTATGTTAATTATACAGTAAATGATATCTGAATTAATGAATTAACGTTGGTTACAAGAACACTGGTTAAAATATATATTTAGACTTTAAAACTATTTCATAAAAAACTAACAGTTTTCTTTTAGCCTCCCATGATCATTAAGTTTATGTTTATAGGAACAGACAAATAATTTCATCAATAGTTTATGGCGGAATTCGACTTTATAGGTAAAATCGTAATACAATCTACATTACAACAATCCTAAAACGCCCACATTGTTAAAACTTCGGTTTTGGAATTGGGTCACATGACATCAACGCTCCGTTTCATCTGTACGGCTCAGAGTTCAGAGTGTTAAAGATGAAACGCACAGAGATATTAAAAGCGAGGTTCCTGGTTGCAAGCCTAACCGGAAGAAGAGATTTAGCATAGCACGTCAGAGTGTAAAAGAGTTGCCACAGAGTACGAAAATAACTGGAGGAACAGTTTCTGAAGGTCGCTCACCAGAAGAATTAGCTTGCTTTTATCCGATTTTTAATTTTTGTATTTTGATAGTCATATTGGATTTGTTTTTTTTTTTACTATTCGTTAAATACAGAATGTCATATTATTTACCAAATAAAAATTAATTTTTATATTTAATTCAATTTTTTCTTATAATTTTAACGGAAATTTCAAAGTTGGTCGTTACCAAAGGTATGGAAAATCTGGACGGTGATTATAATTATAATATACGCCGGTTCATGAAATATGTCCGTGTCTGGGGAAATAATCTTTCTATCAAATTTTCGGAGCAAACTTTGTTTACTGGATATAATTGAACAAATTTATAGAACTTTGGTGTCTTCTCTAGTAGGGAAACAATTCTCAAGCAAATAAGATTTGCTAAAAATAGAAGCCAATCTATTTAAGTCCTGCCGGGAAACTGAATTTATTTCATTGCTTATGGTATTCAACCCGAAACTTATAATCAGATACTAAATGAGGACGCGATGAAAAATTACTCCAAGTCATCTAAACAAACTGACTAACCTTCCCCAAGAAAAGCTTGGTCCCCAGGTAATTCCAATCAATCAATCAATCAATACGTCCTCATTCTTAACATGTGTTAGTTTTTAATTAAATTCCAAATCAGACCAATGACTAAACGCCAATTGGAAACCGTGATAAGGTGTTTCGGCACCGTAAGCTACAAATTAGACATTCGTGTTGCAAGGGTGTGCCAATCGCCCGTTATGATAACACGATAAGCCCGTGATAAGCGCAGGTATAGGCGACGTGATAAGACTACAGTTGAGTGCCGATTGGGCCAGTGGCAACATGGTGCTCTTGGGTAAGTGCGACAAATTGGAAATAATTTAAATTTTCAAGTGGTTTTACTTGTTAAAATTGTTAGATGTTTAAAACTGGGAGCTGTTTTGAAAGATTTGTATTTTATTCCTCAGTTATTATAAGACATATATTTATGTATAAGACTGCCTGGTTATTATTTTACTTTACGAAGTGCCTTGCCAATTATATGAGAGTCGAGGTTCAATAATTTATGCCTAAGGGATTAAAATGTTTAGCCTCTCATCTGCAATAAGGAAGGATTATTCACATTTTACCGACCGTGTCAACTTGAGTAAAACTTTCAAAATTCTTCATCTGCCTTTTTGTGTTTCTAAAAGATCATGAACAACAAGAAAAAAATCCAGAACATTTAATTCAATTTCATTTAACAGTTTATGTAGGCAACAAGATAAAACATTTAACGATGTTCATTGTAAACCCTACAAAAGGTTTAAAAAACAAAAATACGCATAATAATTTCCTTATCATCAGTTATAAAAACACAAAACCTAGTCTAAAACTGTATGAAGCAAATAACATATTTGGTTGAAGTATATTTTTAAACTATGGGTTTTTTCTCATGCGTTTTTGAGTAATTCGATTGGGGGGCTTTGTGACTTTTCATGTGTTACAACTACCCCCTTGCATCCCTCAAATTACGCCTATCGTGATTCTAACAGCCTCTAAACAGTTTTCAATGTTTAGTCCAAAACATTGGCTGTAATTTCAGGTTACAATCTTTACTTAAAGTTTTCATCTACGTCTTTCGTTATCTACGTGTAAAATTGTAATAATAATTTCAGTATGTTTGTGTGTTGCTGTTGAAATTGTGACAGAGATATAGAATGTTTCCCACCAACTTTCGGGTTATACAGTTCCCCAATTTATATAATATGGATCACTGATCAGGCAATACATCTTTTTCAAAACGCGAAGAGGTTTATCGGTTAAGTTACGTTTGTTTAGCCAACAAATGCAAGGCAAGCGCACAACTGCGCTACACGCTTCACTATCTGTAACAGGAACGGTAATGGCGTTACGTGTGGTTACGTCACGTTATCGCTCGCACGTCCTTCTGCATGAGAAAATGTATAAATTGGAGATAACTACTATCAATTTATAGTTTATTAGAGTCAAAAGAATATTACTCAAATATGAACAAGCGTGTCTTGGGACAAGATTAAACTATGGTGATTTGTGACTTGTAAGTTATCGTCAGGATGTTCAAGGATTCCAGTTGGAAAGTGAAAGTTGCACTTAGTAGAAGGCTCGAGATTCAACCGCCCTCGAAACATTGAATATTTTGGTCAAAAATATTTACTGAATGGTAAAATAAAAATACTTCTAGTGAACATAAAACGCTGGACTGGGTTTGCAGGTTTAGTGACTTAAATACTATCGATGTCATCTAGCAATGTTAGATTTGAGCAAAATAAAATATCCTATATTTAAACCGCTAATTTTGGGGTAATTGTATGGAAAATCCACTGTGCCATATTAGAAGGTGCTGTTATCGTGAAGAAACTGTAACTATTGCATATCAAATCGTAATGATTTCTAATTGATGTCTCAAAATTCGTACAATGTCCAAAACTGCTTCAGAGGGCTTCGTCTCATTGACCTTAACCCATTGGTGTAGTACTAGATCCCAAAGCATGAAGTCCTCAAGAACATTTTCTACCTCCACTGAAATGGTTATCTTCGTCTACTGCAAGATGGCTTCATGATGCATTTTAACAGTTTGTTGTTGTTGTTGCAGCTATGGAGCGCAGTCTCCACGAGCGAGACCGCGTCGGAGTGCAGGACTGCGTGTTGCTGGAGAACTACAACAGCGAGAGGGCGTTCATAGAGAACCTCAAAAAGCGTTTCAAGGAGAACCTCATATACGTGAGTAGGGGTGGGAATGGTACGGAGGGAGTACAGTACACCTGGATTATCCGGACTAATGGGGCGGAATATTGATCCGGGTGAAGAATCCGGATAACCTGAAGCTACTACAACATCGCATACAACGATTGGGACCCTAGCGCCTGAATTATTGATGCTGCAAAGTGCGCGGTCTGTAAAATGGATTATGAGTGTGAATGTTACAGGCGTTTAACGCGTATTAATGTATTTCGGTTGCGTCTGAGAATTAGAAGGCGCTAGCGGGAAAAAACACGTTTTGACTGTAATTTATATTTTTTTATTCGGACAACCTCGTCCGGTTAATCCGGTATCAGGATGATTCGGGTCCGGATATTCCGAGGTGTACTGTATTAAGATGTGATAGTTATACTTATACGTCCAGAATACGATGCTGTGTCTGGAAAATCCTGGATGGGTTCAAGGAGCGGGTTGGCGTTTCTACCTCCCTCTATCGTAATGTTGTTAACTATAAAAACCCGCCCACTCTCAGAAGTCGTTGATTTATGGATCATTTTGAAGAGCAGAACAATATCTAGCGATTTCAGTGAGCAGAATTTCAACACCACAAATAGTCCACCGTGAAATATTGTAAAGATATAATATTTTGAAATTTTATTGATCGATTATTATTTGTGATAGCAAAGTTTGCTCACTGAAGTCGCTAGGTATTTTTTTGATCTTTAAGATGAGTCATGAATCAACGATTTCGAATAAACAACTTAGGAGTCACAGGCTTTAAAAGTTAACTTTGGCCTTAGTGAGAAACAGGTTGAAACGCAAAATGTTTCGTGACTAGAGCCTCCTCTTAAGTAGTGGGGTGACTGGGGTTTCGTGACTAGAGCCTCCTCTTAAGTAGTGGGGTGACTGGGGTTTCGTGACTAGAGCCTCCTCTTAAGTAGTGGGGTGACTGGGGTTTCGTGACTAGAGCCTCCTCTTAAGTAGTGGGTGACTGGGGTTTCGTGACTAGAGCCTCCTCTTAAGTAGTGAGTTGACTGGGGTTTCGTGACTAGAGCCTCCTCTTAAGTAGTGGGGTGACTGGGGTTTCGTGACTAGAGCCTCCTCTTAAGTAGTGGGGTGACTGGGGTTTCGTGACTAGAGCCTCCTCTTAAGTAGTGGGTGACTGGGGTTTCGTGACTAGAGCCTCCTCTTAAGTAGTGGGGTGACTGGGGTTTCTTATGTGTTGTTGTGTTTGGTCGTTCTTCTGCTTGTGTACGGCGTTTTCTGACTTTTCCCAACTGATAAAGTCCCAAAGGATACCTTTACTAAGATAAGTGCTGCAAGAATCGTAGGTTTGCCAACAATTTGAAAACGTTTTGAAGGGCTGATACTGGAATCAGTTTAATTTGCCCTAGGGCTATTAATAAGTTGCTGATTATTTATATGAAAAGGTTTTTGTCTAAATGTTAAAATTAGGAAAAATAAGCTGTACTTGTAAGTAAGTTTGTTTGTATTACTAGCTGGATAAAATTAGCATTAAACAAAAGTTGCTGATATGACAATACTGCAATGCATGTTGCGTCATGCTGTTCAGCCGTTGCTAATACAGTCACGCTCGACTAAACAATGGCTATAATTTTCTAATCAGTCTTTGTGGGTTCCAAGCAACAGTTTAGCGTACTAAATTAATTTTAGGAACTTTAACTGTTGTTATCATCGGCTACTAGGCTTTTTCAAAAATGAAATATAATTTTTTCAAAATAAAAAAATGTAAATGCAGGTTTTGAAATTATTGGTACTTAAAGTTCCCCTTCTTTCCATATTTTTTTCAATTTACAAATTGTATAACTCAGTTGTAAAAAAAAACAAAAAAGCCACAGAACTAATATATTTTAACTGCTTTAAATAAAACCACCGCTCTCACTCTAGACTCTAGACAAGATATTGTGACACTGTTCATTAATATACTCCAAATCTCAGAGTTCGATAAAAGACAAATGATTCAAACTAATGTATAAATAATGATCTCTTAAGCTCCTCTCAGCGATTCCTGGAAAGACAATCTACTATAAATAAGACAATGAAAACCCTGTACATCTATTTAGCTGTTTGTATTGGGGTACTGGGGGTGGCAAGTCAATGCAAACAACTTTGTGAATTAAAAGTTTGGTCTATACTAGAAAACGAGTTCGCACGCAGCACGCTGACCTGAGGAAGTGAATTTCCACATAAAAACTTGTAAAACTAAAAATCAGTGTAAAAACATACATTTATTCCAATTTTTATTGAAATCTGAAAACAGTGATTTTTGGCTGTTCTGATGCTCCTGGTTTCATTTACTTGCAAAGCTGGGAATACAATTTGCGCATTTTAATGTTAGGAGAAGGCCAGACAGGCTTGAAAGGAGGCGTAAGGTTGCTGGGGATGATAAAAGTACACCAACAAATGAACAACATGCATTTATAATGTAAAACCCCCATAAGACAACGTACTCTGTTTAGTCGAAACACATTTTCTTTAATAACTCGGTAAATATTTATGCTAGAATAACGAGAGAGGGCTTAAAACTTTCGCCTTTCTAATTCCCATCTTTCTACATGCATTAATTTTACATACGGGGCTTTTCTGGCCCTTGTTGGGCCCAAAAACTCGAAATTTGAAAGATTAATCCCAA
Source organism: Allygus modestus (assembly GCA_963675035.1). Lineage (NCBI taxonomy): Eukaryota > Metazoa > Arthropoda > Insecta > Hemiptera > Cicadellidae > Allygus > Allygus modestus. The sequence continues at coordinate 452,694,474 of OY776111.1, forward strand.
AAAAAGGGGTTTAGGGTTTTCCGATTGTTTTGCCCTGTTAACTTACAGAAAGGAATGTCCATACCAAATTTGAAGTAAATCGGGCCAAAAATTCGACCACTAGAGTGCAAGCACACACACACACACACACACACACACACACACACACACACACACACACACACACACACACACATATATAAATAATTCATATACCTATATATAATAATAATACATATAATACATACATATACAGTATACAATTTTGAATGAACCCCCAAAACGTGTTCAGAGGATCACGTTAGAAACTTCTATGATGGTCCCGGGCTTAAGTTCCACCGTGCGGGTCATGCTAATAGTTCACTTTCCAAAGGAAATTCACTAAATAAAATCTGATTTTGTTCTCGTACTGTACATTAAAGTTACAAACGAATTCCCCAGTTGCTCTAATTCTAGCAAATATTTTGTCTTTCTGGATTATTCAGCTAACCAATTGGGTAATCCCGAAAGACAAACTATAAGCAAGGATTAATAAATTAATAAATAAAGAAGTTACAGTTATATTACTTGATATTGTGATGCCACTCCAGGTTAGCTTGAAACAGTTAGTTGTTCTTGCTTCTGTACCGTTGTGTTTGTAATTATCATCAAAATAATAGCTGTTGAATATCCAATCAAATGTATAACTATCCTTCCATGATATTAACATTGGAACTTTGAAAGCCCAGGGGGCGAAGCCTTGAAGTTGGATGTTTTCTCTCAACCTACACGACTAGACGTTAGGGGCCTTAAAACAACACACAACCCATGATTTAAAACATAATAATTTCGCCGTTTGCTTTGTCACTAAATAAGTTAATTTATATAATTAATATATAATTAAACATACACTACATTCTTTTCTTAAGCTAAATTATGGTTAAAACAGAGTACTTAATGAGCTAAGTCTTTACAGTTTTGAACAAGGATAATGCTTAAGCGAAAAAGGTTACGTGTTCAAAAAAATTAAACATATTATATTTACTATAACGCCAAATTAGACAAATCAATTACAGTAACTTCTCATACAGAGTTAGTATAAAACTCTTATAAATCTTTTAATCCCATTAAAATCCTCGTAATGAAAAGAAGTTGAATTAATTATACAGTTTATCTCTGTAAAGATTATCAGCTCTAAAAAGATTTTATAACTCCTCGACAATATGTCAGTGATAACACTGGGAAATTTCAAATACTTAACACTGCATTAGGTAAGTAAGTGGCTTGTTCATTTTAATAGTACGTGAAGTTTTTACTCACTTTTAAATCCAAAATCCCAGTCGAAAAATTGATTTTTTTTAGTTTTGCGAGCGTTATGCGATTGTAACGAATAAATATTGCAAATTGTATTGATTTGTATTTATTTATATCATAAGTAGTTTCTTGTTCTTCCTCGAAGTGCTATCATTGCATATAAGTCAATATTTTGAACTATAGGGCAAAGTCAATATTTTTGTAAAGTGAGCAACGACATTTTAAATTAATTCTTTTGATATTTAATTTAAGAGGGGCTCCAGTCCTCTGTTTTTACCTGCTTCTCCCTTTAGGCCAATGTTAATTTTCAAAGCCTGTTCCTCCTCAATTGATTATCCTATCACTGATTCATGACTCATTTTAAAGAGAGAAAAAGCGTAGCGATAACAGTGAACAGACTGTCTATATCACAAATAGTTCACCATAAAAATCGTAAAGATTAAATATTTTGGATTTATTTTGAACGATTTGTATTTGTGATATCAAAATAATATTTTGCTCACTGAAATTGCTAGGTATTTTCGATCTTTAAATAAACCATGAACCAACAATTTAAAATAATCCGTTGAGGAGGATCGGACTTTGAAGATTATGATTGGTCTTATGAGTGATGCAGTTATAAACTCGAAATGTTTCGAGACTGGAGCCCACTCCTAAGATTATACGCTGTACAAACTGAAATAAAAACTTTTTTAATTTTGTATAAAATCAATTTTGTATTATTTTACTTTTTTCCCAAAATTATAGCAAAAACACTTAAAATTCATTGAGCGTTTGAAAAGTCGATCCCCAATTGTTGGTAAAGGACGATCTGAAAATCTCAAATCATCGCATCCCTTCCTTCGCCTTTCGCAGTTTGAACTTGATTTTTCTTTTTGAAATCGTTCTAATTCTTCTCCTTCCTTATCCACGGAAGGGCTCTTGCCTTCTAGTAACTGAAGCAATAAGGAAGACACATGACTCTTAAGGATTCGTTCCGTCGCCTCCTTGACAACATCCTTCGCCTTTCTCCCGCCGTGGGGGCCGAGCAGCCTCACTTCCGGCGGGAAAACGCCACCGAACTGCATGGAGCAATGCAGACGCATGGCCAATCGCAACAATCCTTCCTCTATGCCGTTTTGTTAGCGGTTTGTAAATTACTCTGTGCTTTCACTGTATTGGTGTCTGCGCCATGGAGTAAAATACGGTAGTTTAGTCATTATTGTTAATTTTTTCGTATACAAAGACTGTATTGTACCGGACGGTTTCAATAGAGTCTCTTGGAGCGGAACATCGATTTATAATACGTTTTGGAATTCAAACTTAATGTCAAACAGTCGCTGTATATCTCAATCAAACTTATAAGCTAACAAATGAATTAAGTAAGTCACTTCATGGAGAGTCATTTATTGGATAATTTCACTATTAATTTAATTTTTCTTCACCCGTTTCTCTCGTAAGAGCAATGTCCACTTTCAAATCCTGACCTTTCTCAATGAATTATCCGAAATCGTTTATTTATGGCTTATTTTATAGAGAAACAAAATGCCTAGAGATTTTAATGAGCAGAATTTTGATATCACAAATAATAATCGTTAAATAAAATTCCAAAAGATTTAATATTTGCAATTTGTGTTATGTGTTTATTTGTGATATTACACTTCTTCTCATTGAAAGTATTTTTGTTTAATGAACCATAAGTCATCAATTTCGAAAAACTGGTTGAGGATGGACGGAATTTAAAAATTAACATTGGTCATGGGAGAAGCAGGTAGAAACACAAAATGTTTCGTGACTGGAGCCCCCTCTTAAAACATCTCATAGAGACTACTCGGCAACACTATTAACGCACACATCCGCACAGCCAGTCACGTGCCCTCAGCACGATTCACAGCAGTGCCTTAACCATCCACTTCCCGGAAGATGGACACGCTGTGAACGTGCCTCGCCGCCCACTGAGTCCGTGACCTGCGCGACAGTCGGAGAGTGATCTGGAGCAGACACCTCGGACAGTCTGGGTGTCACGTTCGTCGTTAGTGTCACTGGTGTCACTGTGTTTTGGATGTCAAGAGCATCACGGGTGTCACGGCGTGGGGAGATAAATCAACCCTAATGATTCAAATGCTAAATTTGAACCGTGCGTCTTGCCGACCTCAGTGTTATAGACGGCCTGAGGTCAGGCATTGCGATTGTGATTCACATATGTTTAACTTCGTACTGGATTAGGGTATATTTCAGAACTAGAATTAGGAGTAGGATAAGGGTGTCAAATTAAAAATTAAATTTCAACTCCCATCCCTCCTCAAAGGATGAATCTAAAAATCATTGATCAACAACTCATTTGAAAGGAAAAAATACCTACTCTTTCAGTGAGTAGAAGTTTGAAATACTAATAAAAATGTTCAAAAATTCAAAAATACTCAAATTTGCGAATTTTGCTACGGGGTAACTATTTGTGTTATCAAAATTTTTCTCACTGATTACTGAATTTGTCAGTATACTTATTACTGGCATTATTGTCGTTGCATTTTCTGTTGCTTATGGCAATAAAAAATTATTTACTTTTTGAAATCGCTAGGAATTCTTTTAATGATAATCTTATAGTTAACAACAGCCAGTGGCGGGTTTAGGGGGGGGGCTATAGGGGCTGTAGCCCAGGGCGGCAAGTTTTTAGGGGCGGCAAATTTACAGAAAATTAATAAGTTGTTTACAAAAGAAATGTTGAAACGGGGAACATATTAACGAAAACGTATGACAATGACGGTGTGCCGCCCTTTTAAAGGTAAAGGTAATAATCAGAGACTAATGTATTACGCTTGCAGTCCCTCACACTGCAGTTTCTCAAAACAGTCATAATGCGTTTGTCATTCATCCGTACTAGCGACAAGACGATTACGCTACAGAGAAAGGATGGCAAGCCACGAACTACATATCAGGCCTGCGCCACTATGACTACGTCCAACTCACGGACTTCCAAGTTTACCCGTACAATCGCATAGCATTAAAATGATTTTTTACACAATATCAATAAACACACTAAGGCACACGGTTGAGAAATGTTGCATCAATCGAATTTGAGATGACAATAACAAAATTTAGACTACAATGATATTGTCGATTCATTTTCAAACTCAAGGTAACAAAGAAAGTTATTTCAGCCGTCTTATACGTACCATCAACGGCTACCACACACAATCGTTCATTCTGGAGGTAATTTTTGTAAACAAAACATGGGACCAAAGACAAATAAAGACTAACATAATTTGTGAAGAGAGGATTTGATTGGCTGTTGTCATGGGAGCATAGTTGACAGAGGGTCAAAATGGTGGTCAGCATGTAGGCTGCAGTTTTTTACTCCAGGCGAGACCTCTATATAGATTTTTTTGGGTGGGACGGTGTCAAAATCTCCCATTTCATTAAATGAAAAACTGTGATATTTAAAGTCTTTAAATTAATATCTTGTCGCATTTTAGGCGAATCATGATGTTAAAGTTAACTTTATAATCTTAAGACATATTTTATATGTAATTTTATTGTTTATCTCGAAGCAAAGTTATGATTTGAGTTAAATGAAAATACCCTTTTAATATGGCTTTGGAAATAGTGTTGAAAACAAGCCGCCTTGTACATCGAATGACACCGTCGCACCAACAAGTTGACACCACAATAGTACAAAATACCAAATATGACACGCTTTTTGAAGGGAACTTGACAGAGAGTGTAGTGACTCCTGTAGGTATTATATTTTAATTCATTTGATCTACAACATCATAGAGGTGAAACTAGAAGAAGTGTTTGAAAATGTGTAGAGTTTTATGAAGATTGGACCTACATCAATTAATTTTATATTTTGATCGTCTAAAACATATAAACAATTCTTTGTATAAAAGTATAAATTACAAAATGACTGAAAACTGTATTGAAAAGCGCGAATTCAGGGTTAAAATAGTCAGAATTTTAAGGCTAATGGTCCGAATTACGAATTTTAGGCTAAAGTGTCATCATATCTTATTTATAGGTTATTTATTATAATCTTCAGTAGTTATAATGCGTTGGTGTAAAATGTAATGTTTTGGTGAAGTATAAGACGGGAGTTTAGGCCTTTTTTGAAAGATTTTCTCGTTACTAAAGTAGCACTGCTTCACTGCTGTTAACATCTATTTAACATTTATCTATAGGACTGATTGTCTTTGAGTAGGCTATATTGAATATTAAACTGTGGTTAATGTGAATCAAGTCAATTATACATTATTTTACTGTTTTTTTCCGAATTATACATTATTATTCAGTTTTTTCCTAACTTCTTTAGATACTGTCCTAAGATAACCAAACAAGATATATAACATGTGGGTAAACTTGGGCGGCGAAAAGGACAAATAGTGCAGTGCATCTCAAATTTGATTGATGCAACATTTCTCAACCGTGTGCCTTAGTTATTTTTCAACCGTGTGCCTTAGTCATTATTGATATTGTGTACAAAATCATTTTAATGCTATCCGATTGTACGGGTAAACTTGGAAGTCCGTGAGTTGGACGTAGTAGTAAAATAGTTATTTTGGGGGGGGAGGGCGGCAAATTTTCTAATAGCCCTTAGGCGGCAACTGCTTAAATCCGCCACTGACAACAGCTAGAATAATTATTAGGAACACACCCCATAGAAATCAAGATTAACAAAAATCTTTAGCTAACAAAAGAATCTTAAGCTAACAAAAGAATTTAAAATGACGATAGAAGATATATTTTAATAATCATTCAATGCTTTTCACATCAACTATCGTTGGACCTATAAAACAGGAAACCTACAAGTTGCGCTTGGACAAACGTAAACCCTGGTATGCTATTTAAACAGTTATCTACATCCAGTACATATTTATTTTGAAAATTTTATTTTGAACTTAAAAACTTGTTATGTTACAGACTTACATAGGACAAGTGCTTCTGTCTGTCAACCCCTACAAGAACCTCCCCATCTACACTCCAGAGACTATCCAGGTCTATCAGAAGGTCCACTTGTTCGAGGCTCCGCCCCATGTGTAAGTCAGATCAGACAATTACAACTGTTATTGGTCCATTGTTATCTTTAGGTACTTTAACATAAAGACTTTACTTACAAGAAAATATAAGAATTCCTGTTACAATTGATTTTGTTTTCTTGTAAAAAACTTGTAACTAATTAAACTGCTTTTGACGCCGTTTGTAATATCTGTAAGGTTATAATATCTCATTCGTAAAGTGTTATTATTTAGTGCTACAATATGAAAATCTTTAACAATGGAGGACTGCAAGTAGACTGTGGAATGAATTTATAATTAAAACAAAAGCTTCCAAGGAATGGATTATGGATAAAACACAAATTTAATAACTGTCCCTATAACAATATTTAATACTATTTTATTCAAATCTATTCCAGGTTTGCCCCCGTTTAATTTATGACGATGGTATCAGGTCATATTTTTCCCTTGGCAGATCTAATTTGATAGAGTTTTAAGTAGGTAATTAAACATTTACGATTTGATTGCAGTAAAATGATGATATCGAAAAGCTGCTCACTAAAAACGCCATGTACTTTTTTAATTACTAGGTACATTTTTTGTAATTAACCATAAATCAACGATTTCGAATAAACCGTTGAGGAGAGACGGGTTTTGAAAGTTAATATTGGTCTTACAGGAGAAGCAGGTAGGAACGCGAAATGTTTCGTGACTGGAGCCCCCTCTTGAGCAATGAAGAATTTTGTGATTGTCCTCTTCTGGTTATTCCGATCCTATTGTTGATTGGTCCCAAGTTATTAGTGAATTTCCTATGGAAAAGTGAACTATTAGCATGACCCGCACGGTGAAACTTAAGCCCGGGACCACCATAGAAGTTCCTAACGTGACCCTCTGAACACGTTCTGGGGGGTCGTTCAAAATTTTATATATATATATATATATATATATATATATGTGTTTGCACTCTAGCGGTCGCATTTTTTGTCCGATTTACTTCAAGTTTGGTAAGGATGTTCCTTTCTGTAATCAGTTGGACAAGTTCGTTGGGAAAAACAATCGGAAAACTCTAAACCCTTTTTTGGGGGGATTAATCTTTCAAATTTTGAGTTTTTGGGCCCAAAAAGGGTCATAAAAGCCCCAGATGTAAAATCAATGCATGTAAAAAGATGGGAATTAGTGAGGCGAAAGTTTTAAGCCCTCTCTCGTCATTCTAGCATAAATATTTACCGAGTTATTAAAGGAAATGTGTATCGACTAAACACAGTACGTTGTCTTATGGGGGTTTTACGCTAGAAAAGCTTGTTATTGCTTTGTTAGAGTACTTTTATCATCCTCAGCAACCTCATGCCTACTTTCAAGCCTGTCTGGACCTTCTCCTAACCTTATAATGCGCAAAATTGTATTCCCAGCTTTGCAAGTAAATGAAACCAGGATTATCAGAACAGCCAAAAAATCAATGTTTTCAGATTTCAATAAAAATTGGACAAATGTATGTTTTTACACTTATTTTGAGTTTTACAAGTTTTTATGTGGAAATTCACTTCCCTCACGTCAGCGTGCTGCGTGCGAACTCGTTTTGTGTTTCTAAGAGACCTGCTCACAAATTACAATATCAGCCGGTCGGCGCGCACGCGCAGTCGCTACAAAGGCTCGTGATTTGCAGGTCTTTGCTGCGGTCACGACCACAGACGAATAAAAGGACCAGACTAAATAATTACTCTATGCTTTGTGGTGTTGTGTCGAGAACAGCTGTTGCTATCACGTGACCAGTGTTGCTGAACGAATACGTTCCTGCTAAACTGCTAAATTGACGATTTCAAAACTAATTTTTCTTTACACAATCGTTTCTGTGACTTTTCCAAGTTGGTGTTATGGTAATAAACACGCCTTACTTCATTTTTAGGAGTCTAGAACCTATATCTGTATATCTATATTTAAATGTTAATTCTCCATGCATATAGGCTAATCAAATGGGAAATCCGTCATGCCCAATTTGATGATGTTTACCGACATAACCTTAAAATAATGCATATTAAAAGGTTGGTTAGGGTTAGGATTCCTATAACTGTAAAAATTAAATAGATGGTCTAATTTCTTCAAGAATACATCTATAGCCTATGTTTTAATCCTAAAAATCCATTAGTTTCTCCACATAGTGCACCCAAACAAAGGTTTTAGTGAATTTCCCCTATAGGGAAGAAGCTATTACCGTAGGTCTCATGGTAAGACTTAAGCCCGAGACCATGACAACTTTTCATTTTGAGGTCCCCAGATGCCAAAAACACCATTCGTTCAAATTTTTATATATGTGTGTGTGTGTGTGTGTGTGTGTGTGTGTGTGTGTGTGTCCGTAAGCACGATAACTCTCGTAAAAAAGGTTCGATCTTAATGAAATTTGGTACAAATGTGTAAAGTACCATTTATTTGAACGAGTTCGAAAACCACATGAATCGCACCATCCGAAGGGGGGTTTTTGGGGGGTTTTGTACACCAAAAATGTGTTTTTTGGGATTTTTACATGTAATTTTAATTTAAATCAAATTTTAATTTATACCATTGAATTCAGCTTTAAAAAACAAACAATTTGGTATTTGGATCATTGCTCTACGTCAATTGGTTACCGAGATATTGAAAGTGCTAAACACAGTACGTTGTCTAATGTTATTCTCGTGGAGAAAAAGAAAAATTGTATATATCGCTTATTTATACTGGAATATAAACTGGCGAAATTTGGTATATGGCTTGATCTGGTTGTGGTTTATTGTTGTTTGCACAAAAAACAATTTTTCGCCAATGTTTCCTGTAGCAGCAAACCTAGGTACTTGGTCCCCATGTTATTCTTATGGAAAATACTTAAAATGTTATATATCACTTTTTTATAAATGTATATGGATGAAACTTGTTATGTGTCTTCACTAAGATGAGTTCTATTGATATTTGAATAAAAACCCATTATTTTGTGTGCCTTGTTGCAGCAAACCTGCGTACTCATCCCCAATGTTATTGTTATGGAGAATAATTAATATTTTAAATATCCCTTGTTCGTGAATACATTTCTTATGAATCCTGTTAAGTGTTATAATGTGTTATGTTATATATTCATTGGAAATTCGCTGAGTATGCAGGTTTGCTGCGACGGGGTTTTTTCGCTCTCCATGAATCAGCTAACTGAATCATCAGACCTAGTTTGATTAAAAGATTTGATTAAAAGATTTGATTAAAAGCGAGTCATTTTTTGTTGTAGGGCCTATATAATTATTTTTAGCTGTAGTAAAAACAAGCAATAATGTTCAGCGTCATTAATAAATGAGATAAAGGCAAAATGAGCTTTACACATTTGCCAGCAACAAAGAGATTGTAAGTGGAAATGAGATTGCCCTTTGCACACTGTAAAAATGAAAGTGATTTATAAAGGTAATCCATGTCAAAAATACCCCCGTCGCAGCAAACCTGCGTACTCAGCGAATTTCCAATGTATATATATGTGACTCACTAGTACATAGAGCTACTTACCAAGTTTCACAAAAATACGTCCATAAATAAGTGATATATAGCATTTTATTTATTCTCCATAAGAATAACATTAGGGTTGAGGACGCAGGTTTGCTGCAACGAGGCAGATAAGTAATATTTTTTTTGCAATTATCAATATAACTGAACCAGGTGAAGCTATATACCAAGTATTATTAATTTAGGTTCATAATTAAGGGAGATATACAACTTTACTTATTCTCCATATGAATAACATGGGGGCCGAGTATGCAGGTTTGCTGCTCCAATTTACCACAACTAGTTGAAGCCACATACCAAGTTTCATCAATATACATTCAAAAATAATTGAGATATAGAATTTTATTTATTCTCCATAAGGATAACATTGAACAACGTACTGTGTTTAGCACTTTGAATATCTCTGCAACGGTTGGACGTAGAACAACGATTAAAACTCCAAAATGTTTGTTTTGTTGATCTAAACACATTAATAAACAGAAATGTGAAGTTTTTTGTAAAACTATCTGAGAAAAATCTAAAAACCTTTTTCCAATAAGATTAACATGGGGCACGTTTTTTTGGATTTTCTCCGCAACCACTACCTAGGTTAACCTAGGTTAATGATTCAAAATACTAAATTATTTGTTATTTGTTTTTTAAGCTCTATAAAATGGCTATAACCAAAATTGAGTGTTTTTAACATTTTGGAATCAAATTTGCAAAACACCGATTTTTGTAAAAAATTGTAAACCCCCATAAAACCCCCTTCCCATAGTGCGATCGATCTGGTTTTCGAACTTAAAGTCATAAATACTACTCTCCACATTCGTGCCAAATTTCATCAAAATCGGGTGTTTCTTTCAAAAGTTATCACGGTAACGGACACACACACACATTTTTATATATATATAAATTTGAACAAATAGTGTTTTTGGCATCTGGGGACCTCAAAACGAAAAGTTATAATGGTCTCGGGCTTAAGTCTTACCATGCCACCTACGGTAATAGCTTCTTCCCTATAGGGGAAATTCGCTAAAAGGTAGGATTATGTTTGTTGCCCTTATGTGTCCATCATAAAAGGAAATGAGAATGAGTGAAGCAATTCGCCTACTATGGGGATAAAATGTGAATGATCAGATTGAATTCGCTCATAAAACAAAGAAAGAGAAATTATACACCCTAGTAACATAGCTGTGGTAAAAAAATAAAATATTCTTACTGGTAGAAATGAGCGTATTCCTAGTCAAATAGTCTGCTACATTAAGAATTCAAGGAAGTTATGTTTCAAGCTTTATCATTGTAAGAGTTGTTAGTCTTTATCTGTTCAACTTTATCGTTTAGGGGCCTATCAGTATAAGAGCCCTAGGTGACTTAATACTGTTGACAATAAACCAATCTGAAAGATTACAGTGTTAAAAGTTAAAAGTCAGGCCTTGAATAAGATATTGCATCAAGGTCTTTTATTCAAGGACTAGTTGAAAATACAATTGATGAATACAGAAGTCACTTATTTGCTCAGGGCTAGTTGAGTACGATCCAAAATTCTCAAAAATGTTTTCCCCACTCCTTTTGGTTTTAAAATATATAATTTGTGAATATACATTTTGTTTTTAGTCAGTTACATCTAACTTATTAGCAAGTAGGGCCAGGTTCATCGGTATGGAAGTGATATCAAGCAGAAATGTAAACGAGTTCGCACGCAGCACGCTGACGTGAGGGAAGTGAATTTCAACATACAAACTTTTAAAACTCAAAACCAGTGTAAAAACATACATTTATTCCAATTTTATGGAAATCTGAAAATATTGATTTTTTGGCTGTTCTGATGCTCCTGGTTTCATTTACCTGCAATGCTAGGAATACAATTTTGCGCATTATAATGTTAGGAGAAGGTCCAGACAGGCTTGAAAGTAGGCGTGAGGTTGCTGGGGATGATAAAAGTATTCTAACACAGGAATAACAGGCTTTATAGTGTAAAACCCCCTAAAGACAACGTACTGTGTTTATTCGAAATACATTTTCTTTAATAACTCGGTAAATATGAATGCTAGAATGACGAGAGAGGGCTTAAAACTTTTGCCTCACTAATTCCCATCTTTTTACATACGGGGCTTTTCTGACCCTGTCTGGGCCTAAAAACTCGAAATTTGAAAGATTAATCCCCATAAAAGGGGTTTAGAGTTTTTCGATTGTTTTGCCAAACGAACTTGTCCAACTGATTACAGAAAGGAACGTCCCTACCAAATTTGAAGTAAATTGGACAAAAAATGTGACCGCTAGAGTGCACACACACACACACACATATATATATATATATATATACAGTATATACAATTTTGAACGACCCCCCAAAACGTGTTCAGGGGGTCATGTTAGGAACTTCTATGGTGGTCCCGGGCTTAAGTCTCACCGTGCAGGTCATGCTAATAGTTCACTTTCCAAAGGAAATTCACTAATGAGAAGGAAGTTGGCCTATTTTTGAATTCTATATTTTGTTCATATTTATTAGAACAAAAATTAAAATGAGATTAGAAAAACCCTCTTAAATCTAAGTGTACTCCCTTAGAATTGCAAAAATAATTGTGTTACATCGTTTGCTTTGTTACAAGAACCTGGGAGCAGAATGGTTACTGTTACAGTTCCCAGTAAATTCACACAATATATTCAGCACATCCACTTTTAACATTTGTTTAAAGTGTTATTTTGACACGAGACTGATCGGTTCTTAACTAGCAGTTAAGAATCCTTTGATTTTACACGGCTTTGGATTTTTTTAAAGACCACACTATTGCTTAGGTAGTTTAACTCAATGAAAAGTGAAAATAACAACAAATGGTAATGGACAGAAAAATAGCTATTTAATAAAAGTGTTTTTTTTTACTAAATATTTATTACATTTTAACGGCAAGTGCCCAGTAAAATTGTTTGCGCATTTCAAAAATAATTTACCGTAGAATTTGGTATACCCCATACAACGCTTTAAACATTTTAATTCCTACAAATGTTTCCTCACCTTTTACTTATACTTTTGATTTTTTTAAATTTTACTACTAAATATACATTTTGTAAGTGCTGTTACTATTGTCAACATGTTGTTTACAGATATGCCCTGACTGACGCAGCTTATAGATCTCTAACGGAAGAACGCAGGGAACAATGCATTCTCATATCCGGTAAGCTTTATTAGTCTTATTATTCATTTACTGGATCATGCTTATTCTCATATTGTAGCATTAGTTATGGAAAAGTATACTACAATATATTGCATTTGGTCTTAATTTTTATGACGGGCTTATGTCAATCATTAGCTTCCGCAGGTTGATTACAAGGGAGCTGGAAGGTTTCCGTGATGGCAATAGCTTATGTTCTGGGGGCTCCGCTTCACTCACCTGCCCCTACTTATTGTGCTTAGCGCCTAGCAGTAGGGTCATCGATTATAGTAAATTATTAGTGAATTTCCTTTGGAAAGTGAACTATTAGCATGACCCACACTGTGAAACTTAAGCCCGGGACCACCACGTGACCCCCTTAACACGTTTTGGGGGGTCGTTCAAAATTTATATATATATATATATATATATAGACATATATGTATATGCATTTGCACTCTAGCGGTCGCATTTTTTGTCTGATTTACTTCAAATTTGGTAGGGACGTTCCTTTCTGTAATCAGTTGGACAAGTTCGTTGGGCAAAACAATCGGAAAACTCTAAACCCCTTTTTTGGGGATGAAGCTTTCAAATTTCGAGTTCTTGGGCCCAAAAAGGGTCATTTTTATATATAATTTTTGAAAAAGTCAAATTTTGGTTTTTCCATTGCAATCAGCTTTAAAAGACGCACAATTTGGTGTTTTGATCATTTCTCTACGTCAAATGGTTACAGAGATATTGAAAGTGCTAAACACGGTACGTTGTCCATGTTATTCTTATGGAGAATACAAAAAATTGTATATCTCGCTTATTTATCAACTTATCCTGATGAAACTTGGTCTATTGCTTCATATCGTTGTGGTCTATTGATATTTGCACTAAAAAACATTTTTTGGCCCATAGTCCCCGTAGCAGCAAACCTGCGTACTCAGCTCCCATGTTATTCTTAAGGAGAATAAGTAACGTTTTGTCTCCCTTAATTGTTAACTAAAATTTTGTATTTGGCTTTACCTTCTTATATTGATATTTGTATAAAACTCCATTTTTTGTGTTCCTTGCTTCAGCAACCCTGCATAACTTACTCAGCCGCCATGTTATTCTTATGGAGAATAATTAAAATGTCATAAATTGTTTATTTATGAACGTATATTGATGAAACTTGGTATGTGGCTTTATGTGGTATTAAGATACATATATATGCATTGGAAATTCGCTGAGTATGCAGGTTTGCTGGTACAGGGGTATTTAATCGTTATCTTGGTTATGGTAAATGTGTCCTGATTACGTAGTAGAAGAAAAACCTGGTTAACTCACTTACTGTATAAAATACCAAAGGACCACTTGATTCATAATTCAATAATGTGGATCACTCACCCATGACTCAAGGATCTTAATGTCTATCACACGCTGAACGGAACTATTCTGAGTCATTTGTGTGATAAGCCATGTACTGTTGTGTTACTGCTATAAAATTTACATTCGGAAATACATGACTAAGTATACTGTTTCTAAACTGTACGGTATGTGATAAGGGTTTCAATCCCTCATAACTTTGCATGCATTGTTGCCACCTAACTATCAATTAGGAAGTTAATCAGTTTGTTACTCCGTTTCCTACACAAGTAGTGGGGGTTTGCGGGTGCTGGCTCACTTGATTTATGGCTTCCGGTCACGTGACCGGAAGCGCTGAGTGATAAAATACGTTATCTGAGGCTGAGCCAGTGACGTAGGCGGTTTTGTGACGAAATGAGTTAAAGTTCAAAGTTCAAGGTTACGGGGAGGTAATTTTAAAAAAGTACTACCTCGCACGCGTAAAATCCGATTGTGATTCGATAGTTTTAATTCGATAAAATATCGAATGAAAATTATCGAATGAAGCAATCGAATGATACGAGTGCGAGGTAGAACAATTACAAATATTACTTTATTTTATTTACAATAATTCATATTACAAATATTACTTTATTTACAATAATTCATGTTTACAATAGTTCTTCGTTGTTGGTTGTCATCGATGTTGTTGATCCGGACGAGTTGCGGCCATCACTTTGTTTTCTGAAGAAAGGCGGTAGATACTTCGATCCCTGCGCAGAGTCCATGTTGTTTTTTGATGCGTAAAGTTTCAAAGATAAATCGTAACCGGACGCAATGAGAAGTCTTAACTCTTCATTAAAAACCTCGAGGTCTTGGAAAGTCGCCAGATGAATAGAGTCATAATGAATACACCTAATTTTAATGGACATTTTAATACAATGTTTTACGTTTGTGAAGAGCACTCGATGTTCACCAGTCGAGAGCCGGAGGTGTACTGACTATTCGCTAGCTAGCGTTCTGGTATCAAACAAAATGGTGGGGGTAAAAGTGTGGTGGGGCGGAGAAGATGGCGGACAGCAGATGGCAGGCGGCAGGTGGCAGCTGGTTGCTACTACATTCGCCGCCACAGTAATGCAATCCTTCGGCGTAATTCTTGTAGTTTACCTTGTCGGTTCATTTGATACGTTTTACATCTACATATGCAATAGCTGAAACACTTGCACTTACGACAAGCTTTCCCGTCAACTTGATCGCCTGGTATTTTAAAACATTGTAACTCGCAACAATATGTCTTCAAATTGTTATCGAAAAATAAATTTTTCATAGGTGACACCGACATGTTAGCTGCAGCGTGTGTTAGACAAGACTAACTTCACTGCTCCCTCTCTTTTATACCTCTTCATAAGTTAACCCTGAATGAAAGTTCAAGGTCATCCATTTGAATTTTAAAAAAAGCAACACAGCAGTATATAAAATAATATACTGCTGTGTTGCTGTTTTTATTTTTTTTTATTTTATTTTTTTTTTTTTTTTATATTTTCTTTATTAAACAAACATCTTACAATACAATAAACTTAAGTTTAACATTGATAACTAGAAATACAAACAATAAAATACAAACAGAGACATTATGTACAAGGATGCGTGATGTGCAGAGTGAGTTCCGTCGAGTTGTTGCCGCTTACACCGTGTGATACCAAATACAACGTCCCCGGTTGAATATCTCGCAAATCTTCATTTTGTAGCAGTTGAACAAATCGTTTTGGAAGAAATACTTGAAACTTCGGCTCATCTCCTGGAGAGAAAGGTCCTTCGCTCAATGAAACTAGAATTGCTTCTCCATGTGTGGTTTCCACTTTCTTGATGTTATGAATAATGTAGTGTTTTTGTTCTTTTAGTTCTGAACACTTTTTAGTTAGCAGAAGGTCGGATTTTGAATGAGTGTTGAATTGATCAACCAGTGATTGTAGAAACAGTTGTGATGCTATCTTCGTCAGTGGTGTCTTCTGTGATGTTGCCTCTTCGGAGTCTCGAATAATACTCGTGCTGGAGCGGTGCTGTCTCCTCGTATTTATAGGCCCTGCTACCCCCCACCACATTTCTGTTCTCCGCTACCCCCACCACATTCCTGCGTTTGTTTCAAGTAAGCAGCCAAACGATACGCGTTGTACAATGCACAGTTTGTTTGGCCGTGTTTAAGATCTTTTGCAGCGACACAAATATTACCGAGATTAATGTTAAAGTCCTTACTGATAGTTATATCGAAAACATCACCGTGCGTGTACTTTTGTATTCAGTTCTTTTTTTCTAATCCTCTTGTGTATATATGTGAATATTGTTTGCAAAAGTTAAACATAATACTGTGCAGATTACTGTAGCTTATAAATCCTTCATACCAATGTATGTGATGAAAGTAGTTTGTTATCCATTTGTTTGTACTTTTTGCTTTGGTGTTAAGTTTGTTAAAAGAAAAAGGAGCATCAAACGTGAATGGGTAGGCTACAAATGTAAGCAAGTCTAAAATTACTAATTCCTTGATAATAAGCCTATCATCATTATTTCGAAATGCTTGAAATTCTATTACACAAGGCTTTACACTCACTTCTTCATCCCCTCCGCTCATCATGGCACCTAGCGATCAACTAAACTGTTTTCCACACCACGGTAGGTTAAATACCAGGCCGTACAGTTGCAGGCGCGTTGGTGTATATTTAACGTGGGCACCGTCCCCAATAGGCCTACCCCACGTGTGTTCTTCTTTATTAAGTCAAACTTTAGTCTTTTTTAACTTCTTCTTCTTGTGTTTCGTTTTCTTCTTCTTCTTGTTTCTCCGTTTCTTCTTCCTGTGTTGTTTCTTCTGTAGCTTCTGTAGCGATTTCTACAAGTGGTTCAAAATCCTTTAACTTTCTCCACATGCAAACTTCATGAGGTATTCTATTAAAAATAGATGTATCCACAGGTCCGTACACGATGGTGCTATCAGGTTGTTTTTCCAAAGTATCGACCAAATATTCTTTAATAATAGCGCTTGCAAATACCAACTGTCTCATGTACCTTGTAATAGGTTCTGTTGCATAGTTTAAAACGTAGAATTCTTCATGTGACAGTAGAATCTTATTTTCATGTTGAGTCAAGTCTCTTATTCGCACTTGTAGTTGTCCACGATGTTTAACAATATCGATTTCATTGTCACAATCCAAAAGTCGAATATGTGTTTTCCTTCCACACAAACTGTTAGTTAAATAACATTCTATTAAATGTACATGTTTCAAAAATGACTCCCAAGCATTTTGCGAAAATAAAACCTTTTTTGTTCCATGGTGTAGTATTACTGTAGGGGAATAATCCAATGACTTCATCAAGCCAACTGATACACTTTTACTGATGCATGCTGAGATGGGGTAAAAGATTCGCAAAAAAACTTCAGTTAAAATGTGAGGAGGAATATTTTCTTCAACTTTCTTCTTCCTCTTTGGTACTACCTTTGATGGGTCTGCATTACTTTCCTCCTCTCTATCTCTTTTACCAAACTTTAAAAATGCAGTTATTTCCTTGATGATTTTTTCTTCACTAGTATTATCACGTTCCAATAACGGTGCTACCTCTGCATCACCTTGTACAACAGATGGAGAACTCATTTTGTAGAAGATGTTGCCCATGCGATGATAGACGATCAACTGAAGACCTGCATTGTTGCTCCGCTATTTATAGGTTAGCGACAGTGGCGGTGCCGGTGGTGGTACAACGTTTTACAATACCGTCTTTACGATACCAGTCAACGGTGTGTATGTAACAATTTTATCGTGCAAAATTAAACAATACGCAGATGTATTTGCAGGTACGTTTTCTTGAAATTCCATTTCTATTTTTATATCAACACTAGACGATTTTACAGATTCGTTTTGTTTGGAGCAATCAATTACAACAATCGGAGCTTTCGATTCAAACTGTACGGGAGATAGTAGAGGTGTGTTTGTTTTGCCGTAATATGAATTTTGGAACCTAGCGTACATATCGTATAAAACACTGTACCTTTTTTTATCAAAAGAGATATTAAAGTTGTCGTAGGGAAAGAATTGTGAATTCAGGAACACTTTACAGTTTGTTAATTTACAATGGTCAAATTCACCAGCATTTTCAGTTAATATACTTTTTTTCTTTGTTTGTAATCCAAAGATTACATATCTCGCTTTTTCCAAATGAGTAGAAGTTTTTACAGTCCATGTATGCCGTTGTGTTGAAGGTAAAACGGGGTATTCATGAAACTCCCAGCTTCTGAATGGCATTACAATGTCTCGATCTGATTTTAACTTTCTTAATAATGTAATCCTGTGTTCATCATTTAGTCGCACATGTGGTACTCTCCAAACAATCTTGTCTAATGTTAGTTTCCAGTCTAAATTGGCTTCAGTTGTTCCAGCAGATGCTTTAATAATATCATTATCGTTTGATGACCTTAATAAAACTAGTTCTTGTTTTACATTTATTATTATTCTTCTGTAATCTTCAGCAAATCCTAAAAGTAATCTTAAAGGTACGTAAAAATCAAAGTTTCCCGAAGCGTCAGGAGTAATTATACTTTTGTCTGGTGCAACCCATCCTGCAACAGCTAACAGATTCTTCTCATTTGGTGTTAAAGACGCTAATCCTTTTAAGGTACTGGAAATTCCAACCTTTTTTGTTGAATCGACTGTAACTCCTGAAATTTCATATCTAATCTCGTCAAACAAAAATGCCATAGGATTATTTATGAACGGAACAGTGGTTCCAACAGTACCGTCAGCTTTTGTTACTTTTCCTTCAATATATAAATAACTTTCGCATGGAAGAGTATAAATGTCTTGTTGTTGTATAGGAATCCTAATTTCATCGTTATTGTTTAATTTGGACGAAGCGTAAGGGTTGTGCGTGTGATATTCCTTTTCCCATAAGGTCTCGTCGAATGTTGGGCCCTGCGCTATATCCAGTATATCCATTGTTAATGACCTTTAATCCAATTTCTTCTAGAAAACGAATGTTGTCACTTGTTAATCCTTCTACAGCTGATGAGCTACTGACCTCTTTGCTGGTTGGCTCTCTCTTTTTAAATGATAACCCCATTATCTAAGTGGATGATTTTATATGTATTCTTACAGTAATAGCTTCTCCTCGAAAGTCAATAAGGTTTCCGTCTTGATCCACTATGTTCAGCACGATGTCTGAAATGAAACTGGTGTTTAACGGTAGGTACACAAGGTTTTGAGGCTTTTCTACTATCTTGAAACCCGGTGCGACTGATGGGTAGAATGTGTGTAATATATGCCGATTTTCTCCATCTCTGTAGGATCCTTGTATAATGTTACATGTAATGTCTATGCTGTTTACTTTGATGATCGTCACAGTTCTATTCCCAGAATGAGTTGTATTAGGTTCTAATACCTTTGTTTCCTTAGAAAACCCTAATAAACTACCAATTGAACGTTCTTGGCCAAAATCAATATAATACTTAGAAGTAATTTCGGCTTTCATTGTATTGTTATTGCCTTTTATCGTTATATTTTCTTTTCCCATATGTTTTTGTATAACTTCATTTATATTATCAATTTCATAAGCTCCTGTTGGTAAACTGAATTCTTCCAAAGCTGAATATTTTCCTTTATTATCTTTTGTCTTGTAATAATGTATTTTGTTATTAATTCCTTCACTAACGTTTGGAATAGAGTTATATGTTGTTAAATCCAATAATGCGGCTTCCCATAGTCTTCCTTTTTGCAAACGTAGCGCTGGAAACAGAATACTGCGCAAAGTACATGAGTTGCCGGTTAATGACACTGTATACGAAGACATCTTAAAGTTGACTAACACTTTTAGCTAAAAAGTCTAAACATAAATGACCGCAAATGGATGTATCATCAGGTTGTTTTCTTGTATAATTGTAAAAAACATTTTCTGCCGCACGAAAGTATTGTTGAAGTTCTTTCGGTGGTGGAAGGTTTCCAAAACTGTCGAAATAATAAATCGTTTCACCAAGTTTCTTGTAACACACCCAATGAGTGCCTAATCCTTCACTATTATCCAAATTTACTATACCAGTCTCATTTTTCCACATTTTAACCGGTAATTCATCTTTCATAAATACTCCTCTAAAAAATGGGATTTTCAAACAAGAAGCATATGTAATCAGTTCTTCATTGGTTAATTCTTTGTTTTTAATTATTAATTTCTTATTTAATACACACGATACGGTCTTAGGTATAGTCCTCCTCCCTTTTTTATCATTGACCATATTGTTGGTTTCTTTTTACCTTTACCACTAGTAGATCGACGTTTTCTTCTGATATTACCTCCTTGTTTCTTAGCGGGTCTTTTCCCACGCCTTCTTCTCTTTCCTCCTCCTCCAAACGTAGTTTTTGCTTTCATTGCTGCTGTTACTGCTAAAGACGCTGCTTTTTCACCAATACTCGCGTCACTAGATTTTACTCTTTGCCAAGCTTTCTCAGAAAGTGCTCTATCTGCTATTGATCTATTTTTTGTATCACCAAATCTGGAATACGCTATATCGTGCTGTTTACAAGCCTGATCAAGCTTATTTATTCCAGGATCTCCTCTAGCAAGCCGTTTCTCTAATTTGGTTCCAGGACCACAATATTGATATCCTCCAGGTAAATGTAATTCCACAGGTAATAAATCAATCGCCTTGTTAACTATAGCTCCAACCGGTTTACTTAATAGAGAAAATGCTGTTGATGCTATTCCCCTTCCTCTCTGTAATCTCTCTCGATTATGACTGATGCGTTTAGCCCTCGGCATGACTATTTATAGCCAAACTTACAATCAGTAGGTGCACTCTATAAATGTTTTACAATGAATGTAATATTAGCCTTGGCTTCTTGTATTATATATATACTGTTTAAAATCCATTTATTATATAGAAATGGATTAATTAATTAAATGTAGATGCTTTATCCCTTATCATGGGTATTTAAATTCTTTTTTCTCTTATATAATCTTCATCGTTTTCTGTTGGTTCATTAATCACATTCACTTTATCCCCCTTTCCTAATGTCTTGACTTTAGAAGGCTCAGACGGTTTATCTAATTGATTAGGTTTTTCTGGATTGTGTATCTTTTTCCAGTCTAAATAATTGTGGCTGTCAACATCTGAAGCTACAGCTCTTCCTGAAGCCCGATGGATATAATTAAATAAAGCTGCACCAAACCTTTCCATATGTTTTTCATATTCTGTAGTCCATGTCTTGTGTACTATATCAAATATTTTCTTATTTACAGCGTCTCCATCCTGCTCACAATCACCTACATTTGACAATTTTAATTTTTTTACATCATAGCTTGTATCAGTTTCATTCTTTTTGTAAATCGTTAACAATTTTAAAGTCGCTAAATTTACTGCTTCACCATCATAAATGGGATGTTTTATATTGCTTAACCTTTTACCGGAAAATCCCCAATGGTCTTCGTGTACAATCGGGGTTCTTTTATCCATGTATTGTACCGTAACCGCATCAGAAGACAAAAGCGGATCACCAACATTTTGAATTACTTTTCCTTCAAAATTATAATTACCATCAGGTGTTAACGGAAACCCAGCTCTTTTTTCACTATATCCAGATTTTACTCCAAACTCGGAATACCGTCCAAACTTGTCCACACTCATGATGTAACTGAATCGCTATCGTTTAGGTTCTTACTATATATATATATATACGTCTACTGAACAATTATTTCTCGTTTTCGCAGTTCATCAACCAAAGCTACCCATTCGTTTTCTAAACCAGTGTGCCCGGCTTCCATAGCTTCATGTAATAACCTCATTCGATCAACTAACTTATTTATATCGTTGTAATATATTATATTGGTTTTATACAAATTTTTTAATAATCCCCTTCCAGATGTAGTAGGATCAGTTGTTTTTCTTTTTTTATGCAAAACATTTAATTCAGCAGAAGATAAAGCTCTTCTTTTAATTGGAGCTTTATTTGATTTCGAGGGGAAAAGACTAGATATAATGTTTGTGTATTTTATTGACCTGTTTCTATGAATAGGTAGTTCTTTGGAATATTTTTTTCTATGTGCATTTGTATACTCTAGTATATTTTTAAACAATTGTAAATCCTTTTTAGTAAATTTACCAGGATTATTTTTAAAGATGAGTTCAAACAAACCTGTTGTACCTTTATATTTCTTATCACCAATAACTATATCATCATTTTCGTTTATATCTAACTTTCTATCTCCAATCATTAATCCTGTATCCTCTATTCTAGCTCCATATGTATGATAATTTCGATTAGCATGTGTGCCATGTAACATTTTTAATGTATATTTTCTTCCAAGTGTTCCTTTAAACATAATATCTGTGCCTAATTTGCTTAAGTTGGATGGGTTGATATCCTCTTCTTCTGCTCTTGTATCTTCCGCACTTGTATCTTCTGCACTTGTATCTCCTGCAATGTTCTTTTCCCTTAAATCTCCTATATCTCCGCTTTCTTCATACTCGTCGCTTTCTTCAGATGTTTGTAACTGGTCAGAACTTTCATCATTCTGAAATTCTTCTTCATATTTGGAAATTGGTAGCATTTTGTCTCCTTCGAAGCGAAATGAAGGTCTTTCCATATTTTGTGCTAATCGCTTTAAAGGTTCAGTAACAGGTTTGAATGTTGTTTCTAAAAATTGCTCTCTTTCATTTATACCTGATTTTAAAGCTCGGTTTTTTTGTCTAATAGAATCACTAAGTGATTTTATTTCCTTTAATAGCTTTTCCTGGTTAACCATCTTCACACCTTGACGACTTGTACAGTAATACCGCTAATCAGTGTATTAAAACGAATTTATCAAAACCTATTCTATAACGACCATCTTTTATAGCTTGATCTTTCATAATAACCAAAAATCCATACTTTTCCGCCCATGCTTTTCCGCAAAGCTCTTTAAACTTTTCAAATGGCATATCCGCATTCACATGATCGTTATATATATGTTTTAGGTTAGTATCATCTTGTTTGAATACAATTAGAATATTTGCATTATCTCTGATAAGTTGTTTTGGGATTTTGCTATAAGTTTGTCCTATATATATGCTGTCGATGTTATTATGTCTTCCCATGGCAAAGTAGTTTCTAATAGTATCCTGATTTTCACAAGATACATCGTCAAATATAAATACAGAATACGGTTTCGCTTCGTTTGGTTGCATAATGCTATCACTAGCGTTAAATTTGTAAAAATTAACATCAGACACATCAGATAGGATTTTATCCAGCAATTGATACTTTGGTTGATGTAGAGACTTTGAAAAAATATATAGGTTACTAAACCTCAATCCCTGCGGATTAGTGATCAAATTAAAGACAACATTGGTCTTTCCACAGTTTGAGGGGCCACTTACTATACATCGAACAGTGTTTGGAAGTAAACTACCGTGTTTACCATTGTTGATTTTAACGTTATCCACAGTTAAATCATCTATGTTATTAATATTGAATCGATCTTTATGGTGAATAATCTCCATCCTGCTCAAAGGTTAACGATGAAATGAGTTGCTTGTATTAAACCAAGTCCTTTATAGGTATCCATGAATCCTCAGTTTTGTTAAACCCTAACCACCGCACTTTAACTGCGTCCTTTTTTCTTTGTAACACTTTTTCAACAAGATATACATCACCTACTGTTGACTTTAACATTTCATGTCCATAAAATGCACCTTGCAACAAATCTCCTTTGTTATCTTTTAAGATATACGTTTCAGGTACAGTCGGTTGCACTTTATACACTGAAAAAACTTCATTCGTCCAATTGGGAAGGTATTTCTTGGTAAACACTCCCTTATATTTACTAATCCGTACTTTATCACTTACATTAAATTTTCTTGGCTGCATTTTTTCTACTTTTGGCTTTGTATTTTTCTTTATGCGTTTTAATACATCTTTTGCATTTCTTCTATTTACTTTGTTAGGTTTCATACCAATAGTTCTATGAAACCTGTTATTATATTCATTTATTAATTGTGGTAAAACATCATACCATACGTAAGAACCTCTTTTTGAAAATTGTTTATATAGTGCTCCTTTTAAGGTTCTATTGAATCTTTCTACAATAGCTGCTTTTTTCTCTGAATTTGTAGAATAATGATTTATTTTATATTTATTCATTAACTGTGCAAAGTTTGTATTAAAGTATTCTGTTCCATCATCAGTTTGTAAATGTTTAATTTTGTTTTTATCTCTTTTTATGGCTATTTCCATGGCTTCTGTTACGCTTTTACCAGTCTTGTCCTTTAGAGGTAAAGCGTCTGCAACTTTTGTAAAACAATTAATAATAGTGAGTATATATTTAAATCCTTTGTTTATTCTGCTATGCGGTCGCATTTCAATTAAATCCGCTTGATATAGATCATTTATCCCTTTTATAACAGTATTTCTTCTTGGAAACTTTATTCTTGCAGGTTTGTGTAGTTCATTAATAATCTTCTCCTTCAGGTCTGACATGTTGGTTTCACGAAGGCAGCTGATATGGTATTAAATATTCTTTGGTATAAATCTCCTTATATATATATATATACACACATATAGTTCAAGGTCATTCAAACCTTGTGTAAAAAAGGGGAAACACAGCTTAACATTGCTGTGTTTCCCCTTTTTTACGGAAAGGAAAAGGATAAAGGATCTAGGACGATGAAAAGGTTACTCGTCAATAGGGTTGAGGGAGTAGTGGCCGAATGGTAAAGTGTGGATGTTGTCTGGAAGAATGTGTCGTTTATCGTCATTGGAAGAAAGTGCTTTTTTAACTTCTGTTAGGCTGTATATCTGATGGTTAAAACTTCTAATTGTATTGAATTTAGCTGTAATGACTTTATCTTCAAATAAACATTGCTTGTATTGATCAAAAATAACTTTCTTTTCTAAATATAATTTCTTTACACCTTTAGCTTTTTTAATATAGCTATTCTTCTCGTCTTCTTTTTCATCATATAGTTTCAAGGAATACAGTTTTGACATAAGTGCAACAATCTCTTCAAGTAGAACTCCATTTGCTTCATCTTTAAATTTGCCCAGTACTTTTTTGTTTTTGTCTTGATCGTAGTTAGGATGGGTTTTTGGGTAGTCAGAAAAATCGAATTCATTTTTGTGAACAAATGTACGAAGATCTTGATACATATCATTTGTAATAATCCAATACACAAAAGCGTCTGTATCCATGTAGCTAATGCCGATGTTCTCTCTTCCATAGAAGGCAACCATTTTGTTATAATGAAAATCGTACATGTGTGTTTTTGAGATGTCCAAGATTGACATGCCTATATATAAAGGACGATCCATCTTCACACTCGTCTTCTTCATAGACACTGCTACAAGTCTTTCATTAATAATTATAGATGATCCAAAGTTTGGCTGCTGTACGAGTTTCTGTAGCTTTTTTGCGTCAGTAACAAGTTTAACATTTTTGTGTCTTCTTTTGTTTTCCAATGTTTTTCCAAATATCGCATTATTCATTAATTTAAAAAAGTCTTTTTGAAATTCTGATGTAGCGGCTGCTCTTCTGGTGGTGTTTGAATCAATGTAAGGTTTTAACCAACATGACTGAGAAAATTCCAAAACTCTATTAATTTTTGTAATACGTAGTCCTAATTCGATGGCTTGTTGGACTACCCAAAAGTGAGCCACGTAGCGTTGTTTATTATTTAGAGTCATCATTAATTTAGGGTGTTTTCCAGTTGGAGAAACTTCTGTTTTAGCGAGGAGTGGGAGGTCGTAATGGAGATCGTGTAAATGCTCCGGGTATTCAAAATCGCAATCTAAAATATATCCAGTGTCACCATGTTTTGGAATTTGTGAAATATCGTCAATAGAGTCGGGGTTAATCCATTTGAAATTATCATATGGAAGTGGGTTTGACATAGCCCATCCGTATAAGTTGTTTGCATCGAAATATCCCAAATAGGTTGTTGGTTTAGTTTCGTCGTAATTAGGAAGGTATTTGTTGTTGGCTTTAACATGCCTGGTAACACTTTGAACCAATCCACCTCTTACACCTGCTTCAATCATTAAAACCATGTCAATATCTGTTAAAAGTTGGAGTTTGCATTTTGTTTCTTTTAACATGGCTTGCCAAGCTAATCCTGGAGAAGTATACGAATGTAAAGGGTCCAATCCATATGCGACAAAACAGGTGTTTCGAAATTCTTCAATCACATCACAAAGAAGGGTCACATCTAGTTTGACATAAAAGTCTGAGTAATCCCCTAAGGTCTCCATATTCATCTCGTTCCATACTCGAAGTGCATGTTGATAATCTTCAGGTTTTATTTCTTCATCATTAAGTTTGTTTTTGAATTTATCTGGTGTAGGAAGTGATGTTTCATCAAATCTATGCAGTCCGTCAATGTAATCATAGGGGAAGACTCCTTTTCGAAGAGCTAAATCCATTTTATCATTAGGCACAATTTTGCTTGTTTCAATCAAATCTTGTCTTCTTAAATTTTTAGTTAATTTTGCAAGGCTAAAAGGCATAAATCTGAATGAATCAACAAATCTTAGTTTTATTTTACCAACTTTTTTAGAGAAGCTTATAAATTTTTCCATGGTTGTTGCCAATACATCTATTTCTCCATTATCTCTGCCCAATTCTGGGATTATAAAGTGGGAGTCGTATCCACTAAGATTATGTAAAACAACGGGGATAAAGTTTGGAAGTTTGTAGTTTAGATTGCAAGAGTTACAGGCTGCACCTCTGTAAGCTCCTGTTAGATGATCATGGTCTCGCACTTTACTGTTGGTCAGTGTAAAAGTGTTAATACACAAATAACATGTTGTTGCTGAGTCGTGTCGTTGAATTTCATTTTCATTCATAGGAATCATCGGTACCACATTTCTGTACATTTCTTCAACTTTCGCAGCTATGGTATATAAGTCATCGACGAAGTTTCGAGCTGCTTCTTCACCGCGATATATCTTCGGTGTTGTGGTTAATTCATATCTTCGCAAATGTTCTTCAGACAGTGTTGATTTTATCATCAAACAGTAGCTGTTTGGTGTGTGCTGCTGGTATTTGCTTCTTCTTGTTACGTTTTCTTCTTGATGTTCGAGCGGAAGTAAAGACGCCTCAAAATCAGCATACACAACAACAGGTAAACGATATTGTTGTATTACTTTATCAAATTTTATCTGTGCTCTGCTAGGATGCGGCAATTTAATTCTTACTTCATAGTTTCCATTACATAGCCGTTGGTGTTCTACTAGCCAATCTGACCCTCCCCTTCTTAGTTCTTTGTTCACGTGACAAAAACATCTTTTGCAAATTGTCATCTTTCTTTTATGCTTAGATAATTGATTAGAAACAAGACTTTCAAATTTTTTGATATACACAAAGTGTGAAATATCACCTTTAGTAATTAATAACAAATCGGTATGATCTCTGCGCTCATTTGGTGTTATACGCAAGGGGTACACATTGTTTGACGAATCCAATCCGAATAGGTTGACAGAAGCTGAAGGATTTTGTTTTTCAAATTTCAAAACGTCTGTTATAGCAACAGGGTAAGTCATCCTTTGAAAATTATATCTATGTTGTACTTCTTCATATTTGTGACTTGGTCTTATCGGATTGTCTGTTACATATTTGACCAACATAGCATATTTAAAACATTCAGTATCTTGATTTTGCACATTGATGCAGGATTTGGTATCACTAATCTTTTTTGGTAAAGGGATATAGCTACTGCCACGAATTCCATAACCGTGTTTGTGTACTCTTAAGTCTAGCCCTGTGATGCTTAACAAACTCCATCCAGATCCTCTTCCTTCGTGTTCTTGTATTTTTGTCATTAGCTCTTCGAAACATTCAGATACGATTGAATCAATATCTGAGGAAAACATAATAGTTCGGTTTTTTGTTAAGAAACCTCTCGGTGAGGTTTCATTTTGAATGTTTGTAAATAAAGCATCCAGTAATAGTCCAAATTTAATAAAATTTAATCTTTTTAATTCATTTTTCAGAGTTTTGCTAACCAATCCTTTTGCGTTGTTTAAAAATTCTTCAAGTTTCAATTTTGTATTGTCAATTTTAAAGTGGGTTACAACATTACCCGGAAGTGCTCGGGCGTGTAGTTCCACATTTACTGATGGTCCAGGCGCATAATGAATGACACTTGGTCTTGAAACTTCTTTTTCTTCATTTTCTTCTTTTTCTTCGTTGTGTTTTTCTTCATTTTGTTCTTCTTGATGTTTTGCTAATTGTTGGTTGATTGAATCTAATTCTTCTTCATTTGGTTCTTCAGTATTTGTATTGGTGTTATGTTTCAATTCTTTATGAATGGTTAAAAGCCATTCATCTCTGAAAGAAGCTTTACAAATATCGCAGCGATTCATAATGTAGGCGTGCTCTTCACAAGGGTCAACGCAATAATGAAAAAACACTGCAAATGCACCTCTATTTATACCCTAGAAAAAGTGGTGGGGGTACGTTTTAGGTTAAGTTTAAGTTTGTAGCTGGAGGCTACAAAATTCTGTATTTGGGTCAAGGACATTGAGCATATTTGCCAAAACGGGGAATAGAGCAGTAAATGATTTCATTTTAAACCATAAACTGATCTATTCCCCGCTCTGTATTTAACTAAGACAATTTTCTCCAACAAAAACATTTGATAAATTTTAAACTCGGATGTGAAGTTGGATTGTACACATTGCATCTTGATCAACTAAAAATTTCATAAAACAATAGGGATCTTCAGTTGTAGATTCATCTTTAACATATTCAATAGTCAACATTGCCGAACGAAGATCTTGTGGAATTACGTCGACTTTTATGAGTCGCCTTTCGAGTTCAAACCGTTTTGTTATTGATGTAAGTTTTATCACATCATCGATATCGATGAGGGGAAAGCTGTAGCAAACGGAGTTTCCTGGTGGGTTCATCATGCCTATATGATAAATATACACTGTTGCATCGTCTTTAAATAGACGTTCCCCCACCATTAAATGTATAAGTTACCCCACTTTTTTAATCATGTAAATGGGTCAAGGTTATACAACGATATTATCAAAACGGAGAATAGAGCAGTAAGTGATTCTCACTATAACCACAAACTGATCTATTCCCCGCTTTGTATTTAAAGTAAACTATTTGAAGACAACAAAAACTTATTCAGATTCTTCCGATGATAATGATGATGATGAGCTCGTATCACTAAATAAGCGACGACGAACACAAAAGTTCCCTGTGACCGGATCTAGAACTACATCATCGATATTAATACTGCTTGGAGGGGTTTCACTATCAACAAGGTCCATTTCCTCCAAGCAAAGCAACTGATGATAAAATTCCGGTTCATTATTATCGACATCGTCGTCGTCAGTCAACAGCTCCATCTCTCCAAGATATGGTTCACTGCTAGCAAACTCACTCAGTAGTTCAAGATCACTAAATAGTTCACCTTCACTAAATAGTTCACCTTCCATCTCTGAATCGTCTTCGTCTTCATCTTCGTTTAAATTTAATGGAATATTTTTAATCAATTCTAGTATAGTCTTCTTAGAAGGGAAAATGTTATCTCTGGGCGACATGATTCCAAGTAGCAGACTGATTTACTACTAATACGAAACCACCTTTTATACCTGATTTCGGTGGTGGTGGGGGTAAGTGTTGAAAGTGCAAGTGGTAGGGAAAAGTGATAGGGAAGAGGTATTATTGTAACACAAATGATTAAGTCCTGTAAGTGGGTCAAGGTCACCTTATCCTATTACCAGAACGGGGAATAGAGCAGTAAGAGATTCTTATTCAAACCTCAAACTGATCTATTCCCCGTTCTGTATTCCCCCCCCCCCTTTGGCGTTTTATTTAGTTTATGAGGTTGTGTAATAAAGGCACAGTGTGTAGCCTTCTTGTAATAATTGGTCAATTTTTTTCTTCAAAGGGATTAGTTTTACATCTATTTTTACTTCTTCTGTTCCACGAATACCCAATCCTTTGACCTGAACATGATGGTACTCCGTTAACAGTTGGTAAACACGCTGGATAAAAGTATCCGCTTTAGCAGTAGAGTCAATATAGTGGAGGTATACCATGGTAGGTGCTCTCTTGACGCAATTCAGAACCAAAGTGATAATTGTCTCTGTAACATCGGGCTTATATACCCATCGTTTTTTTTTTTTTTGTTTTTTGCTTTAATTACAGGTTTGGAACAATATAAAATGTTATATTAATGTTCCATCCATTATTGACTAACCTTACCATATTACCAAAGATATTATATAACTTTCTACTGTAGTTTATTTCAAATGCTTCATTTTCACTACTATAAACTTCACCTGTCGGTCTCCACATGCACAATTGACAACTAACCTCTATATCAAGATACCGTAGCAGTAATCTCCTTACAGCAAGCAACTGATCAATGTTTTCGACCCGTCTGCTAACTATTATAGTTGCTGCAGAGATAGAAGTAGTGGATGCATTCATTTTCAGCAGAGTACTAATTTTTACCAGCGATGGAGAACCTCCTTTATACTTAGTTTAGGTAGTGGTGGGGGTTAGGAAAAGATATTGTTGTTGTGAGAAATAAGAAGATCTTTCATTATTTTTTATCAAACGAATATTTTCTAAGTCCCAAGGTCATTTACACCAGTTGCCAAAACGGGGAATAGAGCAATAAGAGGTTCTCACTTTGACCTCAAACTGATCTATTCCCCGCTTTGTATTTCAAAGGACTTTAGTTTTTTTAAGATAGTTACTCGTCCTGATCTTCATCCATGAGGAAGATTTGTTTGTAAGCTGAAGGTTCTTCAGCGAAGAAATGTTGGTCCGCTAACTCATCCTCTTTAAGAAAAACAGCTTCAAAAGGTGGAGGGTTGTGTAAATCTTCTTTGTGAATTAAGGACGGTTCTTGAAGCTGCGACTGAAGGTTTGAAATGTATTTTATTGACTTTTGTATAGTGGTTAATTTAGAATCATACGGATTGGAAGATGGTAATATGCGTCTTAATACTTTATAACAATCAGCGATCCTTGTTCTCATTTTTCGAGAACTAGCATTGTTTCTCTCGGTTTTGAGAGATCTCGAGTTTAAGTTTGGCGAAGTATTACTAGTCTCTGGAAAAATGTTGGATAGAATCATAGCCTGGACAAGTATCGATGGGGCAGCAGAAGATGAAACAGTACAAGAAGAGGCGTCAGAAGTTGGTTTTCTGATGTGCTCCATGGTGTCTGAGGTGGGCGAATACAAGCAGCAGACTAATTTTACCATCGATAAGGTGTCTCTTTTATACCCAATGGAAGTGGTGGGAGTGCAAGTTTTAGGGAGGGGATGTTTTTGTAAGAAATATATATTTCAATATTTTTTTTTTTTTTACCAAACAAAATTTTCTAAGTCCCAAGGTCATCTGAACAAATTGCCAAAACGGGGAATAGAGCAGTAAGTGGTTCTCACTTGGACCTCAAACTGATCTATTCCCCGCTCTGTATTTCTTAAAGTAAACAATAAATCTTCACACTATTGAGCAGCCTTTGCTCTTTGAAGCTCAAGTTCTAAGTCTGCAACCAGGCGAAAGTCTGCATCGTGCTCCTCCCATTGTTCAGGAGAACGCGGTTGTCCACACCACTTTGTAAAGGCGTACCTCATTGCCTCATTATACTCCTCCAGGATAACATGATGATCTTACCAGTAATGGGAAGCCTCTTTTATACCCAATATAAGTGGAAGGGGAAAGGGGAAAGGGGAAGGGGGATAGGCTATGGTTTAAAATATTAATTTTCCTATATGTAACCAGACAGAGGTTTTATAAGTCCTGTCAGTGGGTCAAGGTCATCTGAACTTGTTGCCAAAGCGGGGAATAGAGCACAAATTGGTGCTCTATTCCCCGCTCTGTATTAGGGGACAGGGAATTACAAGCAATGATTTTAATAACAAAAAATAAAGAAAAAAAAACCCAAAAAAAAAAGGAAAATCACAACAGTTTCTCAGGCTAAGAAAGGTAATGTCAACCGGTTTACATGGCCGTATTGACAAGTCCGGTAGAGCACAAATTGGTGCTCTATTCCCCGCTCTGTATTAGGGGACAGGGAATTACAAGCAATGATTTTAATAACAAAAAATAAAGAAAAAAACCCCAAAAAAAAGGAAAATCACAACAGTTTCTCAGGCTAAGAAAGGTAATGTCAACCGGTTTACATGGCCGTATTGACAAGTCCGGTTTTCAGGGCCGAAACTTATTGTCAGGGGGTTAGGAAAGGGATGAGAAACAAATTACATTACTTTGAAACAAACTGGTCAGTTAGAGTTAACGTTAATTTTACAAAGAACAATCAGTATCACTGAAACCCGGACGGACGTAGATCACGAACGGGCGTCAGGATACTGCGGTCAGTTTAACAAGGTCACAACAGCAACACTGAAACCCGGACGGACGTAGATCAACGAACGGGCGTCAGGCTACTGCGAACCAATGTTTTGACCAAGGTAGTTTACAAAGACCGGCATTTAAATTACTTTGATAACAAACCCCACGGATATAAAGACTTTACCCAAGGATAAGGATCTGTAAGAAAGGTACATATTTCATCATTAAATATTTACAAAGACCGGCATTTAAATTACTTTGATAACAAACCCCACGGATATAAAGACTTTACCCAAGGATAAGGATCTGTAAGAAAGGTACATATTTCATCATTAAATATTTACAAAGACCGACATTTAAATTACTTTGATAACAAACCCCACGGATATAAAGACTTTACCCAGGGATAAGGATCTGTAAGAAAGGTACATATTTCATCATTAAATAAAACACTTAAAACCAACACTAACATTCATTAAACTAACTACATTAATTAGCAGCAATCTACAAGCAATAATCTAACAAACAAACTACCATGCTTAACAAACTACCATGCACATGCAAAGGCGCGGATCTCTTAATTGCGCGTCGGGCCCAACGCACACTTAAAAGACCTACGCTGCAGCAGAATGCAACCCGGACGGACGTAGATCACGAACGGGCGGCAGCCTACTGCGAAGAGACTGCGGACTGCTCCCGCTTATAAAGGCGGCGGTCAGTGGTGGGAGGTGACTCCGCCCCGTGACGTCAGGGGGGGGGGGGGCATGACCCAAATGGGGGGGGGACATGACCCCAAATGGGGGGGGGGGACATGACCCAAATGGGGAAGGGGGGGGGGACATGACCCAAATTGGGGGGGGGGGACATGACCCAAATGGGGAAGGGGGGGGGGGGTCATGAAGGGAAGGGGAACCGGTTCTTAGCTTTCTACCCGTATATGGAAGTGTCAAGGTTACACTTGGCAAGCCGCCAAAAACCTAATCAACGAGATAAACCGTCTGACCCTTCAAAAGTCAAGACATTAGGACTCATTCCAGCTTTGTCTCTCGAACTAAAACTACGTGCCGATCAGCAGCGCTACGATGACTTCCCCTGTGAACCTTGAGAAACTGCGACGTCTGAAGGAATCCCTGAAGGAGACGGTTGAGAGAAGAAGTGGTTTTAAGAGACCAACTTCTTTCAAGGCCACAATAAGAAGAAATTTTAAGAACCATCCGCTCTACTTCAACCAACATCCGTCATCTGAGCATCGACCTTCGACTTCGACTACAAGTCAGCCTCGACCTTCAACTCCGCCTCTCACCGTGGATGAGGTGATGGAGCGGACGAGGGTGTTGAAGGAAGAAGAATTAGTCACTCCTCTAAACTTCAAATCACTTAAATTTAGAAAACTAAAAACAAATATCAAATACAAGTTTGTGGCAAGGCTCAGCGGAAACAGCTATATTTTACAACATGAAGATTTTCACTTCAAGGTCCAACTGCCTCATTCCCTGCCGCAACCGCCTAGAATCCCATCCAAAAAGGAACTGTTTTTCGTCAGACAAGAGGGCAAGGCGCATTGGTTAATTAAATAAATTGTCACAGCCCTTGTCCATTTCCTCCACCTCGACTAACCGCAACTCCTTCAGGACTCCTCTTCATGGCATCAAAAACGGTCCTTTTCAGGACCACCCTAAGCATTTCAAGTTAGGGACTTGGTCTGTATATAGGCAGGAGACTGTTAGTCTTATGTTTGTGTGCAGCCCACTTTGTAAAAATTTCGAAGTCCCAAGGTCCTTGACCTTGACCATGACCATGACCCAAGGGGGGGGGGGTTAACATGACCCAAAAAAAGGGGGGGGGGGTATAAAGTTTGTGCAAAGTATGTCATGTGGGTACTCAAATTACGCGGATTGATCGGACGAACAGGTTGGTGCAAACAGAATTCAGATCCGACAAAGGGTATAGAAGCAACAGCGAAAAAACTACTATTTTCAAGGATAAACCTAAATAACTTCTTTATTTACGGTTTAAAGTATATTAAGTGGGTACTCAAATTACGCGGATTGATCAGACGAACAAGTTGGTGCAAACAGAATTCAGATCCGACAACGGGTATAGCAGCAACAGCGAAAAAACACCTATTTTCAAGGACAAACCTAAATAACTTCTTTGTTTTTGGTTCAAAGTATAACATGTGGATACTTCAATTACGCGGCTTGCCAAGACAAACAAGAAGGTGCAATTTAAATTTAAATCTAACCAACAGTATAGCATCTGTAGCGTAAAAACGATGGTTTGAAGGACAAGGTAACGTTGTGGTGGGGGTTAGGTGCCTATCATACATGATAACGCTCCATCATTATTCTTCCAGCTCTTGACGGATGAACATCTACCTAGAGAGTCTGAAAAATGTCGCAGTTTTACAGGAACATGAGGAAGGTGACCTTCAGTAGTCCCCTTGACACTACTTTCTACTTCCCTGACAATGAAGACAGAAGGTCTACACTTTTAGTGGACAATGAGCGGTTTCGTCGAAGAATAATCGAGGTTGAAACACTTTTAGCTAGTTGTTTGCTTCGCAAAAAGAACCATATGAATACATGCACCGGTTTAGATCATAGTAGCTGTTATACTTATACAGCGTTGAAGCGCAAACATTATTGAAGTTTTTAGTTACGGAGCTAAGGTCTTGACAGTCTAAGAGCTAAACCCTAACTAACACATGTAAACTAGTTATTGTGCGATGTAAAACTCGGTGGGGAGACTGGTGTAGTGGGGGACTGGTGTAGTGGGGGGACTACCATCTGCCGCACACTTGCCACCTGCCGCCTGCCACCTGCCACCAACCATCTGCTTCGTTCTACTACACTTTTACCCCCACCATTTTGTTTGATACAAGAACGCTAGCTAGCGAATAGTCAGTACACCTCCGGCTCTCGACCGGTGAACATCGAGCTCTCCGAGACGCTCTTCACAAAATAACAATATCATTTCACTCAAGGTCTGATAGATGTTTCTATTTCATTGCCGTCACGTATTATTTCCTCCTGACAGCAATGAAATGCAAACACCTAACAGAACAGATAGGTGTCAAAAACACAACATGGACTCTGCGCAGGGATCGAAGTATCTACCGCCTTTCTTCAGAAAACAAAGTGATGGCCGCAACTCGTCCGGATCAACAACATCGATGACAACCAACAACGGGGAACTATTGTAAACATGAATTATTGTAAATAAAGTAATATTTGTAATATGAATTATTGTAAATAAAATAAAGTAATATTTGTAATTGTTCTACCTCGCACTCGTATCATTCGATTGCTTCATTCGATAATTTTCATTCGATATTTTATCGAATTAAAACTATCGAATCACAATCGGATTTTACGCGTGCGAGGTAGTACTTTTTTAAAATTACCTCCCCGTAACCTTGAACTTTGAACTTTAACTCATTTCGTCACAAAACCGCCTACGTCACTGGCTCAGCCTCAGATAACGTATTTTATCACTCAGCGCTTCCGGTCACGTGACCGGAAGCCATAAATCAAGTGAGCCAGCACCCGCAAACCCCCACTACTTACACATAAAACAACACAAAGCTCACAACCTGAAGTAAAATAGGGATTGTTTTCAAAAATATATTATAATGACTACACGATCGATGAAAGTCAAATGGCAACAAACCTTATAGTGAGTGCATTGTCCCCGTGGATTATTGATAAAAATAATATTGTTTTGCAATGGTAAATAAACGGTATCAGGAAACTGACACATACTTTCTCCCTTTTAGCCCAACTTTAATGAATAAATTACTTTTAGCGAATTTCCCCTATAGGGAAGAAGCTATTACCGTAGGTGGCATGGTAAGACTTAAGCCCAAGACCATGATAACTTTTTGTTTTGAGGTCCCCAGATGCCAAAAACACCATTCGTTTAAATTTATATATATATATATATATATATATATATATATATATATATATATATACACATATATATATATATATATGTGTGTGTCCGTTACCGCGATAACTTTTGAAAGAAACGCCCGATTTTGATGAAATTTGGCACAAATGTGTAGAGTAACATTTGTACTTTAAGTTCAAAAACCAGATTGATCGGACTATGGGAAGGGGGTTTTATGGGGGTTTTAAATTTTTCAAGAATCAGTTTTTTGAATTTTTCCCCCTACAATTTTAAAAACACTCAATTTTAGTTTTAGCCATTTTATAGAATTTAAAAAAACAAATAATTTGGTATTTTGAATCATTAACCTAGGTTAAGTGGTTGCGGAGAAAATCCAAAAAACGTGTTCATCAAATCTCCCATGTTAATCTTATGGGAAAATGGTTGTTTACTTTTCCTCAATTAATTTTACTGTAAACTTCACATTTACTTTTACCAATCAGTTTAGCTCTACAAAACAATCATTTTGGTGTTTAAAATGTGATTCTAAGTCCAACCGTTGCCGAGTAATTCAAAGTGCTAAACACAGTACGTTGTCCAATGTTATCCTTATGGAGAATATTTAAAATGTTATATCTCTATTATTAATGAATGAATATTGATGAAACTTGGTATGTGGCTTCACCTAGTACTGGTATATTGATATTTGCACAAAAAATTGATTTTTTGTTGATTATCCTCTTAGCAGCAAACCTGCATCCTCATCCCTGATGTTATTCTTATGGAGAATACGTAAAGCTTTATATCTCCCTTAATTATGAACATAAATCATAAAACTTGGTATGTAGCTTCACCTGGTTGAGTTATATTGATAATTGCAAAAAAATATATTTTCATCTTCCTTGTTGCAGCAAACCTGTGTTCTCAGCCCTAATGTTATTCTTATGGAGAATAAATAAAATGCTATATATCACTTAGTTATTTTTGTATTTTTATGAAACTTGGTAAGTGGCTTTATGTGGTAGTAAGAAATATATTCATGCATAGGAAATTCGCTGAGTACGCAGGTTTGCTGCGACGGGGGTATAGTTCTTCCTAAACCAAAATTTTAGTTTGCACCATTGAATTCAGCTTAAAACCAAACAATTCAGTATTCTGAGAAATCACTTCACTTGTTCAGCGGGTCGCGTTAGTTTGACAGCGCCTTCTATTTCAGTTGAGGTTGACGGCAATACACGCGTGTATTGCAGGTTTTTGTTCAAGTTTGTAGGCGCTGGTCATTAAACGACCTTGAGACCGACCTTGCCACCCTTTCCCCCTGGCGCCTGGACTGGCGTTATCTCCACTACGTTTGGTTTTAGTTTTCACCATTAGATTCAGTTTAAAAAAGCACACAATTTGGCGTTTTGATCTTTTCTCTACGTCAAATGGTTACAGAGATATTGAAAGTGCTAAACACAGTACGTTGTCCAATGTTATTCTTATGGAGAATAAGAACAATTTTATATCTCGCTTATTTATGAACGGATACTAATGAAACTTGGTATATGGCTTCATCTTGTTGTGGCTTATTGTTATTTACACAAAACAGCAATTTTTACCGATTTTTCCCGTAGCAGCAAACCTGCGTACTCAGCCCCATGTTTTTCTTATGGAGAATAAGTAAAATGTAATGTCTCCCTTAGTTATGAACATAATTTAATGAAACTTGGTATGTAGCTTCACCTTGTTGAGTTATATTAATATTTATAAAAACAACCATTTTTTGTGTTCCTTGTTGCAGCAAACCTGCGTACTCATCCCCCATGTTATTCTTATGGAGAAAAATCAAAATTATATCGCTTATTTATGATTGTATATTGATGAAACTTGGGATGTGGTTTCACCTAGGTGATTTATATTGATATTTGCATGAAAACCCCTATTTTGTTTTTCCTGTTGCAGAAAACTTACGTACTCATCCCCAATGTTATGCTTATGGAGAATAATTAAAATTGTATATATCGCTTATTTTTGAATATATGTTTATGAAACTTACTATCCAGCTTTATGTGGTATTAAGTATTATTATGCATTGGAAATTCGCTGAGGACGCAGGTTTGCTGCGACGGGGGTATGTTAATCTTATGGGAATACGGTTTTTAGATTTTCCTCAGATAATTTCACTAAAAACTCCACATTTCTTTCTACCAATCAGTTTAGCTCTACAAAACAATCATTTTGGCGTTTTAATTGTTGTTTTATGTCCAACCGTTGCAGTGATATTCAAAGTGCTAAACACAGTACGTTGTCCAATGTTATCCTTATGGAGAATAAATAAAATGTTATATTTTGATTATTTATGTATGTATATTGATGAAACTTGGTATGTGGCTTCAACTAGTTGTGGTATATTGACAATAGCACAAAAAAGTTTTTTGATGATTTTTTTCCGGTAGCAGCAAACCTGCATACTCGGCCCCCATGTTATTCATATGGAGAATAAGTAAAGTTTTATATCTCCCTTAGTTATGAACCTAAATTAATAAAACTTGGTTTGTTGCTTCACCTGGTTGAGTTATATTGATAATTGCAAAAAAACCATTTCTTATCTTCCTTGTTGCAGCAAACCTGCGTACTCATTTATAATGTTATTGTTATGGAGAATAAATAAAATGCTATATATAACTTATTAATGAATGTATTTTTGTGAACCTTGGTAAGTGGCTCTGGGTAGTAGTGATACCCATATATTTGCATTGGAAATTCACTGAGTACGCAGGTTTGCTGCGACGGGGGTATTTATTTACTAAATATAGAATACAAAGCACGGTCGAATGTACAGAAAATCTTGTGAACAAGTTGTTTTAAAAAACATCCACCCAAATCCCTGCTTTGGAGGCACTACAGGATCCATTGCTACACTCGTGGTTTTAAGAGGGGAAATGCCCCCTATTCCCCCCCCAGGGATATTAAGGGACAAAATATTTCGAATTAACTCTGTTGGTCAATGCTAAATTGACAAGCATATCAAGTTTGAATGAAATTGATCAGTAAATAAGAGAGAAATAGTAATTTTTGTATTCCCCATAAGAATAACATTAGACAACGTACTGCGTTTACCGCTAAATGAAAATTTCAATTTTCTCCAAAACCAGCAATCTTAGAATAGTAATTCAAAATACTAAATTATTTAGTTTTTTCAGCTCTTTTTAATGGTGAATAGTAATATTTTTTTATATTTATGTATTTTTATGAAAAATCAAAAAAACTGAATTTTGGATGTTTTAAGTCCTGTAATTTCTGTACCCGGAATTAGGTTTTACAGGAATGCGGTTGGTGTCATTTTGTTGGAAAACTAAAGTTCTACAAACGACTAAAGTTTAATCAAAATCGTTAGAGCCTATTTTGAGAAATTTGGATTTTTCATGTTTTTTGGCGGTTTTTGGGGGATAATTACCCTTAAAAATCAAAAATTCCAAAAAATGAAAAACACGCCTGGAGATATCGTGGATTAGTACGTACATACCAAATTTCATCAAAATCGGCCTATTGGTTAGGGCTCTAGCTCTGTACACATCCACACAGACACACACACACACACACACACACACACACACACAGACAGACATCACGTAAAAAACACTTTTTTGGGTTCAGGGAGCACCAAAACGAATATTTCCACTAACAACTCAAATTCGAAAATTTTGACGAAAACAATTTTTTCTCCATATACTATGTATAGAGGGAGAAAGTAAAAATAGATTTCTCACATTGATTAGCACACAAATTTAGCAGAACTTCTAAGATCATGCCTCAGCTTAATGATGTTGTCTTTTACACACTAAGATAGAGATTTTTGATAATAATCATGTCAGAAATTCCAGAGAGAGCTTTAAGAAGTATTTTAGTTACAGCCAGTGGCGTAGATAGACCTTTGTCAGGGGGGATATCTCATTAGGGATACAAAACGAAAAACCGTGTTCTTGACTCGCGCATATACCGGTATACAGAATTGGAGACATCATTGACATGCCCCTTACATTCAAGTTCTGCTGATACTGATAAGCCCGCACTCTCGTGCTGGCTGATGTTGTTGGGGGCTGTAGCGTACTACAGGGGGCGGTAGCAGTAGTACATGCATCATTGTCACCTAAAGCACCTTGCATCATCTAGACAAACACCAAAGAAAGTTTACTGTGAAAGTGAAATAAACAAGTCTTCAGGGAAAAATATTGTATCAAGTTTAATGATGAAATTTGATTGTGCACTACTAGGAACGGAGTGACAGACAATCGTTCGTTACAGATGATTTGAAAAAAATACCCCCGTCGCAGCAAACCTGCGTACTCAGCGAATTTCCAATGCATAATATATGTCTTAATGCCATATAAAGCCGCATACCAAGTTTTATAAAAATATATTCATATATAAGCGATATATACAATTTTAATTATTCTCCATAAGAATAACATGGGAGATGAGTAAGCAGGTTTGCTGCAACAAGGAACTAAAAAAATGGGTTTTTATGCAAATATCATTATAACTCAACAAGGTGAAGCCACATAGCAAGTTGTATTAATTTATGTTCATAATTAAGGGAGTCATTACATTTTACTTATTCTCCATAAGAATAACATGGGGGCTGAGTACGCAGGTTCGCTGCTACGGGGATAATCAACAAAAAATCAATTTTTTGTGCAAATATCAATATACCAGTACTACGTGACCCCACGTGCCAAGTTTCATCAATATACATTCATTAATAATGGAGATATCAAATTTTATTTATTCTCCATAAGGATAACATTGGACAACGTACTGTGTTTAGCACTTTGAATATCTCTGCAACGGTTGGACGTAGAATCACAATTTAAACACCAAAATGATTGTTTTGTGGAGCTGAATTGATTGGTAAAAGCAAATGTGAAGTTTACATCAAAATTAACTTAGGAAAAGCCAAAAACCTTTTTCCCATAAGATTATCATAGGAGATTTTATGAGCAGGTTTTTTTGGATTTTCTCAGCAACCACTTAGCCTAGCTTAATAATTCAAAATACCATATAATTTGTTTTTTTAAGCTCTATAACATGGTTTAAACCAAAATTAAGTGTTTTAAAAGTTTTAGGGTAAAAAATGCAAAAAACTGATTTTTGGAAAATTTAAAACCCCCATAAACCCCCCTTCCCATGGCCCGATTTTTCTGGTTTTCGAACTTAAAGTCATGAATGTCACTTTACACATTTGAGCCAAATTTCATCGAAATCGGACGTTTTTTACTCAAGTTATCGCATTCACGGACACATATATAGATATATATATATATATATATATATATATATATATATAGATATATATATATATAGATATATATATATATATATATATAGATATATGTATATAGATATATATATACATATATATAAATTTGAACGAATCGTGTTTTAGTCATCTGGGGACCTAAAAAAAAAATTTGTCATGGTCTCGGGCTTAAATCTTACCATGAGACCTACGGTAATAGCTTCTTCCCTATAGGGGAAATTCGCTAAAACCAGTTGCGGGAAGAATGAAGGAAAACAGGTGCTAAATGGTTAGCACATTATATGAATCCTTTCCAGAAATTACAAGGTCTTGTTAAATACACTATGACCGTATACTTTTATTGATTTTGTCTATAAATTTCAATAGGTCGGACATTTTGTGCATTCAGAAACACTGTGGATCTCAAATTTGGCTGGATTTTGAACCTTGCCATTTTGAATCACTGTAGAAAAAATGTGTGTGATCGCTCAGCAACTAGACTTGGCTCGTACTTTGGTAGGGAAGTGATTGGATTACCGCAAACGAATCACAGTGATGCGTTTGGTGTAGGAAGCAAACATTCTTTACTGTCTTCTATTGTCAGATTTTTTTCCATACTACATTTTTCCAATGTTCCGCAGGCGAGTCAGGCTCGGGCAAGACAGAGGCTTCCAAGAAGGTGCTGCAGTTCGTCGCGGAGGTGTCAAAGTGTCGGGGAGGGCCGGCCGAAGCGGTAAAGGACAAACTGCTTCAGAGCAACCCCGTGCTGGAGGCCTTCGGAAACGCCAAGACCAACCGCAACGACAACTCCAGCAGATTCGGAAAATACATGGACATCTCCTTCAACTTCAGGGTTAGTTTACATAAGGTTGTGTTAGGATATGTTAGATTAGGTGAGGTAAGGTTAGGTTAGGTTAACCCTTTGATCGTCAAGCTAGTGAATGGAGTGGTCGAATTTGTGTTGTTTTGTTGATTTTTAAAATATATGAACGTATGAATTAAAATTGTAAAATCATGCTTTCGTTGGACACACACAAAGGGGTAAGTAAAAAGTAGTAAAACATCTGATCAGATTTGCAACTCACAAGAATTCAAACATCCCGTCAGCTTGGACCTGTTCCATCCACCGTTTGCTTAAGATCTAAACGGTTGCTTAACTGTCTATGAGTTTCAAATAAAAACTATGGACTGAGACGGGATTCGAACCACCAATCCCAGCGATACTCCCTGGCCAGGAGATTTTTTTTCTCCCAGTCAGAAAATTAAGAATGGCACCTTAGACGCTCAGTCAACCTGATTGGCTCACGGTTGTATCATAACAAGAGTTAGTTCCGTTTGTGTCTTCATCAGGTTACACCAAATATCAGATATGAGTTAGTTCCGTTTGTGTCTACCATCAGGTTACACCAAATGTCAGATGCAGAATGCAGACAAGAGTTCACAACGGTATAAATGCTTGCACTGTAATTAACAGTGTTTTTAAGTGGTGGATTCAAAAGCTGATTATATTGGCCCTTGGCGCTCAAAGGGTTAAGAGGTGACTTCAGTAAAGCAAGATTTTGCTTGAATTGGAGCAACTGGTTTAGCTAGTTGTTTCTTATTTTACAAACACTAGTTTATAATTAAACGAGATCGCACGCAGCACGCTGACTTAAGGGAAGTGAATTTCCGCATTAAAACCTTTAAAAAATCTAATGAAGGGTTTAATACAACACTGGTAACATTTTTTTTAGAAAATTGAAAAATGTACAAAATTGACTATTAATTAGGATGGCAATGTTGTATATTATCAGGTTCGGACGAGATATAGTCAGGGTAACAAGTTGGTGTAGGGGTATTGGGGGTGATAAAACTACATCAAGATATGAAAAACAGCCTTTTCCAGTGTAAAATCCCGTAAGACAACGTACTGTGTAAAGAAAATTAACATTTTCTTTAATAACTCGGTAAATAGTTGTGATAGATTGATGAGGGAGGACTTAAAATGTTTGGAATTTTACGTACAATAATTAAATATACAGTAGTGTTACATTCGGGGCTTTTCTGACCCTTTTTTGGCCCAAAAACTCAAAATTTGAAAAATTAAAATCCCAAAAAGGGGGTTAGAGTAGTCCGATTGTTTTGCCCAACAAACTTGTCCAACCGTTTACAGAAGG
This sequence comes from Allygus modestus, assembly GCA_963675035.1. Taxonomy (NCBI): domain Eukaryota; kingdom Metazoa; phylum Arthropoda; class Insecta; order Hemiptera; family Cicadellidae; genus Allygus; species Allygus modestus. The sequence continues at coordinate 452,738,331 of OY776111.1, forward strand.
GAAGGTTCCTACCAAATTTTAAGTAAATCGGACAAAAATTGAGACCGCTAGAGTGCGAACACACACACACACATATATATAACATTCTACACATTTATATATATATATATATATAAAGTTTTTAGCGACCCCCCACAACGTGTTCAGGGGGTCACATCAGGAACTTCTATGGTGGTCCCAGGCTTAAGTTTCACCGTGCAGGTTATGCTAATAGTTCTCACTTTTCCATATGAAATTCACTAATAACTCTGATTACCATCACTGTGTTTTCATCACCTTGACTTTTTCTGATACAGTTTGTCATTTCCAGGGGGACCCGGTGGGAGGGAACATCCTGAACTACTTGTTGGAGAAGTCACGAGTGGTGCACCAGAGCGGGGGGGAGAGGAGCTTCCATGTGTTCTATCAGCTGTTGTCCGGAGCCTCCGATCAGCTGTTGGCCTCTCTCCATCTGGAGAGAGACCTCAGCAGATACACCTACCTGAGCCACCCGGTCAGTTGGAGACGAAGAGTTACAGGCATAGAATGTTCATGTTCATGTTCATGTTCAGTTTGACCAGACTGCGCTGGCCTCGCAAGTCAGCAAATGCTGTATCTATTGGTCTTATAATGATCGCTGGACTGTTCGTGAAAAAGTATCATAGCAGTCAGCCGGAATCATACCTATGCTGGACCACTCAATCGTAGGTTTGATCCCGGCTGACTGCTATGATACTTTTTCACGAGCAGTCCAACGATCATTATAAGGAAACTGCATCCAGGCTATTACCATTGCTTCCCCAAATTTGGGACCTTTTAATTTCTTCTGGTAAGCGACTTAACATGACCAATAGATGGAGCACATCTGATATGAATGTATCACGGGAGGTGAAGCCAGTTTTTGAGCGACAGGACCCACAACAGGATGGCAGCGGCCGGAGATTTATCATGTGGCACTCCCATTTGGCCATAAACCTATTATACTGGCGAAATTTTAATTCAGCTGAGCACGCTTCACATTTCCTCTAACTTGCCTATGTTAAACAGGAGCGGCACATAATGAATCATCACGAGATTCATCGCTGAGTCACCACATGATTCATCTTGTTGTAGGTTCGTTGCTCAAAAACTGGCTTCAGTTTTAGGGCCATATCATTGACTATAAATACTGAAGGAGACATCCCATCCATATGGCCCAGCTGTCCCACTTTTAGTGTATGCTAGAATTTGAAGTGGACGTAGTTTGATTAGGTTACCGACAGATTGTGCTGCTGTCAACTATTTATTTTAGTTGTTTACGTTAACTTGTAAAATATCTCCACCCTCGAAAGGAAGTTATAATCAACTTATGGTTATTACCTGACACACCAATTGTTGTAATATCCCCTCCTAGAGAGGATAAGTAATAGTTGACAGCAGTATACTCTGTTGGTGATTGGTGAGAACTACGTCCTCTTTGAATCATGGCACACACAAAACTAGGGACAGATTTTACAATGGCAATGAGAAGTCTACTTCAGTATTTATAGTCAATGGCCATATCCTCCATCTATTGGTCTTATATCGCTGGAGCGGTCAACAGCAGCACTGGCTTGCCGATGTGACTATTTCTGTGAACGGTACCTCTTTGTCTTTAGATCGCCACTTGGGGCTATTGGCCTATGGCGATGGGCAGACGAGGTTTTTTTTAAGAAAGAAGTATCTATCAATTGTAAGGATGAATCCTATGGATACTAAAAATAAAAATAAAATAAAGCTAGTCACAGAATAATGCTTGGTCATGTTCTTCCATAATAATTCTGATGAATGACTCAGAATTTTTGGATACATCCCCCTTTTACCTCATAATACTTTTGTGTAAATAATACCCTTTTAAATAGTTTTTTGTGTTACCAATCATACGTGTAATGGCGACGAAACAAAAATATTGCATTTTTGGATGTCAAGTAACTTCCGTGAAACTTTGTGAAATTAATGATTACATTTTGTTAAATAAGACTGACAAAAAGTATTCAAATGCTTTTTAATGTATTTAAATCTTTGAATCCAGTAATATAGGTATATTTGTTTTTATATTTGATACTCCTCTATTAGAAATTTGAAAACTGAAATTTTTTCCTTGATTTAGATTATAGTAAGAGAGAAAACAGAAACTGTTACTGACCATGCATACATGGTTTGCCTTTAAGACACAGTGTACTAAATATGTGCACTATATATATACTTAAAGTAAAGGCACTGGCGAGAACTCAGCTTCCCCTAGGGTAACGCACCATAGCTGTAATTTTAAATGAAAAGCTTTTTAAACTTAAAAAGTTCAACATAGGTACTGTTGTATATAATAAAGTACTTATACTCAGGCGTGGGTCATTACCCCCCCAAAACCTCAGACCTTCACATATTTTACCCATTTTTCACCATAAAGGTTATTGTATTTTGACAGTTTATATATTTATTTTACTCATAACCCCCCTAAAATAATAGGCTGTATCCGCCACTGCTTATACTTGACACAGCGGGTAATATACAAACCCAAAAAAGTTCACAAGTGGACAGTAAATATATTTTAATTTTTAGAAATAATTATGGAAAAATAACAAAGCAGAAAAATACCAATTAGTATTTACAATCCTGATCAGAGATGCAGAGTTTTGCCTTGCAGAGTCAGATTTGGTTGGGCAAGAGATAATCTATAGCCTATAAATTATTTATAATTTTTCAGGAAGCGAGTACACCAGACCTAGACGACAAAGCGCACTACGATGAAGTCAGAAGAGCAATGACAACAATAGAACTGAGCTCACAAGAGCAAGAAGAAATCTTCCAAATAGTTTCTACTGTGCTACACCTGGGAAATGTTGGGTTTTTGGAAGACGAAGGGCAGTCAAGACTGACCAACTCAATGGCTGTTCATACCGTTTCAAAGGTAATAATATTTTTCTCTTTAACCCTTTGAGTGCTAAGCTTCTGAAAGGAGTAGTTGAATCTGTGATGTTTTGTTGATTTTTTTAATATATTGAACGCCTGAACAGTTAAAATTAATAAAAACGTGCTTCCGCTGGACACATACGGTAAAGGATAGGTAAAAAGTAGCAAAACACCTGATCAGATGTGCAACTCACAAAGAATCCACCCATCCCGTCAGCTTGGACCCGAGCCGTCCACCGTTTGCTTAAGGTCCGCCCTCCCCTTCAACTCTGCCACAGACAGGTGAACTCTCCATGAGTTGGACATAAAAACCACCGACTGTGACGGGATTCGAACCCTCGATCCAAGTGTTACCCCCGGCCGGGAAGGTAACGCCTTAGACCGCACAGCTACTGGTCAGGCTAGCAGCTGCAGTGGATCAGTTGGTATTATAGAGACTAGGCGCTGGACGAGGTAGTTCAATTCGTGTCTACCAGGTTTCACCACATGTCAGACTCAGACTGCAGACTGAGCGCCTAACGGTACAATCGCTTATGAAGCAGTAACAGTGTTTATTGATAACAGATTCAAAAGACGATATATCGGGCCATATCACTGAAAGGGTTAAATAATATTTCATGTTTATGGGTTTTTACAATTTGGTGATAGTTCATTAGAAATCCGATACAGTGTCAAATTTAGTAGTGTAATGTTGAGTATTTGTGGTGAAAGTGTATCAGCTTCATGAATCAAACAGAAATATTTCTTAGTTTTTAGTAGAATTGATAAAGGAATTATAGACTTAAAAAATACTTTTTGTGAAAACTAAAAAGTAAAGTTCATTATTTGATAAGCTGACAGTTATTAAATTACTTAATTAGCGTCGGTTTAGCCTTGAGTAGTGTGGGTAAGTAAATAATTCAGTATAAAATGTTTGTTTTTCGAGATAGTAGTTGTATAAAATTTGTATATTTATGTATTTACTGTTCATTGTCTCAGTGGAATACATAAATATTACACATTTTGTTGTGAAATTAGTGTTACAAAGTGGTGTTTTATTTGTGAGCATCATGAGTGAATTGAATTTAGCGAGTACCAACAACTGCTTCCCGTTGCAACGGGATGTTATCGTTTAGTGAGGAAAACAAAAATCTCAAGTGCGGCCCCCTCAACAAATTCCTCGATCCGCTCCTGACAGCTAAACATAACAGAAAGAAACAAAAACAACACCACATTAAAATGGGTTTGCTGAGTCAGATTTATCCTTGACATTCTTTCGTGCAAAGTTACATTCTGTTTGTGAATAGCCACTCCGAAACTTGTTGAGCGAAATCGGTGTAAAGCCAGCCAATAGTAATGGGAAGGCAGCTAAACAGAATACAACAAACTACATCTCATAATACTAAATATACATAATACTAAAATATACATTGACACTTATAAGGTATTTACATACATAGTCTAGTGTTGTGAGATGAGATGTAGTTTTTTGTAACCTGTTTAGTTATGTATCAACACTCAACAAGTTATGTATCCTGCTGCTCAAGTAATTGTGTAAAACACGTAGTAGTGATGATGCAATCTATTGATGGGAAATTAAGTCAACCACAGTTAGATATTTAGTTTCTTACTTCCATCACACTGTTTTGATTGAGTCGGTTCCATTCCTGTAAGGCCAAACTTTTTGACGTCTACGTCATATTAAAACACACAAAATTGATTAATCTATTTTCCTGCAGTAGATTATCAATGGAGGTTTGCAACTCAACAACTTTTATGGTTTTCTTGCACAGTGTTAGCCCAGAAAAGGTGGTAAAACTTAGGAAACCGCATCCAGGCCGGAAGAAATGTCAGAGTTGGTAGTTTATCAGCTGATTTGTTCCTACAAGCTCAGTTGGTAGAAATTTTGAAAGGATGCTACAAAAGATCTTTGATCGAAGTGGCGATTGGTAGCTACACCTTATACCTGTTACGGAAACAACTCAAGAACTTCAATTTATATCGTATACCTTGTGTTTTCAGTTGCTTGGATGCAGCGAGTTAGACCTAGCACAAGCCCTGACCCACAGAACCATAGACGCCAGAGGGGACGTTGTTACCACCCCTCTCAACAGGGAGATGGCAGTGTACGCGCGAGATGCTCTCGCTAAGGCGATCTACGACCGTCTGTTCACCTGGCTCATCAGCCGACTGAACGCATCGCTGCAGCCTCAGTACCACAAGGGCCAGCTTATTGTTATGGGGATCCTGGATATTTACGGCTTTGAGATTTTCCAGAAAAACAGGTAATAAATAGGTGCCACTTTTGCTACTTTCCGCAAAGCTTTTTATGGTTTAATTATATTTTAGAAATTGTAAGATAATATCAATTTCTTCACACAAAGAGTAAGATTTTTGACAGTGACTGATAATTGCGCTCAACGGAACGGTACCTACCTGTCTTATCTTCAAGGTCGCTGACCCAAACCCTCCCCGCGCCCCTCGCCCTGCTTCCTTATCTGTTGTATTAATTCACGTACATCCATAAATAGAACTCCTGTCAATTCTCCTTTCGTGTTAGTTGAGAGTAGTTTTGGGACTGGAAAGGAAGTGATTAGTTGTCGGGAGGGGTCTTATTTCAACCACTTAATTTGTTAAACGTTGATTAGCTTACCTTTGTTTGTTTTTCCACGTTAAATTTTTGTTGTTGTTTCTGACGGCCTGAAATCAATAGAATTGGAATCGACTTTGGGCCATCGATACTCGATTTCGATTCTAAGCCCAAGAATCGGTGGAATCAAGAATCAACATTTGGAATCGACTCATCCCTATATTTTAGGTGATAACAATTGTCAATCCTTTAGCTTGTTAAACTTAACTTCAATCTTGATTTTAACTATTGTTAATAATTTATTTTAAGACCATTCTATAAGCCATTTAGCCGCAAGTGTCTTAGTCCATTGGTTTATGTTTCTGCTTTTACAATAAAGTAACTGTAGTGAAAACATATTGGAATTATGCATTCTGTGTCGCTAAAATGAGGCCTAGTTCCCACCCCCCACATGTAATCAATGTAGGCATACTGTAGGTTACTCACAGTATGGGGAGAGTTTGTGAATTTTGTACAGTTCGTTTATGGTGACCGCCTGATTGGCAAGTAGACCTGAGCTCATGAGGAAATGGCTGCAGCTGTACAACTCCGAAGGAACATCTTAAAAAATCTGTTTTGCCATTGCTAAGGTTTAAAGTTGACACAACTGTATGGAATACTTCACTAATACATTTAAACAACTGATCAAATTGAATTAAGTCTAATTGTATTTTTTACAGTTTTGAACAGTTCTGCATAAACTATTGCAACGAGAAGTTACAACAACTGTTCATCGAACTGACATTGAAATCAGAACAAGAAGAATATTTGAAAGAGGGAATCGAGTGGGAGCCAGTGACTTACTTCAACAACAAAATCATCTGCGATCTCATCGATGAAAAACATAAAGGTGAGGAAAAGTATAATTTATGAGAACAACGAGTTCAATAATTTATTTAATTACTTTATTGACAACTTAATTTATTCAGTAGGGAAATGTTAAATTGCCTTTCATCCTCTTGGTTCGGACATTACGAGTTCCGAGTTATTTATCTGGTTTCGAATTCTCTTCATACTCACCGATTCGCTTCTTGCGACCTCTTGATCTTCAGCAGCGGTCTTGTGGGATAACATATGCATATGCCTGTACTTTGACAGATCCAACAAAAACTCTTTGTATGTTGTGTATTTCTTCTGATCGTTTATGTTTGCAGTCCCAGCCCAATTTCTTTCGTTGGGTTCTTTCAGATGAAGCGTTTCTATGGATCGACTGTACTCTGATGAGTCGTTGCAGTACCAGTACTTGCAGATGGCGAACGCTAACCCGTCCTCTATCATGTGGGCTACCTCGGGGTCTCTGGTGACGAGGAGGAACTCCTGATTGGCCGAGTTGCGCTGGATATCGATCAGCTGCCAGGGCAGGATGAGGCTGAACCTTACACAGGACATGACCTCGGTTAGATGCTTCTGTCTCGTGTCCCAATCGTGCATCAGCCAGCGGACTGCAGACATGAACACCTCCATCTCACAATGGATGCAGATGTAGTTGGAGGAGAGGAACACGACTATCTCCTCGGCGAACAACTCCAAGAAATCCTGACTGGAGACGAGTGTAAGGAAGAACCTTTGGATGCGAGGAACCATCAGTTGCAAGATCGTCGTGTTCTTCACTTTTCGAGCGTCCAAATACAACATGAATGCTCGATCTTCGCAGAACAGATCTTCGTCGTTGATGAACGCCCAGCATTGTTCTTCGAGCTCTTTGATCTTGAGGAACTGAGATGCCATGAGGATTTCTAGAACGTTGCCTCTTTTCAGAACGGTGTAGCTATCCCCTCCTAAATGCAGCATCCAGTCGTAAATATAAGCGAAAGCTCGTTTCGTCACAGCGGTTTCCGGAATTTCAACTCTCGTTTTATCAGTGAAAAACTGAGAGTAGCATTGAAGCACTAGAAGGTGACAGCGGTACTCGTAATTTCCTATTTTTACGAGAACGTCGGGGTTTATGTAGTGCGAGATTCTGTAATGCAACAGCTTGTGGAGGTCTGTTTTCGGAGGAAGGACAAATTTTGTCCAGTCGATTGCTGAGTCCCGATTAAACCCTATTTGCGTTAGAGTCAGTTCTTCCTTCAACTGGGCAATTCCTTTTTTCTTTTCTAAACAGTTGTTTTTGGGAGGTTTTGAATGTTCCTCGTCCACATGATTGTGGGTGTCTCCTTCCATGTGATGAGGGTTGGGAACTCTGAACATCCTAGAGGGAAATGGCGGCATGTTGGGGAAAAATTCTGCCGGAAAATCTCTCTTATCCATAACTAGAGATCTAAGTTACATCTGACTAATAAAATTTAAAGGATCAATTTACCTCTTAAAAATTTACTTTCCAATGGTTCACATTAAATTTGTACTTCTTAATAAAAAGTCGTTACGAGAATTTTATTTCAACCACTAACATAATTTTGTAAAACAAATTTTCTCTAGTGTATCCAAGGGAACCATTTAAAATGGCATTTCTTTTACCTTAGAACTTAATGATGGAAATATATAGTGAAAATATTTCATGTTATCAACTGCAACTGCGTTTTAAAATTATTTCCTTAATTACAAAAATATATAGTTATTACATTGTTTTTTCTTTATTTACAAAAATGTAAACTCATACTAGAGAGTGACAAATACTCATATTTGTATATGTAATACAAATATTAAAGTTGACGTCAAACCCTAATGATAAATGAATTTTGCTGTTTTTGCTGTATAAATAAGGTCACCGAGGAGAGAATGAAGGCAATTTGTGAAATAAGTAAGTGGGGGTATGTTAAAAGTCATGAGATAATGGTATTTGTATGCATATGATTTCTTTGTTTGGATAATAAGATAATACATAGTAGAAGTGGTAAGAAAATATTCGGTACTGTATTCTCAAATCCAGGACACAAATCGGTACAGTAATCATCAAGATTATTTTGGTAATTGATTTGCTGATTTTGATGTTCCAGAAATCTCTGTACCGGTATCCCTACTTTTATCGTAATAAAAAAACTTCAAATTGCAATTCCGTTAAAAGGAAAATACCAGAGTGTACTCCTTAGTTATGATCTCACATCTAATTTTTTGTTCTTAAAAATTGTTGCTAGGTAAATTACAGCTGCTTTTAAAAAACTAAGTTTTAAATTAAAAACCCCTACCTTATTTGGAAAAGTAAAAATGTTTATTTAGACTATATACATAATATAGTAATATTTAAACTAGTTGTTTTTATTTAAGAATAATATATTAGTCCACACAAGCTTACATTTCATCTCCAAGTTTATACAGGGTGTCCAAAAAGTCCCGGGTCGGTTAAATATTTTTCGAAATATTTAAAATAGAGCTTCAAAACTTTGCACAAAGTTACTGGACATAAAAATCTATTTGAACACATATTCAGTGATCCGCTACTTCCTCAGGGGGACGGCCCGCTAGGAGTCAGAAGAAAATCTTAAATGTAAGCATAGGTTGATATGCATATCAAATAAAAGGTCTTTATTAGTAGAGTACAGAGCCGCAAACCCGACCTCAAACGGAGAAACGAGTCAAAAATGACAGCCGTTCAAAGATGGCTTGAGTTTGCAACTTAGGTAAATGTAATCAAGTTCATGGAACACACTATCAGTCACAAATAACTTTCTCTTTTAGGTTTATCATGGCTCATTCATTTTCATTGTTTGTTTTATATTCGATCCCTCTCAGAAATAACGAAACTTATAATTCTACAACAGTATTAATTGTAAACAGTTTTGGGTTAGTAATGTTAAAATCAAAAAGCTCGTCAGTTTATTTTCTACATTAACCTAAGTTGCAAACTCAAGCCATCTTTGAACGGCTGTCATTTTTGACTCGTTTCTCCGTTTGAGGTCGGGTTTGCGGCTCTGTACTCTACTAATAAAGACCTTTTATTTGATATGCATATCAACCTATGCTTACATTTAAGATTTTCTTCTGACTCCTAGCGGGCCGTCCCCCTGAGGAAGTAGCGGATCACTGAATATGTGTTAAAATAGATTTTTATGTCCAGTAACTTTGTGCAAAGTTTTGTACAGCTCTATTTTAAATATTTCTACAAATATTTAACCGACCCGGGACTTTTTGGACACCCGGTATATGAGCAGTGGAGGGGGTAACACTTCCCCTCCCCCTCTCTTAATTTTATATGGCTTGAGAACATGTGTGTGACTGCTCTTTTCTCCCCTACATGTGCTGTAGATGTCTTTCCACAGGAGTGTAAGTTATAGTTAAATTTAGTACAACCACGCTTCATTGGCTTAGTGTGTTCTCACCAACTAGTTTTCACTGATGATTTTTGTCAAAAAACAATCAGAATTTGACCAAGTAGATTTGTAATCTACAACATTGCAAAATGTAATTAAAAAAAATTCTAAATTTCGGTTTTTTTTGTAGTTTTTTACACTGATGCTCAACATTTGTAATGTTATCTCAATAAACTGTTGATTGATTGATTGTTATTGCATTCTCTTGATCTTAATTGTTTTATCATATATACATGCCAGTAAAAACATGATTATTACGCTTTGCTGTGGTAACCACTGTTCCCCATTGTTATTGACTCTTTCACAACTCTTAAATCGTAAACCACAATATTCACGAATATTCGGTTGAATACCAAATGTTCGGCATATTTGCAAGTAGTGTTGGAGCTGCACGAACACCGAATACCAGATTTTTATATTATTGATAAACAGTGGCAATCAACTGCCACTGTTGTCAATGTTCAGTAAATATTCGGGAGAATGTTCGGGCGTTATTCGCAAGTAGTGTGGGACAGACTTTACTTGTAATGATTTGTTTGACCCCAATAAATTGTTGTTTCTACTAATCCTCAGAGTTGCAAGCATAATTAACTAATACTCTAGAAACCAGAGTGACTTCTTAAGGCCCAGTCATCTATCTTCTGCAAAAGACATATCTTCCAGTTAGTAACCAATTTTGTGAATGGAGTAGTTTAATTTGTTTGGTTCTGTTAATGCTAGTAGTAGTAAAGTGAGAGTTCTGCGCCATGAGGGGTACGACGGGTACAAATTTTGAGGATTAAATTCCCTTGATTAAATTCTAGGCGCTCGCAACAGCTGTAAATGAGCATTTTTTGACATAACAATGTCAATTTGGCCTATATTCCCTTAAAATTTATTGATTTCAACCCAATTTTGACATGATAAATTTTCCAGATTAAATTATACACGCTCGCAACAGCTGTAAATGAGCATTTTTTTGCCACAAAAACATGAATTTGACCTATTTTCCCTTAAAATTTTGTGTTTTAACCCAATTTTGACATGTTAAAATCGCTGATTAAATTCGCATGACGTCATCGGGATTCCCCAGAGCTGTTGCGTATTCAACCGCAAACTGACCAAATATACCTTTCAAAGTCGACTAAACGGCGTAAAACTATACATTTCAAGTAAATAATTCAGTTTTGCAAACATTAAATTTTGCTGTTGTGATTCAAAAAAATACTGTTCAACTCATAAAGTCTGCACGTTTGAGGTCTGTTATCTCACGGTCAGAGGTCAATGTCACGTTGATATCCAAGCCAATATTAATACTTTCACTTCTTATATTAAAAAAAATCAGTTTTAAAAGTGAAAACTCTATTTTATTGTTGAAATTCAATAAATATTGGTTAACTCATGCCGTCCGTCCATCTGAGGTCTCTTATCTCGCGCCAAGCTCCGCCTGTTGTGAAATATGATTGGTTCAACACTTGTTATCTGCTGAGGTTATAAATTCAACTGTCTCCACCTTCGATGGGAACCATTACATAGTCGTGAGATTTTTACTCATATAAATAGGAAGAAATTACTTTAATTCTGTAAATTCCAAGTCAAATCTCTTAATCAGCCAAGATTATGTGATTTCGCATGTAAAAATCAAATTATGTACTGTAAAATCCAAGTTAAACCTTATAATCGGTGGCCTACAACGATCGCGGTTACCAAGCGTCTGAAGATGGTGACGTGCGTCGTCGATGGTCGGTATTCCGTGACGCTCGGTAACCGCAATCGTTGTACGGTGCGATTTGACCTGACGGCGTCTGTGACGTGCGTTGATGAGGATTAATTATACATTTTTGGGTGAGAGACCTTAAACACCCTACGAAAGACCAAGTTAAGCAAGTGATTCAAGCTTCACACTGTGATGATGAAGACTCAGGTAAAGGTTCTCCCACCTCTACCTTAATAATAGGAAATATGTTGTGACCCGGATTGGGGCCCGATAAAATCTAACATATACCTCATACAGCAATCATCAACATGCACTTGCAAAGCTCAACAATCATATTAAACAACAGGTGGAGCTTTGTGTGAGATAACAACAGCAGACGGATGGACTTTGTGAGTCAACCAATTAGGATGTTGTAAGGTAGTCCCAGATTAGGTCGTTTGTAAGGTAGTCCTGGATTAGGACGTTGTAAGGCAGTCCTGGATTAGGACGGGGGAACGTTTCGTTCCGGGAAGGTAGTCCCGGATTAGGACGTTGTAAGGCAGTCCTGGATTAGGACGGTGGAACGTTTCGTTTGGCAAAAAAATGCTCATTTACAGCTGTTTCCAGCGCCTAGAATTTAATCCAGGGAATTTAATCCTGAAAATTCGTACCCCTCATGGCGCAGAACTCTCACTTTACTACTACTAATATTTTACATTTTAATCACCTAAACATTTAAAATATAAAAAATGTGCTTCAATTGGAGTAAGGTTAATCAGGTAAAAAGTAAGCATTTCACAAAGAATCCACACGAGCCATCCACCTTAGCACGCATAGGTCTCCTACTTGAATACGTACATTTCAAACTTTAGCGTTTTAAAATCAACATTTCTGTTGACACTACTTTTATATACATTTTTACAGGGATTATTTCAATTTTGGATGAAGAATGTTTGAGGCCAGGAGAAACGAGTGATGCCAGTTTCCTGAGTAAAATGACTGAGAAGCTGAAACATCACCAGCATTTTGTCAGCCATCAAATAGCGGATAAAAAGGTCCAGAAAATTATGGGAAGAGAGGTACAGTATAGACAATTTTATATATTTTAATTAATTAAAATTTTTAGTTACAGTAAAACCTCGATCAACCGTCACTCTCTGTTATCCGTCGTCCGTCTATGAGAAATTTACGATTTTTTAGCATCAGTATTTGCGCCGTACGGCAGTGTCTGAGCATCTGTACGAGCTATGTTGGGCAATGACTTAATTAATTGTGACATAATTATAAATTACTACAATTATAAATATAACTATATCATATTTTAAAATTATAAGAGTGGCATAATTATAATGCCATTTCTATTATCCTTTTAATTTGTTATCCGTCACAGTACTGTCCCGAAGGTGACGGTTAATAGAGGTTACACTGTACTGTTATTTATTGAATTACTAGTGTAAAATCAACGGTGTGAATCCGTTCAAAAACCAACGAAAATGGTTAGGATTATCTATTGTCGCCAGTCAAAAAATTAATAACTAATTTATTTGTGATTTTTTTAATGTACAATATTTTATTAAACCTTATAATACTTCTGGATATAAAATTATCGAGGATAATTTCTCATTCAGATTCAAAAAGTCCAAGTCTGTAAAGGTGATTTTATATGAGTCTCCCTCATCGACCCAAGAAAACACATCTGCACAGTTCAGTGTGGGCTTAGTTAAAACTGAATAATCATAAATGTTCTTAAAGATGGATAACTTGATTAACAATTTACATCCCAGTCTCCTTGCAGGAATTCAAACTGGTCCACTACGCTGGAGAGGTGACCTACTCGATAAATGGATTTTTGGAGAAGAACAACGATCTCTTGTTTCGTGATCTAAGACTGGTCATGTCTGAAACAAAAAACTCCATCACAAAAGTAAGTTTTATAAAACCCATAAGATGCACTAATTGTAACCAAAATTACTTATCTGAATGGTATCAGAGCAAAATAATCTTCAAAATAAAAATATTTAGTCCTTATTTGGTTGTAATGTTTATTTCTTAGTATTTTTTATAATATCGTTATTATTTACTAAATTAGGAGACCAGCACTATAGCTACACAAGGAATAGACAATATTCAAACACACAAGGAACACAAGGAATAGACAATAGCAAACTCTGTCAGTGCATCTTCTTAGCTTGTTTGAGAGGAAGCCTTCATAGAGGGGAGTAAAATTGAACAACCTGCTACCATAAGATCTAACAATATACATCCACAGTCTACCTTCAAAAGATCTCTGAAAGACTGGCTACTGTAATTTTTCTTCTACTCACTGGAAGAGTTTTATAAGAAGAAAAAAGAATCACCAACCTTCAGATTTAAATTGTAACTTAAACTGATTTTTGACCTTGTACGTTGATAGTTATTTGTATATAGACTCAGGCGCCGATACAGGGGGCGATGTCATAGGGGTCATGACCCTCCCAATGGGACTGTCACGTATTTGACTCATTTGTTATTGTATTTTGACAATTTATTTATTTTTTCACTCATGACCCCCCCCCCAACGATAGTCTGTATTCGCCACTGTATATACTATCTGTTCATAGTTTTAACATCCACTGACACAATTGTATTTCTCCTAGAAATGTCATTAGAGAATATTTATTAATTATTGACTATTGAAATGGCAAAGTATTAAGCCTGATCAGAAAACTGACAAACGTTTCTGTTGTTCCACAGACTGTGTTCCCTGCGTCTGAACTCTCGAGCAAGAAACGGCCCGAGACTGCAATCACTCAGTTCAAAAACAGTCTTAGCCAGCTGATGGTCATACTCTCTACCAAGGAACCTTCGTACATCCGTTGCATCAAGCCCAATGACTACAAGTCCTCAGGTAGTTTAACCCTTCCCAAGCGTTGCGTATATATACGCAACTCAATTTTAAACTTGCAAGCGTATGACGAACATATACGCCAGACATGTAAATTTTAATTTATGTATTGTAAAGTTGTTTCCTTGTTGTTTTCAGTTACTTCGAGCCATAAATCTATTTTTTAGTTTATTTTAGTTGTACTTTTTCATTCGGTGAGTTGGCAACACTGTTCTTGCAACAGCTGTTATAGACTGGCCGGCTGATGAAATCCAATCCTTTGTTATTGTCTCGCATGCAGACAGTTTGTTTACATTCAGTCATTCAGTCAGTTGTTTACAAGCTGTTGTGTGAAGTACAAGCTAATGATGTCTTGCACAATGTTTTCCGTGCATTATACTGGGTCGTGTTATTTTTCAAAATGACTTTCATAGTGAATGATTGACATGCTAATTTTGGTCTTAAAACTTGTTACAAAATTACTTTTATCACAAAAGTGAACATAGTTTACTTTAACCATAATAAAGAAGTGGGGGGAAAAATACTTGAATTTTTCAAATGCATATTTTTTTCCCAGGAGTGTTTGACGAGAAGATAGTATCGCATCAAGTGAAATATCTCGGTCTGATGGAGAATCTGAGAGTTCGCCGCGCAGGTTTTGCATACCGACGACGCTATGAGGAGTTCTTGGAACGATACAAGAGTCTGTGTCGAGAAACATGGCCCAAATATCACGGAGGCCCCAGGAACGGAGTGCAGGCTCTGGTCAACGCACTCGGCTACAAACCTGACGACTATAGGATGGGCAAGTGAGTGGAACGCAGCGCATGATTATATCGTTCACATTCTAGGGTGGTCATTGTACAGTGAAGGGGTCTCTGCTTGAATGTAACACTTGATTCACTGTAGCAAGGTAAATACAAAACCAAGAATTTAAGGGTCAGAAATTTTAAGATAACAGTTTTATAGTTTTTGTATTCAAATCGTGCACCAATAATTAATATAATTTCCATAAATCATTTGAATGGGTCAAAGCACCTATCAATTGAATTGCTTCCAGTAGCAATATTTTCTTTGGTCTAAAGCCTTTTCTTACTTTTCTAGTTACAATGAAATGTATTTCTTATCCTCTATTCTCTGGAGTAACGGACCTGAAGGAAACCATGTTGTTTTTTAATTATAGGAAGATAATAAAGCTAATCAAAATGTTACATGCATAAACAACTTTTTCCGACCACCGCACGGGGTAAAGTGCTTCTTCACAATCTAAACACACATTGTGAAACAGCTGTTTTCTGTTTAGTCTTTTTCACTCGTTGTGCCTTTTCTGCTCGCTGAAGTAATGAACAACTGATTGATTGTTGCTTTGGACCAAGCTGACTTGGTGTTATAACCTGTCTTGTGATTTCAGTCAATGTAATTAAAGTTCATTTCTGTATGTGGTGTGGTATCCAAAATTGCAGTTGTAGAATAAATTAAGTATGTAAGTGGGTCTTTATCGCTTTCAAAAAATTACTGCTCTCAGTGCTCTCTGCTTTGCATCCCATAGTAACAGTATTCTCTCAAGAAATAAAAACCTACTTTACGATATAAATGCATAAATACCGGTAACTACTTTTTGAAATTGCCATAATTACATTATGGGGATATCCCTTCAACACAAAAACCAGTTTATGGTAGGTTTCTGGTACCGTCAAAAGAGTTTTTATTTGATCACTTAATCATCATGTAAGACACTGATGCAACTAGGCCGTATTTTAAGTCGAATATGAGTATAATGGGTGAGATGTCTTGTGTAGTCTTGTTACTGGCTAAGACTACACGATCATCAAATATCCTGAATATAAACTCAAACGTCCAATGTTGATCTTACGCCACTGACAAACCTCGTTTCCATTTTCAGTACCAAGATCTTCATCCGATATGCCAAGACGCTGTTCGAGACCGAGGACGCGTTCCAAGTGAGGAAACAACAGCTGGTGGCTGGCATCCAGGCGCAGTGGAGGGGATATGTGCAGCGACGGCTGTACCTGCGACTGAGAGCTGCGGCCATCACCGCACAGTGTTGGGTGCGGAGGTACCAGGCACAGAGACAAGCCGAGCGCAGGAGATGGGCCGTCAGCATCGTGAGGAAGTAAGAGACGCTCGGTGTGAAACCGAGATCAAAAGACAAAAGTTCTTTATTGCAGTCATGGCGGCAATAGTGTTTCTTGATCAATGAGGTAGATTTCCTCTCTCCAGGCATTCTTCAACAGAGTATGACTCCGTCTCCAGCAGCCAGTCGAGAAGAGCTGTACAATTTTTGCTGCCTTTCTGTTCCTTAAGTTCAGGTGGAAGGGTGTTGAAGAGTTTAGCCCCAGTTTAGGATGTTTTTTTCACAGACAGTAAGATGATTTGCAGGAAGTCTGTAGTTAATTCTATTCCTAGTGTAATAAGGATGAGTCTCCGAGGAGTGGACGAGTTCACTATTAACTAAATAGGTTATTACTTCACCAATGTATTGATATATAGATATACAGATTGGCAACTGTCTGCAGTTTGAAAACATTTCCCGGCAAGAGTCACGAAAACCCAGTATGGGTTTCCCTGAGATGAAAACCCCCTACAATCAGCTCATAGCACATTTGAAACTCAGATAGTGCAAAGTAGGCTGTTCTTATGGGTTCTGTGTTGCTGATGTTTGAGTTGAGATCAAGATCAAGATTTTATTAGTGAATTTCCTTTGGAAAGATGTGTTTGCACTCTAGCGGTCACATTTTTTGTCCGATTAATTACAAATTTGGTAGGGACGTTTCTTTCTGTAATCAGTTGGACAAGTTCGTTGGGCAAAACAATCGGAAAACTCCAAACCCCTTTTTTCGGGATTAATCTTTCAAATTTCGAATTTTTGGGCCCAAAAAGTGTCAGAAGAGCCCCGTATGTAAAATTAATGCATGCGATAAGATGGGAATTAGTGAGGCGAAAGTTTTAAGCCCGCTCTCGTCATTCTAGCATAAATAATTACTAAGTTATTAAAGAAAATGACTTTCTTATAGGGGTTTACACTAGAAAAGCCTGCTACTCCTTTGTTAAGAGTACTTTTATCATCCCCAGCAACCTCACGCCTACTTTCAAGCCTGACTGGACCTTCTCCTAACATTATAATGCACAAAATTGTATTCCCAGCTTTGCAGGTAAATGAAACCAGGAGCATCAGAACAGCCAAAAAATCAATGTTTTTAGATTTCAATAAAAATTGGAATTTTTTTACACTGATTTTGAGTTTAAAAGTTTTTATATGGGAATTCACTTCCCTCATGTCAGCTTACTGCATGCGAACTCGTTTTTAATTTGTTTTAGTATCTGATTGGAAAATAAATAACTGTGTATGTTAGCGTTATGGTCAAGACGATAGACTTTGACAACGTGGCAGTGGCCCTGTCGTGGGTTCGAATCCCATTTCTGGCAAGTAAATTTTATTGGTACTGTACAACTTGCACTGTAACAGCTCACCTCTTGCTTTGCTGGATACGTTGCGCACACATATCTGTAGTCTATCCGGACAGGCAATGTAAGACAAAGTGAGGCTGCCAATCTTCTGAAATTTTCTTGATATCTATCAAAAAATGAAATAATAACCTAAATTTATATTAGTTATAGTGTACTGAAAAAATTACATTTCTAATTTCTATAGTTGTAATTACGGGAACATAGGCGTAATTCGGGGGTGGCAAGGGGGGACAGTTGCCCCCACCAATAATTTGGAGGATATATTATTGTAATATGTGAAAAGTCACAATAATGACAATCACGATAATTTTTGCCCCTCTAATCAAAATTCTGAAATTATGCTTATGCACGGGAATATTTGTTGGAAATAAATATTTTTGTATTGTATAACGGACGATTACTCGTGACACGAAAATTTGCTTACTGAAGTATTTGTTGTTCTTTAAAATGAACCATAACAATGGTTTAGTGTAATCCGTTGAGGAGTGTCAGGCTTTGGAAGTTAACATTGTTATGGGAAAACGGAGAAACATCAAATGTTTTGTGACTAGAGCTTACCCTTAACTCTATCTTTTTATCCTTGGCCACTCTACATCCATTGCTATTACAGTCTTCACACAACCGCACCTAGTAAACCTCCCTCCCACTCAACTCAACAGAATCTAGGTTTATTTGGTTTTAACTCCAATACTGTCCGCAGCTTCATCAAGGGCTTCATGACGCGCAGTGGGCCCGAGACGGAGCTCAACTACAGGTTTATCCAGATCGCCCGCAAGCAATACCTTCTGCGGCTGTCCCAGTCCCTGCCCCAGAGTCTGCTGGTTCACTCCTGGCCAGCCTGCCCCATTGTCTGCCGAGATGTTAGTACCGTTATATAATTTTTTTTATATTTTATAATTTTTTTTAATATGCGGGACATACCTAGTAGTAAACAATTTCTTGAGTAGCATTATACGTGTTCTTTGTTTAAAATTCATTGTTGGTGTTGGCGAGTTTATGTTGTTTAAGAAATTACTGCGGATATTTTCTGTCACTGTTTACTAAAAACAATAAGTTATGAAACTTGTATTGTATAGTTCCTAACATAAAAAACCATGTAAGTAACCCATTCAGGTAGTAATTCTATTCTATTTGCAATAGCCTATAAAGGGAATTGATTGGTGCTGCACTCTAGTATCAAAATATGTAACTAATGACCGCGGGCGACTACGGTTCTATCCGCTAGGGGCGCGGACTGACTGGAAAACCTTAATATCGCCGCTAGGCCCTTGGTCGTGTTAGCTAAGTTCGCTACGTCGTGGAAACACCTTGGCCGTGTGGATACGATGTTCGTGGGTTCGATTACCGCACACAACCAAAACTGACCGGTTGTGCAACTCACAATGAGTTAACCGGTCTGTGGCAACGTTGGTGGGAGGGCCCAAGTAAAACTAACGGTGGCAGGCTTGCTTGGAAGTTGACGGGATCAGTTAATTCTTTGTGAGTTGCACATGGTCAACACTGATTTTGCTACTTTTTACTTATGTATACTGTGTGTGTGTGCTGATGCGACTCTAAAAACTGAATGAAAACAGTATTTTAATGAAAATAAACCATTAATCCATTTAAATACACAAATTCCTATTCCAGTTCCTAGGTTTAAAAAATTGCACGTAAGGAACGAGACCAGCTCGTATGTCAACGCCAATGGGTTAAACAAATTATAAACTTAAAACTATACCTAATACCTTGAAACTAAATTGACACTTTCATCCACTTTTAATTAACATTTTAAGCAGCTGTAACTTGAAAAGCTGGATGAAACAGCAGTCCCTTAATCCACATTGGATTCTGACGTAGTAAAGTGTCTAATTTAAAATTATTACACATTTTTGGAAAGCCAAGTCAAAGAATAATTCGGCACAATTACACATAAACTATTGCAGAAAACCAGGAACTTAAAATTGTTAAGGCCTTTTCGGAGCTTACTAAACACCAAGTGATTAGATATTATATTTTTTTACAAAATAAATATAAATCTTTTGAATGTTCTTAAATTTATTTTTATTTAATCACATTATTTGGCAAAAAAAAAAAACAGCAGCAAATAATCAATTTATTTGACTGGGTGAGTAAATAATTGAGAATTTCAGTTTTGACAAAACTTGATAGATTACAACTTTGGTGGGGAAAATTATATAACTTCATTAACCCTTCAAAGAATGCATGGCTTGGTATAAATATTCCAAATGCATTTTCTTTAGCTCTGTACAAACCTATCCTTACACTATTGACACTTGAACAATCGTTAAAAGTCAATTGACCTGATTACGATAACGCACTTTATTTTCAGGCATCTCACCAGCTAAGATCCATGCATCGGGCGTGGTTGGGACGCAAGTATCGGCAAAGGCTGACACCCGAGGCGAAACAACAGTTTGAATGGAAGATTCTAGCAGAGTCCCTCTTCAAAGGTGATTCAGTTGTTTAACACATATTCTAAAACCCTGGGCCTGAGGGACTCTTTTATAGTTAGACCACTTTTAATATGTCATGCATTTGCCATATAACTGCTTTAAATTTAACATAAAAGAGTTGTATAGCCATTGTTAACATTTGTTATGAATTTCATCTTGACTTTACATTGGCAGAAACCTTGGTCTTCTCATAGACCAACCCATTTGCTACCAACCTATTGGATCACCAGTGTTGCCAATTAAATTGTTTTAATTTTAGACTGGACCTGTAAGACCGGGGTTTTGGTCATTGTTAAATAAAAATGTATAAGTGTTGACTGACTTGTCTGCAGTCTATACAAATCAACACCATATATTAATTTAGAAAAATTTTATACCAAGCCAATAACTGACATGGCCAAGTTCCATCCATCTTAGACTTATATCAATGAGGGTAATACCTCCAAAGTTCTTTGGAGAAAAGGATATATAATAACAAAAACCACATTCCATATCCACTCTTTTTAATGTTCACTCCAAAACATTAATTATAAATAAAAATCTACTCTAATAATCTAATAACTATCTTGTAAACGTATATTTGATTATAAAAATACATATTTATAAAAAATATGTATGTTGTACATCAGTGGTAATAGCTAAAAGTGTAGAGAAGTTAAAATAAGTGTTTTCGCAGGCAAGAAGAAGAGCTACCCCGAGTCGGTTGGTCCGAAGTTCGTGCCAGATCGTCTCATGACGGAGTCACAGAGAATCATGAGATCTAACTTCCAGGGCAGCCTGCCTCATGGGGAACTCCTGCTGGTAACAGAGGCAACAATGAGACATAATGTGTTACATTAGGGAATAATGTTGCAGAAAGAAGAGATCTCTGAAAGTTACAGAGTACCTTCCTGCCTTACTGCACCTAGCACAGCTCCTCCACCTAGCACAGCTCCTCCACCTAGCACAGCTCCTCCACCACCGTGATGGCGTCTGTGGCAGTCCACTCATCTCCCAACCATAGCATGAGTTTAATCTCGTTGCTGTGCAATCACGTGCCTTATTTCTACAGCGATTCAAAATGGTGGTGACAATTCAAAATCCCGCCAAATTTGAGATCCGCAGTGTTATAGTTTTTTGAACGTGCACAATGTCTGACCAATTGAAATTTGTAGAGAAAAACCAAAGAAAATTTATGGAGAAAGTGCAAAAAAACAAGATCTTAAATTTGTAAAATGTGCTAAGAATTTAGCGGCTGTTTCCTCAAATTTTCCTTAAGGCTTTCTTTCAATTGCCTTTAGTGAGCAATGACCTACCACTCCGATCCTTGTCGTGCACAATGGAATTCCTTTCATTAAACCTGTTGCACCATTGTTTTCGTCAAAGACTCGACTTGAAGACTTGATTTTTTGACGTTTTTCTAAAAAGTTCTACAGTCTGAACATTTTTTAAATTCAGAAACCGAATAACACTGCGTATTTCATAAATGGCGGGATTTTCCATTGACGCCGCCATTTTGAATCGCTGTATAAATAAGACATGTGACTGTACAGCAACGAGACTCGGCTCATACTATGGTGGGGAGGTGAGTGGACTGCCACACACACAATCACGGTAATGGGGGAGCTATCCTTGGCGCAGTGAGCAAACATTCTTTAGTTTTTGGATAACCCTCGTATACATTAGACGCCCCACGGAACCGAACCCTGGGTCGGACAAATAAACGGGCGGATAAAACGAGCAACACCTTGGAATTGCCGTATTAAGGACTAAAAACAATAAAACTTAAATGACAGTTAAAAAATATCTACAAAAAATTGGTACGAAGATGCAATACTTGGACTAACTAAGGAAACATATGATCAACTTGTGACTTGAACTTTTTTACAGTACAGTATCGGGCCGTTGGCAGCAGCGGGAGACATGAGTTTCCTGGAAAGAGGGCAGTTAATCCGATGAGTGATAATCCGACAAATATCGGACCTTACTATTTTCTGATTACCAAACATTACGGATTACCGAGGGTGTCATTAAAATAACGCTAAATAGCCTACTTGTTGAGGGTAAACTCATCTAAACATGTGTAAAGTGTTCTGTCAATGTTTTAATAAAACAAATAGATTCAAACACACATGCTTTATAATGTGTTTAGCACAGGAATGATATGTAATACTCCCTTTCACCTTTACTACACAGTGAACGGGGAATAAGAGTATACATCTTGAGTTTAGTATGTATTTTTTTTTAAATACTGAATTCTAAAACTTAAACTGAAAGCCAATGTTAGTGAATAGCAAATAGCATATAACCCAATAAAGAATTGTATTGTCGTGTGCAACAAAGGTTCATATGAAGAGAGGAAGGTATCTGTGTGAAATTTTTATATAATAAAGAATTTAAGTCAGGTTGATTAGTTTTAAGTTGAAATTCTATAATGATTAATAGAATAGAGTTGACAACACTCTGATTAATACAGTAAAAAGTTGTACAAATTTCAACTCATTACACCAACAAGGTTACTTTTTCTGTAATCTTTCTTCTGGCAACGCATTCCTTTCTTACATTTCAGCTTCCTCAACATACTATGCTAAGACTCTCCCAGAGTTTTCCAACTGAAGTTTAATGGACATTATTTTGGCAAATGTTCCCTTATTTTAATTGTTTCTGTTAAAAGCTGGAACAAAAAATAAAACTAAATCAAAACTAAGAACATTCCCTGTGTTACTCTAGTCTCCCTTCAGTAATTCTCATTCTAGTGCTTCCACACACAATTATTATTCCCCTCCAAATAAGGACTTTGGAAATATGACACTAATGGTCACTGCTCAAACTTAGTTTTTAAAAATTCCTTTCTTTTATTAATTTCTATTGAATTTACCAGACTTATTGAGGAAAACAAAATCCGATAGAAGAATTCCAGATACAGTTGACACTCTTTCATCCGGCACGCTCTTCTAACCGGCATCAGCTAAGCCACTCACTCACTATCGACTTTTTTGTTATGTTCGGGCGCTTCACAGTCCTCTACCACATTAACCTCCAGTGTACTGTACTGCGCACACCATTTTCACTGTTTCAACTTTACAGTACTACTCTGAGTTTTTCTTCACAACCCATCATGCAAAATGCATGTTTTGTTTATTTGGATATTTTATGGAGTTAATTATCTTCAGTATCCCCTTTAAAAACTATGCATGTTCTATTATCCGGCAAAGTTATCCGGCATGACCGTAGTCCCAAACCCCGGTTAAAAAAGCGTCCACTGTAATATCTGGATACAATGATAACCGCCGACTCCACTAATGCCGTTACAACTCCCCAGTACTCCAGTCCGGTGCACAAGTTCGACCGGCACGGCTACAAGAAGCGCGACCGGATCCTGCTCCTGACCTCCAGCAACCTCTGCCTCGTGGTGGAGGAGGGCAAGCACTTCAAGGCCAAACACAAGCTCCCGCTGGAGTCCATCGTGCGGCTGGAGATAACCTCCGAGTCCGACCGGTTCATCCTACTGCGGCTGAGCCCCGAGTTGCAGAAGACTGATAAGGTTTGTGTTACACTGTGTTGTCGTGGAAGAAGTAACATTGGATTTTCAGAAGACTGATAAGGTTTGTATTACACCGTGTTGTCGTGTAAGAAGTGACATTGAGTTGCAGAAGACTGATAAGGTTTGTATTACACCGTGAAGTTGTGGAAGGAGAAGTAACATTGGAAGAAGTTACAGTGCAAATGTTACCAGTTAGAACCTAACAAACTTGACACAATGTGGACTTAGGACACTGTCAAGTTTCTTGTTTGTTATTTTTTGTTTAAAAAACCTCTATCACCCACTGGCTGCAAAGCCACCAGAAAACCAAATCACAAAATTAACCAATTGTAATGGTAATGTTGTGGTGGTTTGCTGTCTTGGGTGATCTAAAGACAGCGAGGTACTGTTAATGGAAATAGTCACATGGGCAAGCCAGTGGTGACCGCTCGTGAAAAAGTATCACAGCAGTCAGCTGGGATCGAACATACGCTTGACTATGGCTGACTTGTGAGGTCAGCGCTCTACCTCTGAGCGACCTCATCCGGTAGTTACATTTGGGGGGGGGGGTGAAAAAACCCAAGCTTTATATTTAATCATATTTAAACAAGTTACAGACTTTATACGTTTTTTCAAAACCGAAAAATCATAAACCTTACACTAATGAACTTAAATGTTGCTGATGATGGCACAAAAATCCAACCAGCTTATACACAAAAGTCTCTCCAGTTATACATGGAAATATGAGAATGACTTACAGTAATGTACATAGGCTATAAATTAATTGTCCTTAAAACAAGACGTGAGCTTTGTTTGTTTCTGATCATAAGTAGTTAGAGTGCCAGAGGCACTTTAGACGTATGGCAAAATGTAGGCGTCGAGTTTGTTGGACTTGACTGTAGCTATCAAGATGTCTGTTTACTACGCACTGATCTAATACTAAAAAGCCAGTCTAAGTTAACAGCATTAAGTAGAAATTTAAGGAGTGTTTAAAAACTCAATTAGTTCTGACTAAAATGTTTTTATAATTACAAGAAATACCTTTTGTATATAGTATTTTTACATCAAAGCCAAAAAAGCCGACTTAAACATATAAAATGAAAACACCTAAGTGTTTTTTTTCTGCACCTAAGTTTTAATAGTTTACATGGTCTTTAAGCATTTGGTGAATGGTCTTTTAGAGGTGAAAAGACAATTCAAAGAATTCTTGTTTTATGACAAAATTAATGTTTTTTTTAAAATTCCAGGACCTCTTTTATTATTTTTAACCACTGACTGGAATCCCTAGTATAAAATAAAAATACTCTGTTCAAAACTGGATCCAGCTGCCATTGATCATCGGGAAATTAATTAACGATCCTGGCTACAGAATCATTCGGTCTTAGTCAGTAACAAGGCTACACAAGGCATCTCACCCATTCTACACTTATACCCTATTTATTCATATTGGCCTCAAAATACACTCGTGTCGCTGTTTTGAACAGTGTTTAAACGCCAGTTGCCATAACATACTGTTCAACTTCCAGGGAGACCTCATTCTAGAGATGCCCAACATCATAGAGTTCGCAACCTTCGTTGTGTCCGCAACCAACAAGCGTGACCTTCTCAACATCAACACCATCGAGAATGGACAGTAAGTGGTTCCAAGTTCTTATTAAGTAAGTTCTTAGTCAATCGAGAATGGAATTCGTAACGGAAGTTCTTAGTTTGGATTTAGAAACTCAACCGTGCGTACGTTTTGGCTTTGTTTTCACAAATGCATTCGGCATCTCAAAACTGAGAGGATATAATAGCGATGAATGGTTTTATCACTAAAATATAAAAGCCTGTGAAAAGAAGATGTTTTGAGTGCAGTATAAGTCTATATTTCAAACGCTAATTCTGGAATGCATGTAATCAATCAAATATGATCTGCCGTACCAAATTTGAAGGTATTATTATGAAAAACCATTACCGTATCACATATTAAAATGTTCATTTGCCTTCATAAATGTTCGCTTTCCATGAATCTTTTCAGTGTTGAATGTTTTCAGTGGATCGCCATTCTATTAACTACCAAAGATGGAATTTCAAAATTAAATTGTTGTTAGCTACATTTTTTTTTGTTCTAGGCCAAGGTTTTTTGTTGCTGTGGGTTACAGAGCCTAACAACTTAACCATCTTTTTGCAGTTGTAAGCTCTATTTTTTTATATTTTTTTTTATTTTGTAAAACTGAATATTTGAAACATGTTTGAACAAGTTTGTTCTTATCATTTATTTGTTCTGCTTAAAGGAAGCTAGTTGTGTTATATTAGTTATATTAATAAGGAAAAAGTTGATAAGGTTGATTGGTTATCTTAAAAGCAACACAAGACACAATGTGAAACGTTAAAGCCAAAGAAATGAATGCAACTGGTAAGTTAAAGTAAGAACAAATACCTCCGTCGCAGCAAACCTGCGTACTCAGCGAATTTACAATGTATAATATATTCTTAATACCACATAAAGCCGCATACCAACTAGAAAAATACTGACTAACAGAAACATCAAATTCAGATTCAATCAATTCACCATCAATTCAGATTCAACATGGTACGTATTGCCCGTTTTTGGAGAAGGAGAATTCTAACCAAGTTCTGTTTTGATGTACCGCGATAAGTAGCAATACCAAAAGTGATTGATGATTCTAAAAGTGCAAAGTAAAGAGTTCTTAAAGTGTTTATTGAACAAAATTAAGACAGTCTATTCAAAGCATATATTCCGGAGGTAACTTTATTTAGTACATGATCAACGTGGAGATTAAATGACAAATTTTCATCTACAATCAGATCTAAAAATGTTGTAGAACTAACTTTTTTCAAAGCTTGATCATAATTTTTATTACAGGATCCACAGAGGGTTTACTTTTCCCAGCTTTGAACATAATATAATTAGTTTTGCATGTATTTAATAATAATTTATGATTATTTAAAACAATGTTTATGCCTGTTGATAACTTTGAATAGCACTATTTTCCAATATACTATCACTAATTTTTAAACTGGCATCATGGTGTACCGCAAGGATCAATCCTTGGCCCACTGTTGTTTCTTCGTTATTTAAGAGGTATTCCACTGACAGTGGAATACAGGTTCACGAAGTATGATACAAAAAGTAATATATTGCATAAAACTAGGGGTGTGAGAGTACTCAAAACTTTGAGTTTTCGGCCGAGTATTTTAATACTCGAACTCAAAGTTTTGAAAACTACTTGAAAGTTCGAGCGAGTATTTCCCGCCGATTTCCGGACGATCGCTAACGATTGCGACCGGCCAAAACGCATAGAACGGCCGCAAAAGGCAATCGCATCACGTAAAATCGGCCGAAAATGACGACCGCGAAAGACTGCAACCGGCCAAAACGTGTAGTAACGGCCGCAAAAGGCAATCGCATCACATAAAATTGGCCGAAAATGACGACCGCGAACTATTGCAACCGGCCAAAACGCGTAGTAACGGCCGCAAAAGGCAATCGTATCACGTAAAATCGGCCGAAAATGACGACCGTGAACGGGATTGCGACCGGCCAAAATGCGTAGTAACGGCCGCAAAAGGCGATCGCATCACGTAAAATCGGCCGAAAATGACGATCAGACCGCATAATTTCGGCCGTGACTAACGATTTCGTCATTTAATATTGATTATAAGCGATGTCTGGACCAGGTGAAATTGACCAAATGAACCCCGGCCCTGTTCCATCGGCTGGAAACGAATGTCAAACCGTGTTTTGTTTGTCAATACGTAATCCAGTTTGATTGTACTGGACAAAACTTTTGTATTGCTCCTCGTGTATTAGTTAGAAACCATGTTTAGATTATCACATCTAGGGTGGTATCCAAATCCCATTACACTATTTTAAAGTACCAAACGATGGCAAATACTGGCTCGAAAATACTCAAAACTCAAAAATAATTGGCATTACTCGACCCGACTCGATTAAAAGAATCACTACTCTCACACCCCTACATAAAACTGATTCCTAATTCCTCTGTAGTTAGGCTATGCGATATGACAAAATGTATAATAAGCTGCCATATGAAGTACTTGTCCTAAAGATAAGTTATATAGAATTAAGAAAGGCATTTGATTTTTTCCTTCAAACTGTTTTTATCATGAAACAAATTCATGAACACTACCTGGACTGTTTCTGACTTTACCACGTAGGATTGAAAGAATAAAAGTTACGATGATTATTGATGATTTGAG
Source organism: Allygus modestus (assembly GCA_963675035.1). Taxonomy (NCBI): domain Eukaryota; kingdom Metazoa; phylum Arthropoda; class Insecta; order Hemiptera; family Cicadellidae; genus Allygus; species Allygus modestus. The sequence goes on from OY776111.1 coordinate 452,766,302, forward strand.
TCAGAACTTTTTATCTGTTTCAGAATCACACACATGCTTTCGGACGGAACCCAGGGGAGGATAGACCTCACACTTGGCCAGAACGGACCGGCCATCACTAAGAGTAAGAGCGGCCACCTCATAGTGGTGGGGTGATCTGCACAGCCCGGGTGAAACAAGAAGAAACCTTTACGATCAATTGTACGATTCAACGGTTTGGGTTTAAAGTGCCTTGCCCGATCAATTGTACGATTCAACGGTTTGGGTTTAAAGTGCCTTGCCCGATCAATTGTACGACTCAGACAATTTCAGACAATTCATAATACAAAGTCAACAACTTTACCCCATAGCATAAAGTACAAGATTAAAAATTCTCAAGTCTCGGTTTGAAAAAAGTATAGAAATTTAAAGTTATAAATGGATATATAAGAAAGTTTTTTCAATAAGCACATTTTAATTTAGATGCATTTGTAATGCTAACCAGCATGCATTTGTATTTATCTTACCAGAAAGGCTACTTTGCATTTAATTACATCATCCAATATCTGTCATGGCATTTTCCATAAATCATTTTCATGGGATTAAATGTAAGTGAATTTTTAAAATTTCATTCCAAAGAAATATCAAAAAGGTCCTAATTTATAACGAATTTAGTCATACAAATTTTGTGAATTTAAATATTTTAAAATTGTAAAAGGCATCAGCACGAACATTGACACAAGCAAAGTACTTAGCATTAAATTACTTATAATGTTTAAATGATAAGGTGTTATATAAACATATTTTAATTGTGTTTCATAAACACTGTTAATGAACATAATACACCGAAGTTCCTGATTTTTGGGCGAAGAATGATTTTTAAATGAAGAACGTGTTGTAAAAAGCAAGAGAGACAGTTAGTTGTTAACCATTTTTTATAGTTGGAACTTATTATACTGTAACTATTAACGAAAATCATATTTATACTTTAGCTTAAGTTATATTGTATTCTATGTACATATTATTTTATTAGCTTTAATACAACGACTAAAATGTGATAAACATTGAATATTATTATTAATAAACAGTGGTTTTACTGATTCCTTGACTTTACCCCCGTACCTAAGTCCACATAAGAAGTGTATTTCTTTCCTTATTGCATATTATGACTTAGCCAATGCATTATTGTAATGTCGACTTCTGGCCAAATAAATGACTTATGACTTAAGAGCAATTGTATTACAGAGGTAGGTATTTTCATGAAACAGCAGCTGACTAACACATTTTTAAAACTTATCTGACAAATATTTATTTTGGGTAAACTCTTATTTTAATTAATTTTTTCATTTATTTGTCAAAATTAACAAAACGATTTGCGAAGTCTACCAGCAGATAATGTAGGTAGAACAAATATCAGTCATTTTATTGAGCTTCATATTTTGACTTAAATGACACGCAAGAGTTCAAAAAGCAACCCTACAAGTTCTACCCTCCCTTCTTTCCCTCCAAAGTGAATCCTTGTAAAAGCTCTCAGCCACGAAACCTGCTACCAAACAAAAGGTGACACGTGGGTGATCGATTAACCAAGATCATCCAATAACATTTTTGTATTTGAAGGGAGGAGTGTCGGATAATATAAATACACCCGTCGCAGCAAACCTGCATACTCAGCGAATTTCCAATGAATATATAACATAACACTTAACAGGATTCATAAGAAATGTATTCACAAACAAGCGATATTTAAAATATTAATTATTCTCCATAAGAATAACATTGGGGATGAGTACGCAGGTTTGCTGCAACAAGGCACGCAAAATAATGGGTCTTTATGCAAATATCAATAGAACTCATCTTAGTGAAGTTACATACCAAGTTTCATCCATATACATTCATAAATAAGCGATATATAACATTTTAAGTATTTTCCATAAGAATAACATGGGGACCAAGTACCTAGGTTTGCTGCTACAGGAACCATAGGCGAAAAATTGTTTTTTTGTGCAAACAACAATAAACCATAACCAGATCAAGCCATATACCAAATTTTGCCAGTTTATGTTCATAAATAAGCGAGATATACAATTTTTCTTTTTCTCCATAAGAATAACATTAGACAACGTACTGTGTTTAGCACTTTCAATATCTCGGTAACCAATTGAGGTAGAGCAATGATCAAAATACCAAATTGTTTGTTTTTTTAAGCTAAATTCAATGGTATAAATTAAAATTTGATTTAAATTAAAATTACATGTGAAAACCCCAAAAAACACATTTTTGGGGTACAAAACCCCCCTTCGGATGGTGCGATTCATCTGGTTTTCGAACTTGTTCAAATAAATGGTACTTTACACATTTGTACCAAATTTCATTAAGATCGGACCTTTTTTACGAGAGTTATCGTGCTTACGGACAAACACATATATATATACATATATATATACATATATATATATACATATACATATATATATATATATATATATACATATATAAAAATTTGAACGAATGGTGTTTTTGGCATCTGGGGACCTCAAAATGAAAAGTTATCATGGTCTCGGGCTTAAGTCTTACCATGAGACCTACGGTAATAGCTTCTTCCCTATAGGGGAAATTCGCTAAAAAGGAGTGAGAGGGAATATTTATCTATAATATCTATTTTACACATCATAATCTATAAAGATGCATTTAGTTTTACTCTAGAAATTAATGACTGCGTTTTAGAAATAAAATTACAATAGGTATTTTCTAGAGAATTTAAAAGTGCCAGTCAAACTTTTAATTACTTCTACAATTTTGCTTTTGCCAGTAGTAAGCTTAAATGTTAAGGAAAATTCTATTTTAGTCAGGCAGGGTGTCTACTCAGTCATTCAAACAAAAATCAGGGACTTTTCGGGGACTTTTAGGGGACATTTGGAAAAAATCAGTGACCCATTCGCGAAACAACTTTAGAGCCTAGGCTACAGAAAAGCGAGTCATAGAATAATGATAGGGTACAATACAAGCCCAAACCTGAACAAAACCGTATCATCAGATTGTCATGAAATTAGTTAGCTAGGCTAGTGTATGCCATTAATGAGATGAAAATGTACCACAACATAGCTCAGTGTAGCCATAATTTACTGTTAACTTACCATAAAACCCTTATATAGGCTATATAAGTACTGCAACTAAACATAAAACACCATTTCACCATTTACCATGCAATAAAATAGGCCTAAATGAGAATAAAGTTAGGGCCTAGTTGCTTTCCACTTTTCAACAAGTTTTCTAAATTGACATGTTTTTTGCCTTTCATATGGCAGGCTAAGGCATTTGAAACTTGCACTTTCCCGGCATTTTAGCATCGGTCAGTAAACAATAGAAAAATCTTGGCAGGTTATCACTTTAACCTTTAGTTTCAAGAATGAGATTTAGTTAAAGGTAAAACACTTAAACACAAGCCTACACCAAATAATTAAACCATAAGTACCGTACTGCAGTTAACTACTAAAACTATTAATACTGAAAAGCAAAACAAAAACACAATATCATTCCTGGGTTATTTCGTTTCAGTCTTATATTACTAAACAAAACTATAGACAATTAGACGAGAAGGCAAATTAACCTATGTAAAACGTTCTCACTTTCATCCGGCAACCGGGTTGGCGGGTTCGCGAAATGTCTGCGATAGCGATAGACAATGCATACTTATTTAAATGGAGCAATACGACTGGAGGGAACGATATGAAACTTACATCAACGCCAGCCACCAGGTTCGCTAGTATACTCAAGTTTGTTTAAAGATTAATTTAGCTTCCTACCACTAGGATCGCTAGTGCTTTCAAGGCAAGATACTAATTTTAACCTTCGTGATCGACTACGTTGGTAGCTTCATAACTGCGCACCAAAGGGACACGCGAGTTACTGTTATTCGATAGTTGTACAGGTCCAGTGTTGCCAATCGAGTGGTAATTACCACATTAGGTGGCAATTTGAGGCTCTGGTGGTATTTTGGGTGGTAAAGTCTACTAGGTGGTAATTCGGTGGTAATTTCGCGGCAGCCTATTAAATTGATTAATATTAAAAATTTGTGTTTCTGGCGTTTAACAAGCGTGACTTAATTTCACAATCCGCAAATTTCCGTCTTATAAATTCATTTAATTTCGATTTGAGGTGCTGTTTTTCATACTCTATGCTTTTAGTTCTTTGGGATTTAGTTATTGTTGGGATGATGGGACAATATTCTCGATGTTAGTTCTCTATACAGTATCAGTGTTGCGGTGTCAATTCTGTAAATTCTGTAAGGATTTATATTTATAACCAAGTTCTCAAATCTGACTGTATTTAATAAAGATTAGAAGCTGATTCAAAATGATTAACTTATACTTATACTTGATTATATATTTTACTAGATGTTACCCGTAGGCTTCGCCCCGCGAATTATTTATAAAAACTATAGCAGTTGTGTGTGCTGCATTCTGTGGTTAGCCCGTGCAACTACTACGAATCAAGATCTGCTGTTTGTATTTTCATCAGCTCAAACAAAAATGAATGTCCATTAAGCCTGTGCTCGAATCGACCTAATAGCTGTAGGTAGATCGAGATCGCATGGGAACTTTGAACCCCCTTGGGGCAAAGCCCCATATGATTTGTGCAACTTTAATATGTCTATATATGTTACTCAGGACTATCAAGTACCCCTCTGCCAAAAATCAGCTCAATCACTCCAGTGGTAAGAGCGTGATTGAGCCACAAACATCTAAACAAACAAACATACAAACTTTCAAATTTATAATATTAGTAGGATTAACTTGATGAACCGAAGGCCTTTTGCCTTCTGCTGTAGTAGGGCTTAAATATCTCCATAATACATTATTTTAAACTTCCAAACTAACAAAATTAAAATTAAAATTAAATAATGCACATATTGAAGCTAATTACAAAGTACTGACACGTTTTTAATATGATAACGTCGATGATAATGCGTTCTCATTGGTCCTAAATAAATATACTTGTGCGAGGTGGTAATTTTTTCAGGGCCAGGTGGGAATTTAGAAGATTTGGATTGGCAACACTGTACAGGTCAGTAGCTATTCCCCGTGCCAAGTAGCTGGTTGTCCAAAAAGCGCCACAGCCAGTCAACAACGATCGCGCAAGTTACTTGCACCGTGGTACTAGGTTATTTGCACCGTTCCAAATAGCAGTTACTGATCGCGCAAGTTACTTGCTAGTACTAGGTTATTTGCACCGTTCCAAATAGCAGTTACTGATAACAGTCCTGCGTCCTCAGTTATCAACTAGTATCAACTAGTACAACTAGTTATCAGTTTCTAATCACAGTTCTTCGCCATCATCGAACTTACATCATGAAAGATTTTTATAAAAAGCTTTAATTAATCTAATACAAGCAGATATTAATTATGTAGTATTACGATGATAAAATTATCATACTGCTTTTGTTCCAAATGTATTGCTTAGAGCTACATTAAATTAGGAAATATAATGGAACTTTATTTTCTAGAAACAACCGTTCTACAGTCACAGTTTTTCAATAAAATAATGCAAAAACCGCCAACCTATTACGTTTAGGAAAGTTGTTATTTCACTGTAACACAAATGGAACATTACAGTTCTTGTTTCATGTCCTGGTTGCACCACAAATGGCGTAGACATATCGGCATATCCAGACATCAATAAATAAACTTAAAGTCTAGAAAGCAAATCTTGAGGTCGAAAATATCCTCTATCGGTTCGGCAAAATGCACCGTAAAAACGTCATGTAATGTGGGGTGGAAAATAAATTAAATAACGTGATATCAAAAATTCGTGACTTCTGCACTAAAATCAGTGACTTTCCGTGACATCCGTGCCCGTTTACCGAATTCCGGGACTTCCGTGACTTCCGTGACCAGTAGACACCCTGTCAGGTGTTATTGTTTCCTAGTTTTGGATGACTCTCGTCTCAGTTATTTCATTATTACTTAAAAATTAAATATTCTTAACCATGTCTCTATGACATAATAGATTAAATAGATTCTATTTTCTTCATTAACTCTGGTTTCTAATTCAAATATTTTAAATCAATGCATGCTGGCAAGTTATGTCCTTGATAATTATTACCATCACTTAACCACACACATTTCTCTGATCCCTCCTCACACTTGAAGTACCTGGGGGGCCAAGCTTTGCTCGGGGGAAGGCCAGTCAGTTTGTTTAGATGACTTGGAGTAATATTTCACCACTTCCCCCAACTGATAATCAGATTTTTATAGCTCATTTGCCTCTTTTCTGCATTTTTAAGGTCACTCCAGTTGTTATTTGTAGCTCAATGCCCCTTTGAACTATTTCGGATATGACCAATCTATAAATGCAATCTTCACTCAACAGCTTTAGCCACTGCTCTTAGGAAACCACATGTCAACAATTATAAACAAAAAGGTGTTACTTTGACAGTTCCCTGATTGATTATGAACAGCTAATACAATTATTTTGTTTTGATTTTTAACTCCATAAGCCCAATGTTAATTTTTATAACTTTTCAATTTCGTTTTTTTAACATTATTTGATTTTTACTGGGGATGAGACCTGTTTAGAACATTTTTTATACCAGAACTTAGTTATTTCCAAAATTTGAAGGAAATCTTCGGAGCCGTTTTCGAGATAATTGTGCAACAACCAACCAATCAAGCAAACATTGCTCATGATTTGTACTTGGCAGAGCCTGCACAAGCTTTCATATTTTGTCAACAACAGTTCTCTTTCTGATGTGCTAGACAGGTGAAATTTGGTACACTGATTCTTTAGTTCTATCATATAAAAATCGCAAGGTTCTAATCCCGATTTGACCTTAGGGTTCCACCCCGTAATAGATTAATTGCACTGTAAATTATAATTCTTTAGTCCTCTCGTCCTCTGACATGTTTTCTGCTCTCCGATTATCCTACCTTTTACATGTTCCAACCATGGCTTGTTCCTATAGTAGTTTCCTTATCACATTATTGTGATGGGAAATAGACTAGTCGCTTTATGGGGGTTTGCAAAGGTACTAATAAGAATGGAGAAAGTTGATATTTTTACATTTAGCACATTCTTGTGTTCAAATTAACAAGAAAGCGATTTGTACAGCATAGGCCTATTCGTATTTACAACAATTTTCACACCTTCACTTTGGAATTTGAACGTTTATATAAATGTAATCCTACAATTTCAACCTTCCAATTTATTAAAAAATTATAAAGTTACCTCATCCATGTACCAATAATAATTTTTATAAAAACATTTTTCATGGGTTAAGCACAAACAAATACTTAACAAATATACTTGGTCAAATAACAATTTTGTTCACTGAAAGCAAGAAATAAATTACAGTTGTTTATTCAGTTGGAAACGTTTGTGGAATGTTCAGTATGAATTAATAGTATTAGGCTTCTGTCTTTTTAGTTACAGGAAGAGATAAATCAGTCATTCCTATTTCGTTCTGACATTTATTTTTGAACAAAATATTTGTCGATTTTCATATAGGCCCTAAAAATAATTTAATAGGTTTTTACCATGATTAATCCAAATTTCCCACATAGAATATCCCAATTCCCACATATAAGTACGAAGATTCATAGGTTAGTACCTCTGGCTCTCCAAGTTAAAACGACGGTATGTTTATGGCAGTAAAGGTAACTCGTAAAATCAAACTTCTACATAACAATACTCAGAGTATGTATTTCAAACATTCTCGACATTTTCCTAACCCAACACCTATCGACCTTTTTCCTGATTTTTCAGGTAGGCCTAGGCTATTCTGATGGACTAACTTATCTAGGGATTTGCAGTTTAGGGTATGAAATCAGTATGATTTCCCCGAAAGGGATAAATAAAATTTATTTGAAGAGTTACCTTATGAAAGTACAAGTATTATTTCTTCTTCTTGGGTGAAGCTTTCTTCGCCTTTTTCTTCGTGGCGGTCACCTTAGGAGACTTGGCTTTCGCCCTTGAAGCTGCCACTTTGGGGGTGCCAGTGGCCCGAGATCTGATTTCTTGTTCAATAGCTTCATTTAAATTCTTGGAGATGGCCTTTTTGATTTTCTGGACCTCAGCGGATTTCCCCTTCTTCGGTGTGATTGGTTTGCCTGAAACAAGTACATTGATGAAACTAATAGGTAGGCCTATAAAAAACCCATGAAATTGAATTTAAACCCTCCAACTGCTCACTATATTTCTCCATACTGCTGAGGTATTTTTCACTGTCTTACATTAGTTTTTTTATCTATAAAAAATATAAACAATGATTTTACCTTATCAACCGTATATTAATTTTGATCAGCAAGAAAAGGGGAATCTAAAAAGACTCACTTGTTAATGAATACATAATAGATGCTAACAAAACAGAGAAAAACACAAACGACCCAAAATTCAAAAAAGATGTTTTACTTTAGGTGCTTTAGTGGTTATAAAATAAACACGTGGTTTACAATTCAAGATAGCCAAAATGAGCCAAATAATTCACTGATAGCAAACATATATACTTTTTTAGGGTTAAAATAATTATTTTCATGAAAAAACTGCATAAACCACAACCACGACATTGTACATGGCGCCAAGAATGGAAAGTCACAAAATTTCGTAATCGATTACAAAAATCGTAAAAAGCACCAAAAGACTACTTCCGATTATAAATTGCAAGTAGTCATATGGCGCTGATGAAATATTATTTTGATTTTTACCTTCTAAATTGGTTTAAATCAAACTCCAGGTGGTGTTAATGGATTTTTTTTGTTCTCCGTAAGTATTATTCTCATATTGAACACTTAAAAAACTTTTTTTACTTAAAAAAATATTAAAATAATTAACTCGTTACTGTGAAACCATTTATATTTCATATTTACACAATGAACAGCGTCTTATCCATGTAATTTTTTTATTTGATGTTAAAAACGACTTTACCTCTCCGCCTCAGTGAAGATTCGCGTAAAATTTTCACAATATCTTTGTCTGTTACCTCCTTGATAACTTTATATCCAGGGAATTGAAAGATGCTAATCTTATTTTAGGTATTTTTCTCACAAACCTTTTTACTGGGTTTTTGTCACTGTTTATTGAGGGTTAAATAATCCCTAGGCCTACACAATTTTTCACTGTTTTTTATGGCAAACTTGACTAGAACCCAGTCACTAACATGATTTTAGGCATAAAATTTACACGGTGGGGCAAGTGCACATTTGGTTTATGCACTTGCCTGGTACCAACAAAAACAGGGGGTAAGTGCACAACGCCTAGTGATGTGGGCCGGGTAAATACCCAGCGGATAGGTAAATAAAATACCTCCGTCACAGAAAACCTGCATAGGTAGGCTACTCAACGAGTTTCCAATTGAGATATAAATGTTTTAATACTACGTAAAGCCACTTACCAGTTTCATGAAAATATATTTACAAATAAGCCATATATACAATTTTAATTATTCTCTATAAGAATAACATTGGGGGTGAGTACGCAGATTTGCCGCATCAAAGAACACAATAAATAGGTTTTTATGCTAGTATGAATATAACTCAACTAGGTGGAGTCATATACCAGTTTTTATTCATTTTTGTTTATAATTAAGGGAGACATAGCATTTAGTTACTATCCATAAGAATAACATGGAGCTTAGTACGCAGGTTTGCTGCTACGGCAGCCTTTGGCAAAAAGTTATTTTGTTGAGCAAATATCAATAGACCACAACCAGATGAAGCCGTATACCAAGTATCGTCTGTTAATGTTCATAAATAAGCGAGATATAAATTTTGTCTTTTCCTCCATAAGAATAACATTAGACAACGTACTTTGTTTAGCACTTTAATATCTCGGTAACCAATTGACGTAGAGGAATGATCAAAATACCAAATTGTTTTTTTTTTTAAGCTGAATCCAATGGTGAAAATTAAAATTTGACTATTTCAAAAATTATATGTAACAAATTCAAAAAAAAACATTTTTGGGGTACAAAACTGCCCCCCAAAATACCCCTTCAGTTGGAGCGATCTGGCTGATTTTCGAACTTCGACATGAATGTTGTTTTATACGTTTATACCAAATTTCATCAAAATCGGATCATTTTTACGAGAGTTATCGTGCTCACGGACACACACACATATATATATATATATATATATATGTATATACAGTTTCGAAGGAATGGTGTTTTTGGGGTCTGGGGACCTCAAAACGAAGTCATCATGGTCCCGGGCCTAGGCCTTACCATGCCGACTACGGTAATAGCTTCTTCCCTATAGGGGAAATTCGCTAAAATGGGTATTTACCCGGGTACTTACCCCAAGCCCCGGGTAAATACCCAAAAAGTGGGTATTTATGATTTTTATAACATTTATCAGATTTTTACTAGGTTCATTGAAATTCCCATGATGTAAATATTATAAAATGATCATAAAAACTGTTTTGAAGAATATAACATGGTTACCACAAGCATTTATCTTCTGAACAAGATCGAGATAAATACCCAGGACTGGGTATTTACTACTTTGATGGCCTTTTGTAGTGTTTAATAAATTTAAAATTTTGGAGGAAAGGAATTGAAATTCAACTAAACTTTAATAAAATTTTGTTCTGTATTTATTTGTCAAATTATAAAATTAAATATTTTTGAATTTTTATGAAATGTCTCGTATTTAACCAGTTCCTTTATAAGTTAGTTTTGTGGTGATGTGGTTTGAACATTTCACAGGTATTTTTTTTCATTTTTTTATCAAGCATGTTATTATTTATTTATTGGTAAAATAATTAATAACTTAATTGAAATCAATAAAATATCTTCAAATGTTATACATTGATAATAATACGGGTAGTAATGGTAGATGTGAATTACATTGGCGATTTTATATAAAATATCATAAATAAGCTACCCAAAATACCTCGGTATTTATTACTTTTGGGTATTTACCCGGGTATTTTACATCACTAAAACGCCCCTTGATTTTTTAACAATAGCAGAGGTAAATAAAATAAAAATATGGCTGAAAAGTAACTTATACTTAAATGTAATAAGAAGAGCCAATAAAAATAAAGAAATATTAACCAACTTTTCTTTAATAAATGTTTAAAAAAACCCTTGTGAGCTCTCGCTTGGAGGAGAAATGACAAGAACTTAAAAAAGTATGTCACAAAGCGAAATCAGTCCATGGAAGTATAACTATACAATATAGCCTACATAAAGTATGATAAAAAAGGAAGCTTCTGGTGCAAATCCCATTTGACGTAATGCAATTAGTAAGCGATTCAGAACCCGCGTATGCTCTTACCCCACCGTACCCTAAGTGAATAAGGAAATGAACAATTTTGACACTATCTATCAGGCCCGGGCTTGTCATTGATGAAGAGAAGGTAATTCAGGTAGGCCTCTATAGTAAAACCTCGATCAACCGTCACTCTCCGTTATCCGTTTATGAGAATTTTACGATTTATCAGAGTTGGGATTTGTGCCCAACAGCAGTGTCTGAGCGTCTGTTCGAGTTATTATTATTTCAAACAACATTAATATCCATGTACTGGAAAGTATTATCCTTTTCTACGGGGTTTTAAATCACTTAATTTAATGATCTTCCCCTAAAATAAACATATGTAGGCCTACCTATATGACTAATGGCAAAATTTTCATCAAGGATACTTAATTTAATTCCCCCCCATTTTTAAAGAGACATACGGTATCCAGAGGCCCCCTCAATAAAATAGGGTAACAATATGTTAGGCCTACTTGGTCAAGGTTACCTAAAAGTTTAAATAATTTTAAATGAAACTGAACTAGGCTAGTTTTATAAGTAGGCCAGTGTACAAAACACAAACTACAAATGACAATAGGCCTAAACTTAATTCATAACAAAACACACAAAGGCCTTTATTTTAAAAATGAAGATGCAGATGGTTCTATATAGGTTAGGTATAAAATATTTTAAATTCATCTTATTAGCTATATACAACTACACTAGATAGAAAAATTCAATATCCTAGCAGGAAGTTTACAATAAACATGGCTTCTTTTCATTCAGCAATCAATACCTTAGCTAGATATGAGGCCTAAACTTATAGGCTATTACAAAATGTGTTTGAAAACTAGAAGCCCTAATTAATGTTTTTAAAGTTTTAAGAATTAAACAAATAAAATTTCTGAATATAAATTATATCTCAGAGTTTTTTAAGATTGGTTGATAACTCGAAGAGAAAGTTAGCCTTCTGACTGGCTCAAATGACCTGTTTTGCTAGCCTACTCTTCAAACCACTTCTGGAGAACAATGAAAATGAAGGGAATGACTTACTTTTCCGAGAAATAGCTGGTCCTTTGGCAGCTTTTGCCTTCTTTTTTGCGACACTTGCAGGTAACTTTGCTTTGGCTTTCAATTTTCCTTGTGGCATCTTCTTTGTACTATAGTTAAAATATTACAAAATAAGCTCACAACATTCACCCACAACAACACTTCAAAAGGTTAGCTTGGCTAGCAGCAGTATTGTTGGCTTGGTATAAAACCGTTGGTTAACCACAACAAACGCGTCATTACGATTACGAAATAACTGTAATTATTTTTGATTTGGTGGGGCTAGTAAAGCCAGTATGGTAAAATAAGCAAATGTATATATAATTTTATACAAAGAGTAAATTATATTATATTAGCTATATATTTCCAGGTCTCTAATTTAAAAAATCTAAACTATTACCAGGGATTCTGTAATTTAGTCTGGACTGGATTACCTATTACTGGAAAAGAACCTATAATTAAATCACTATTTTATAATACATACTATTAATATTAATATACAATATGTATATGTTATTATTTTATTTAATAATAGTATAAATAGTTACTTTCGATTTTTTCATTTTAATTTAATTATTAAAAAAGCTTAACGATACCAAGAATCAAGAATTATTTACTATCATCGACTTCAAAATAATAGCTTACTTACTACAATCGTCAATTTGATAATGATCTGCACCCCAACTGATAGGAGTCACCCTGATAATCTGTAAATAATATAATTTATGTTTATTTTACAATTTTGTTACTGCTTACGCGGCAACAGTAATAATAATGGGCAATAGCATAATGCCAGTTTCATTGCATGAATCTAAACGCGCGCCTAGAGGCCCGCAGGTTTCACACGAAGACCTATACAAAAGCATAGACTAACTACAGTACTATAGTTAGTCTATGACAAAAGCCTCAAACAAGCAAAAAAAAGGTCATCAGGTGACTGTCCTATAAGGGTCCGCACCACTGGTTGCGCCTAGGGACCTACAGCTCCTAAATCCGGCCCTGACGTAGAGTAAAAGTATAGTGACATTATAGTAGTGTGGCAGTGTAATACACAAGGTTCAGAGATCGCTGATAAGGTGTCAAGTAAAGGATGGCTATACATTTTCGTATTGTACACCTTGTTTTCTAATTACGCTCCGTTCAGGATAAATTTGTCTTTATGTGGTTACTAAATAATTTATATCTTGTTCAAGATATATTTATTTTAATTCTGGCACTTATTTTTATTATTTTTTTAAGGTTGGTTGTTCTATTCTTCATCTTTTGAGTGAATACCAATCTACTCACACAAATCACTGGGATAAAAGTAATCCAAGTAGGAACAAATTAATTTAATTTGTTATCTACCTATCCTATTCTTGCCGTGAGATATGATAAACAATAGACAAATGAACAAATACAAGTTTATTAATTTTCCAGTCACAAATAATTGTTTGTTTGAGTCATTTTATCGACAAGTTAGATTTCTGCGAGTACTCTTTTCCTCGCCATAAATAAAACAAAATAGTTCATGCATAACAAAATCACTACACACACATACACACGCACGCACGCACGTACACACACACAAGACCAAAGTTTTGTCGAAAAAGCGAGCCAGTAATTTTGTTATGTTGGTAAAATTTCTAGTCCAAATTTCATTGGAATAAAAGTAATGCAAGTTTAAATAAATTAATATTTTTCGATTGATTTATGTATCTAATCTTGCCGTGAAATATTATTAATTATGAGCAAATAAACAAATAGAAGTTTAGTAATTTTAAAATCATGGATAGCTATTTGTTTGATTCACTTATCAACTCGTTCGATTCCAGCGAGTAAGTTCTTTGCCTCTCCAAAATTTGACAAAGAACGGCTCGCAATTTTGTTCGACAGTGTTGCCTCCAGTAATGCCAGTTGCCAGTAGAACTAGAACTATTGCACACGACTAAAGGACTAAATAATTGTTGTGGTTTTGGATTTAGGTTATGTGTTATGTGTGATTGTATTGTGTGTCATTCATTGGCTAATTGGCTTGTTGATAGTCGTTTATTTTTTAATTTTAGTTGATTTATGATTATTGAGATATAATTGTGCAATATGCAAAGACAACAAGAAATAAACTCAAGAAATTACTACATAAAACAATTAAATGAGTTCATATCTACAGCTAAAAGTCGTCTTGGAGAAACTTTACAAAATCTGAACTGGAAGGAGAGTGCAACAGTTGTGAAGGTTGCTATCATCTCTATAATTTATTTTACCGTTATGATCTAATCGATATAACGTGTTATCGAACAATTTCATTCAGTTTTTTATTTCATTCCTCTTATGAAAGTCTACCCTTTTGCTGTTATAAGGTGGCATAATATTTCCATCGCAGGCCCTTTAAGAGCTCTCGAATGCATAGTGAGACCTGATTGCCACCTTCCAAGTGTTTTAGAATAAGTGAGTTTCCTCGCCAATTGTAGTAGGTAAATCGCTCAACAAAACGAGCTGTTGAGGCCGATACTCCTAACATCAAAGTTAGTGACGTGACAAGCGAAACATTTTGGTAAAAAACTCAGTATTTATGTCCTTATACGGTAAATTGGTAAATAAGGTTGGATGACACTAACAACCGAATGGCATCCAGCTACATTTATATCTGCTGATGACAAGAGGTTAAACCATGTTTTGTAGTGGAGGCTGAAATTGAAAACCAGTTTGATTGAGACTGGCCCTTAGAACAATTTGTATTTCTACACATAATATGAGAATAAACCATAATTGGACTGTACAATTCTATTTGAACTGGTTAATTAACATCACTAGACCCTATTATTTAAAAGCACCGGGTAACAACTAATGTAGGCCCTACTAATGGTAAACACTCACTTGTAAATACCTAATACCGGTAGGCATACGTGAAAATATAAAGTAATTGGTAAAAATCAACTGAATAAAAAGCCTTGATAGCCTAGATTTAGAAAGTTCTACAAACCATAAGTTACTTATAGGCCACTGGTAAGTTACTTTAAGTATTGTTTTTTTTCGTACGACACCTGTGGATGTCAGAAATCAAAGGCATCAGAGCTGTTTACTGCACAAATCCAAATTTTACATTTACTCTTTGCCTAACAATTTTTAGATTGTGTAACACATGAATATTTTTAATGTATAGCCATTATTTTGGTTTCAGGGCGCTGTTAAGCCAATGATTACTTGTCCATTGGATCCAGGCCACCGCCTTACCTGCGATAATTTTGAGAAGCACCTAGAGGTGTGTCGGTGGCATCGACTAGATTATCGAGATGACGATGTACCCTTCCCTCCCCCTCCTATAAATCTACCAATTTCCTCAGTTGTTATAGGTGAGTGCATCATAAATGCCTTGAATTAAGTATAGAAACCTGTACAATTTTAATTTTAGGGTGTGTACTAGTTAAATTATAATTAATTGGATGTAAAACCTTCGAGACAGTTTGTAGCCTTAATGGCCATTTTAACCCTTTCCAGTTGTTTGACGTATATATACGCTAACAGCAATTTTTGATTGTGAGCATTGACTATACGCAACTCAATTTGAAACTAGCAATCAATCGTATGACGAATATATAAGCCAGACATGTAAATTTAA
Source organism: Allygus modestus (assembly GCA_963675035.1). Classification (NCBI taxonomy): domain Eukaryota; kingdom Metazoa; phylum Arthropoda; class Insecta; order Hemiptera; family Cicadellidae; genus Allygus; species Allygus modestus. The sequence continues at coordinate 452,782,139 of OY776111.1, forward strand.
TTTATGTATTGTACGGTTGTTTCTGTGTTATTTACAGTTACTTCAAGCCATTATTCTATCTTTTAGTTTATTTTAGTCGTACATTTTCATTTGGTGAGTTGGCAACGCTGTTCTTACGACAGATGTTATAGACTGGCCGGCTAATGCAATCCTTTTGTTTACTGTCTCGTTCGCAGGCAGTTTATTTAGGTTTGATCAGTTATTTCCAACTTTTTGTGAAGTACAAGCTAATGATGTTTTGCAAAGTTTTCTACTGTCTCGGTTTTTTTTTCAAAATGACATTCAGAGTGAGTGATTGATGCGTATATGACATGCTAATTTGGCCATAAAATGTGTCAACAAATTATTTTATCATGAAAGTGAACATAATTAACTTTAACCATCATATATAAATGAAAAAATTAAGATTTCAAAATATATTTTTTTACCCCACCCAAAAAATATATAGCATACAGAGTAGGCCTTCACCCCACAGTCACCGCTTGGGAAGGGTTAAGTTGTTTTGCTGGTATTCACACTTAATTTTCCCTAGTGTCATTAGTATGTTATTGCATTCAACAGCAAAACAACAGTGCAGTGCTCCTTAGTGTGTGATCTTTCAAAGTGTGTGATCTTTCCTTACAAAGTGTGTGATCTTTCAGTCAAACAACTTTTTTATTAGCATATTACGTGTTGTTATTACTTACGGGATGTAATAAAAGACGTCTTACAACACCTAAGATATATTTAGACTTATACTGATTCACATACAGACGGTAAACATATATAAAAGATAGTACTAGGCTATCGATTTCGACCAGTCACACTAGTCATCATCAGGCCAATGAGAGAACTGACAGAATCAAAATGGCGTCCTTGCTTATATCCTATTGACTACCGGAAGTTCCGGATACAGGTTCCTAAATGTGCCACCAGAGTCGAAGTTAACTTGTTCGTTAATCAATTTATCTCTATTTTTACATTTTTCTTAAAATATATTTTTCTTTAATCTTTCAGTCCTAATGGCAATATGCTGAGTTTTTCAGTTACCAGTACGGTACATACCACATAAGTTATATTTTTATCGTTTAATCAAATGTTTATATTCATTTTTCAGATAAAACCTTACAGAGGGACATAATACTAAAAGCTGCTCAAAAAGATCGTTCAATAAAAATAGGTAAGCATCTTTAATTTTCATGCATAACTTAATAAAGTGAGGGTCATTGCATAAAACTTGTGTAAGAATTTTAAAATGTTCGTGCGACTGTAAAAAGGTACTTACCATTAGTGCAGTGACTACAGTGCCAGGTTCTTTTCCAACAATTCCCGTGTAACTAATGGGCGGACTAAGTAAATGGGCATGATTCAGAAGCGCAGGAGGGCAAGATGAGGGTAAAAAGTGTGCTTATGAATGTTGTCTATGATAACTGGCATCATAATACATTTTTTTTAGTAATTTTGTTAATGTCTATATTGTCTTGACTTTCTTTTTATATAAATTGTTAATAATACAAAATTAAAGTTACCAGTACTGGTAGTGTAACTCCTAGTTAGCTCTAACAAAGCTATTAATTTATGGAACTGTGGAACAGGAGAAGATGCATTCATAAATATATAGGTAGTATATAACACGTATAATAATATCGTGTTTTGTTCAGTATTTTTTACTTATTGTTTTAGGTATAGGTACCATTTTAGTATTCGACCTGCTGCACTGAAGATATTGTTATTTGCATACCTCCTGAATTTATGATCGTTTTTATTTCAGCTACTCTAATCAGACCACTGGCAGTTCATGAATGATGATATCCTTTTTACGCTATATCCTTTACGAATTCATTGTAGTATATGTATAAGTGAGTGTATTGCTTTATAAGGAGAATCCTGCTTATGTTATGGTTTGGTGTGTATATTGTACGATAGCAAATGTCTGCGTGTGTAGATCATAAGTTGTATAGTATACTAGCCTACCCAAATGGTTTTCATTCATATTTATTGCAAAGTTATAACTGATGCTGACGTTCAATTATACTTAGGCCTAATGGAGTGTGGATTTTCTCGATCTTTAAGAATTACAGTTGGGGTGAGGGACAGTGACTCACACGCACAGTTTTTGCCATTAGCTTTACAACTTTTATAAAAATAAGTTTGTTATTTTTTATTTAAACTCCATTCTAGCGGCCCCTGGGCTATATAATCATGACTAAACAGGTACTTTACCTCCGTCGAGAGTTCAATGAAGAGGATGAATTTTTACGTTCACATTTTTCGTTGTAATTGCAATATTTTTAAAGCAGTTAAACGAGCTGGGACCATCCGCGTTGCTCACCATGATAGGCCTTTCTATTTTAAATGTTTTTCGTGTTACGTCTCAGTGTAGTGTGTGTGTGTTTATTATTTGACGTTTTAACTGCTTTGACAATGTTGTAATTACAACGAAACATATCAGCCTAAAGATTCATCTTCTTGATTGGACTATTGACGGAGGTAAAGTAGCTACCCGATTAGGCATTTTTTTATTTTACTACTTGAGAAAGTTGGGAAAATAATTAAGAAAATGAACTAAAATACAATTTAGGTAAATCTTTGATGGAATTTGTGTCGTCAGATTTTATATGGGCCACACAT
>OY776111.1:452784948-452902448 GCA_963675035.1 Allygus modestus
GCAGTTAATAACTTATGACATTACCAAGCAAGGGATAAATTCTTAACAGGAGTACAAGCTAAATAATACTTAAGTTTGTGCAGTAATTAATTTGATTAAAACTTCAAGCTTAATGACTAGAAAAAGTGCTAGAACAGATGTTGATGTTACATTTGGTATTTATTGAATTTCTGAAAGTTTAACGCATTCAATGCGTGCGTTAATCGTGTATATTCAGGATAATTGCATTTGTTTCCTTGCTAAGCAACCGTCGGAAATCCGGCACGCCGCACTGAACGTGTTAAATTTCAAGTTTGAAGAGGCAAATCCATCTTGTTACCAACTATTCTTTATATCTTAACATCTCAAAATCTCTCTTAAGACGTCGATGCAACTAGAGCGAATATGAATGTTTATGGCGAATATGAATGAATGATGAGTTTATGATGGGTGAGATGCCTTGTGTAGCCTTGTTACTGACTAAGATCGACTGATTCTTTAGCCAGGATCATTAGTTTATAGTCCAATGACCAATGACAGCTGGATCCAGTATCGGACCTTCACAACATTTTTTCAGGATCGATCTGGCGAACTTTCTAGGTGGGTAGCTTATGCTTTGTGACCTCAGAAAAAAATATAAACTGTTATTCCTATGCTTTTAACCAAAACTTTTGACCCTACAAAGTTTCCCCTGGCCAGGGAGACAGCGCCTTAGACCGCTCAGCCACTGATCAGATTAGCAGCTGTATCAGACAGGGTGGTATTAAGCAGGCCATACTCGGGGGGAGGACCGGGCTTGTCGAGGGGGGCCCGGCCAGGCCGAAAAAAAAAGGTCAACTAGAATCCACAACAGGGCCCACACCACCAGGCCCAGGGTGGAGCCCTGGGGAGAGCTCTCAACGGTGCAAGCATGACTAACCCTTCAACGCATTTGATGTGTTCTAACGGCTTGTCACGCATGGCTAAACACATTAAGAGCGTTGGAGAGCGGCCATGTTGGATTTTACCTCCATAAGAACAAGGTTAAACTTAAAACCATATACCTCGCTTATTTATCAACTTACGATTATGAAAGAGGTCTAAAATTAAAGGTATTTTGAGGACGCAGGTGGTTTGCTCGCTATTTTATAAATAAAATAATACATTTCCAAAAATATAGTAATTTAAAGTCTATATTTTTATATATATTTTGTAGTTTTTCCTAGTCATTAAAAATTAAAACTCCCAGCAAACACTAATAAAAACTTTATAAAAATTCAAAAAAAATTTATTCCAAATCAATAGGTCAAACAGTAACGAAAAAATATGCTTTTCAGTAAAGATATGTTTTGTGTTTTAACATTGAAATAGCCCGTAGCGCTAGGGTCAGCGACGATATTTTTTCTGACTCCAACGTCCTCTGAAAGGGGTAATCATAGTTTATTCTGCCAAATTCAAATGCAATGCCATCTTGGATATATCCTGAATTTTCAAAATGAGATTTCAATTATTGGTATTATTTTCACAGGTGAAACTTAGTTTTTACTAATAAGTGATGGAAAATGTCCGAAAAAATTCCTTGAATAACATAAACTCGCATTCATCAACAATGAATTTTAAACAAAGAATTTCAACATGTTGCCTGCGGCGGCGCAAGGTCAATCGTTCCCCCGGTGCGGCAACCGATGTGATAGGTGCGGTCACATTTTGAATTTCTGGCTAACGAATGACAAAAACACTGTATGGTGCTGTACTGTGTTGCAACACAACTGGACCTAGTTCCACAAAACGCCAACAGGCAGCAGCACAATCCAGATTGCAGTAGTCAACCAGGGTTGTCATCTAGAGGGACCAACTTGGACGAAAATGAATGCGGGGAAGTCCCGTAACGGCTGGGATATTGGGGAAATGTACTACCAACCTACACCAGAATAAAGCTCACATTCCTCGATAAATGCTGACATAAAGTACCCGCCCTTACCACAGTGCTGCCAACACGAGACCAAATGAAACTTGCATCAAAACAGAGCGCCATGTGGCGCTCTCAGATCATGGCGTAGTTCTGCCGAGCACCACATGGCGCTTGCCGCAGCCAACATGTCAACAGGTTGATATCACTTACAAGACCAGGGTTTGGACCGTTCCCCACCAAAAAGTTAAAAATTCCTTCGTTCCAATGGCTTAGTTAGTCACAACACGCCATAAAAACAAAATAAATCAAAGTTACACTACAATCCAAATGTCCAACACCGATGTTGTAATTGATTTCCCTGCTTAAGTTATTTGTAATTAATTATTAATAAAAATTTGTTTGTAGTATAAGTTACCCAATTTCATAGATTCGTGTTGGTTTATTTCCTGCAATCGTCTTCACAATTCTAGAAAGTGTCCGATTAAACAAATAATAGCACTTGTCTTATGATAGCAATCGTTTAGTCTTAATTGATTTTGTTCAAAAATAAAAGTCTATCCTTAACTGCAAACTGTCGTAATGAGACATCCTTAACTGTTAACAAATCCGTGCTGTTCTATGATTCTTAGGAGAGAATGTCAACGATCGAGAAGTGCCCCAAACTTCGGACAGATATTTCTCCGATTTCACAACAGATGAAAGGAGAATCCTGTATGACCATGTGGTTTCCAAAACTGCCGGTGTCATGCCACAACTTAAGGAGTTTAATCTCACGTAAGTTCTTTGTAAGTTCATCCTGCTATATGTGATATTCTAATTACATAGAAAAGTTTATGTAAAGCCTTTGTTCTTGATCTTAACCCATTGGCGTAGACTTACGAGCAGGTTCTGGTAATAACTTGTCACTTTAAAAAACTATGAATTGGAATATAAAATGTTGTGTTTCAAATGAATTATGGTGTATTTGAATTAAAATATTGTTTTCTTTCATTTTAAAGAGTCGAATTGGCAGATAACCAGTAAACATTAGTAAAACGTAGCAAAATCAGTGTTGACCATGTGCAACTCACAAAGAATTAACCAATCCCATCAGCTTCCAAGCAAGCCTGCCACTAATTATTTTACTTGGGCGCCCCCACCAATGTTGCCACAGATTGGTTATATCAGTTTTGGTCGTGTGCGAGAATCGAACCCGCAAACTTTATATCAACACCTCGCTAAGGTGTTTCAATGATTTAGACTACACGGTCTCAACGACTAGTTGTCCAGCAGCGTTATATAGGTTGTTTGTCAGTCTGCGCCCCTAGTGGAGAGAACCCATAGCTACCCGCAGTCTAGTTACAAATTTTGCTGCTAGAGTGCAGCACTAATTGGAGTCTGTTGTATCCTATACTCTAATATGAGTAAGATTTGCTTGCTTGCTTGCGACACTGATCTCAAAAAAACGGCTCCAACGATTTCCTTAAAATATTCGAAATAACTAATTTCAGGGATAAAAATCAAGTTATAGACAGGCCTCATCCCCAGGAAAAATCAAATAATAAAAAAAAAACTAAAATGAAAAGTTAAAAAAATTAACATTGGGCTTATGGAGTTTCAAATAAAAAACAAACAAATTGTAACAGCTGTTCATAATCAACCAGGGAACTGTCGAAGTAATACTCATGTTGTTTATGATTATTAACATGTGGTTTCCTGAGAGCAGAGATTAAAAGATTTGAGTGAAGATTACATATATAGAGTAGTAAAATAAATCAAAGGGACATTGAACTATAAATAACAACTGGAGTGACCTTTTAAATGTAGAAAAGAGGCAAATGAGTTATACAAATCTGATTATAAGTAGGGGGAAGTGGTGAAATATTACTCCACGTCATCTAAACAAACTAACTGGCCTACCCTCGAGGAAAGCTTGGCCCCCAGGTACTATTATAGTAAATAGAATAAAATTACTAGGCCAGGCCAATGGGTTCAGGCTCTCCCCAACAGCTTTCAGATTCAAATGTAAACTTAATAGATGTAATGAATCTGATGATTACTGAAATATAGTTCCCTTGCTGAGTATAAGATGACTCAATAGGTCCACACAGAATGCAGAATATTGCTACTTATGTTGCGTTTTAAATAGGTGAAAGAGTGAAGTAGCGGTGGGTGAGTAGCGTTTTTTTTTAAATCAAGTCGAGTATTAAACCAAACTACTCGACTTTCGAGTCGAGTTGAGTCGAGTAGTTCTTTAAAAAGTTATAAAAACTCATTTTAATTGTTGTTATTGAAAATAATGTTTTTTACATATTAACTTTAATTATAAACATAATTTATTTAATTTTATCTTTTATTTTAATATGAATGAATATCATTTAAATGGGAAAAATAATATATACATATATATATAACCCCAAATAATTTCTTTATTAGCATGATACGTGTTGTTACAACTAAGAAGGATAAATAAAATACGTCTTACAACACTATAAAGTATATTTACACTTATACTGTACTTACAGACAAGACGGTAAAATATACACAAAAGATGGTACAAGGCTGGTATGTGTATATAACCACAACAACCATAACAAACAAAAGACAAGCATTACAAATATATATCCATATAAAGATTTTGGGTTAGTTTATCAAAACCACAACATTTTTAACAAGAAAGTGATTTAACAAACAAAAGACAAGCATTACAAATATATATCCATATAAAGATTTTGGGTTATTTTATCAAAACCAGAACATTTTAACAAGAAAGTGATTTTTTGTCCCTGACCCAAACACTCTCTGTGCCCCTCTCTTATTTATCTTAAATCACAGTTATCCATAAGTAACCCACGTGTCATTGTCTCCTTTCTCCTTTAAAATATCTCCACCCCAGAAAGCAAGTGATAATGTACTTAGGTTTGCTTCCTGACACACCAACCGTTGTATTATCCCCTCCTTGAGAGGATAAGTAATAGTTGACAGCAGTATACTCTGTTGGTGATTAGTGTAAACTACGACCTCTTTCAATCCTGGCATACACAAAACTAGGGACACATTTTACAATGTCAATGAGAAGTCTACTTCAGTCAATGCTTTTATGTAAGCTCTAGTAAGTTAAAACTTACTCAGTTACCATTGTTAAGAGAGAAACGAAAAGATGTCTACTTACCAAGCATATATGGTGTGCTGAAAGAGACAAAGTGTGCTATATACATTTGTCAATTTATATTTTATTTCAACATTTTTACGATTAATTTTGACTATACAAATGATTTCTTAAAATTTTGACTAAATTTTTAACTCTTTTTTTACTGAAATAAATTGCCAATTTTTTATACTAAACACACAATTGAACCGATACGATAAACAAAACATAATTTTACATTTCCTAGTTTTATCTCATGTAGAGGGGTTCCCAGTTTCTTTTATGAAAAAAATGAAAAACATGTCGTATACGCTAATATCTTTCAAAATCCATTTCAATGTTATTAAAACTAGCTTTGAGTTTTGGGTTTAACATCAAACATGTCTAAATATATGTAGTTGGTAATAACCTCCAAGAATAAATTGCTATAAGAGAAAGGTGCAGGAAGCACCTAGCAAGAAAATGATTGGAAATCGTAAAATAATGAATTTCACATTCTTGTATTTGTTCACTTTCAAGGCTAATATAACCTGAAGTTGCTTTTGAGGTAGAATATATATGAAATCGGTTACTACTTTATATTCCCCCCCAGGATGAAGCCTGAAGGTCAATCTGCTCCGATGACTCGGGAACAGTTGATGGCCGCAGAGAGAGATGCCAAGCGACGCAGGGTCAAGCATCGGTCTGCTAAAGTCCACACCAAGAGCAAGAACTACTCAGAGGTATTGTAAGGTTGACTTGAAAGCCAGCTAGTAACCAAAAGATTGAAGGGAAAGTTATTGTCCAGCATCGGTTGGACGGCTACAAGCCAACTAACTAACATCGGCCAAACTGTGACCATGTAGTAACTACCGGAAATACTCTGCCGGAAGTGTCAATGTTTTTTGGATGTCGTGATATTGGCAGTGATATGGATAGGATGAGGAAACGGGGGATCCCTTACTCCTCATTGCCAGACAATACCCCCTCCACTGATCAGACACTGTTTATTGACACAGACATCTCTGAAGCTGGAAATGAAATGTACTGTTTAACAATCAGCTGTGATAAAATCTTGCAATAAAAAAATTAAATTCTTGGTCTAATGGCATAAGTGAGGAAGGATTGTGGCAGGGTAACATTCACCACACAATCTTGTTTATTAGTTGGCATAAAGTCATCTGCTCTTATAATAGTAGTTTACAAAGTGCCTTGAAATATGAAAAACCCAAACATTTTACTATGTTTCTTGTTGTATAGATTTTCATCATATGATTTAAATAGGGAAAAATCTCAGTTTCACCAGTTGGGTTGTTCACAGGTGGGATAAAAAATTCAGTGAAACATTTTTCAGTGAAGGATATTGGATTTTAAAAGTTAAAGAGCTAAAAGTACATGTCATTTACTACTTCCTTTCTTAGACTGATATAAGCTTTTGTTTACAATTTGTGTCGTTTGCTTTAAATCAGTACAACCACAAAAATTTCGACCTGGCCAGTTTAATTTAAAATTATTCTTATTTTTGAATGTGTTTAATGTAATTATTAAAAAAAAAATATTTTGTCCCTTTTATTGTCTCTGGTGGGAAAATTTTGAAGCATTTTATCAGTAGTAAATAGAGTACCGTACTCGGTGAGAAACTTTCTCCCTTTGCTTTTAAGAAATTCTCTAAGTATTATATTGAGGTTTGCTGTAACAGGAATACTCAGTTTTTAAATATAAGTTTTGCTAGACACTGTCATCTTAAAACTTTACTGTTCAGAAAAATGATATTTGAGGCTAAGATTTTTTTCAATTCATCTATTGGTACGTTAAATTATTTAATGTTACCAGGTGGTCCAACAGAAGTTGTCCTGTCCTAATGTCACTGAATTTGTTTTATGTCAAATACTCGTTCATTTTCAAGATGAGCTTGTTCGCTTCACTCACTCACGAAATAGGAAATTTGAAGGCCAGTGGGCCCTTACTAGTGAAACTAGTGTAGCCCTTACATTGGATTAAGAATTTTCTTTTATAAAAACCTTGTCCTGGCATGAACGAACACAGCGAAAAAATAATTATTCAATTTGGCACACTCATTCTCAAGTTATTGAGTCACCAAGGGAAATAGGGATTAATTTTTTATATTAAGATAAAATCCCATTATCTTAAAATTAGCTCTGCTTCAAAAGCAGACTGCAGTCACATAACTCAGATATTAAAATAAAGTCATAAAACTTAAAGCTCCTCTGCTCTCCATAGTTTCTAAGTTTGTACTAGTAAGTTTATCATATTATTAGCTTCCGTACAAGTTTTGATGGACATTGTTAACTTTGATTTTTTATAGGTCCTTAAAGAGGTCATCAACAATCAGATGCTGGCTTATGAGGACTGGATCAAAGAAAACTTTGGAAACGAAAATCTCCAAGAGGCAATAGCACCAGATAAGAAAACAATCGAGGAAGCAAAACAAGAAAAACAAGAAATGGTGTGGCTTGATTGGGATTTCCGCAGCAATCCTCATACACGTTGGAAATATATTCTAGAAAAGGAAAAGAGACGGAAAGAGAGAGGTGAGAACGATGATAAAGGAAGTGGAAATGACCGTGCTAAAGAAGTAGAGAAGAATTATAATGAAAGAAAGAGGGACAGAGATGAATGTAGCTCAAGAAGATATCATCATAGAGAAGAATTTAGGAAGAAGGAAAATGGTGATAAACTAAGAAGAGATAACCATCATGACAAACAACCAATATACAATCATGAAGCATCTTACAGTGGAGGAAGAGGGAATGAATCAAGTAGAAGAGAGAGTCACCATTCAAAACACAGAAAAGACAAGCATGAAGAAAAACTTTTGAGAAATGAATATAAAAGAGATAGGTATGCCAGTGATCATAGATCAAAATATAAAGATAAGGATGAATCGAAGTACAGAGAAAAGAATGACTTAAAATATGTCCCAATTGAAAAAGGCTCAGAAAGGAGAGTGGAATGGTACAAGGATGAAAGTAATGATAAAAGTACAAGAAAATGGGATAGATATGATGGATTTCTTGAATTAGACCAGGATGTTCGAATCAAAGAAGAGAAGTTTGTAGACACTCAAGACCAATCTTATAGCCATAGTAGTAAATCCTTTGAGAGTGTTCCATTAAAAAAGAAAGAAGATGCAGAAAGTACGGAATCAGACTCTACGAGTGATTCTAGTCAGTCATCTAGTCCCAGGAGAGTTAGGAAGCGAAAGAAGTCTAAGAAAAAACACAAACATAAACACAAAAAGAAGCACAGAAAAGAACACAGTTGAGAAAGATGAATTTATTCTATGTACAAACTTTGTAGCTTTTGAAATAAATGCCTTTGAATATTATTTTTCACACCTTTATTACCGAAAGAGTACCTTTGTTAAAATTTACATTTCTGATTCTATGTACAGTACTTAAAAATGTAGGATCTATAGTCTACTATTGATGCCCCAATAGTTTGTAAACTTGCATAAAGAAATAAAATATTATGTTTGACAAAAGAGTAAAAAAATCAATTAAAAAATTCCAGGAAGATTGAGTGTTATCTAAATGTGCACAGAATATGACAGTAAATCTTGTTTTTACAAATAGTACTGTGAAACGTGGATTGTTCGAATCTCAAGGAACCGGTAACAAAATTCAAATTATAGAAATTACTAGAATAAAGCTGAACACCTTCTTAATCCTGATTTCCAAAGAAAATGTATCATCAAAGACATAGTTGGTGGAACAACTAGCACTTTTGAACAGGGGTCAGGCGCTACAACAGGAGGACAACTGCTTAACGATAGAGATGGTGAGGAGTGGGTACAACAATCTTGCACATAACCTAGCAGGGTTTGAAATGTGCCAAGCTGATACTTATGCAAAACAGCTGAAGCTAGTTCCACAGACCTGCTTCTGAAACCAGAACCAGTTGCAGCTATTTTAACCTGTGGAGCCATACATCTGTTTTAGGAACGACCCGTTGCAGCTGTATTTGGAATGAATCGCTGCAGTTGTAGTTAGCTTAATTCTTGTAACATTGATTCTATGTATTCAGATAACAGTATTGCACATTTATTGGTGTAAAATACCGATTCCTTCTAAGTACTCTTTTTGTTACATTCAGAATACTTATTGACGAATAACCTCGCACAAACAAGGAAAAATCACTTAATTTTGTATTCATAGCTTTACAACCTATGTGACAGCTCATCACTCTTAACATTTGTCTTTGTCACCTTAACTAGGTTATCACCTAAAACATGCAAATGTAATTAATTCGCAACAATGATAAGGACAGCATGCAGACATAGATAACAGGTGTGACATGACAAGCCTGGTAAAGGCTTTGCATACAAATTAAGAAGGGTTGTATAAATGGATAAAGCCTATTACCTCGCGTGAAGTATACTATTGTTTTAGTTCATAATGGTTCGTATAGAAAATAAGTTATTGTCTTGGTATTTTATTTTTAGTTTAGGTTTATTTTGTTGCGCAAGTGTCTGTTTTGGGGCAGCGTTTTTAGAAGAGCCTCAGAGGCAACCGATACCGCCTTCACCTTCGTTTTTATCTTCTCCGTCATATGGTAAGTATCATTGTAAAATTAAACTGTGTCAAATAAAATAACTTGTCTGTTGTTAATTTGAACACCAATAAGGGATATTAATTTAAAAACCATATAAACAGCAAAATTATCTAAATTTAATTGTACGAAATGAGAATGTTGAAAAAGTTGATTCCATTAACTTTCTGGATATTATTTTGGTGGATGAACACTTTAAATCGGACAAGCAAATTCATAAAACTTGTAATAAATTATCAACAAATTTATTTGTATCACGAAGATTATCCGATATTTTCCTTTAAATTACAAGTACTTTTAAATGTTTACCATTCTTTTATTCAACCCGAACAATACATATGGCATCTAGATTTGGGGTAGTTAAGGCAGTAAAAATAAACATAAGTTAAATTTTAAGCCATCTTATAAATTCATAATTTTTTCTGGAATATTTCCATCTCAATTAAAACAGGCTAAAATAGTACCAATTCATAAAAACGGTGATAAAAATAATGTCACTAACTATCGACCTGTATCTATTCTTCCAACAATATCTAAAATATATGAAAAAGTAGTACATACACAGTTTACAGAATTTTTGGAAATATTTAAATTGTTGGACAAAGGCCAACATGGATTTCGATCAGGAAGGTGAGTGCTGCTACAGCTTTCATAGAACCAATTATTGCATCAGTAGACAAAGGAAATCATACAGTAGGGGTATTTATGAATATTACTAAAGCTTTTGACAGTGTCAAACACTCAAAGCTAATAGAAAAATTAGATGCCTTGGGGAGTAAAAAGTTCCCTAAAATGGTTTAAATCTTATCTTTCCGACAGAACTCAATATTATGTTAAAATAACCCATATGACAAATACAGTAACAATATACCTCTGTAGCAGCAAACCTGCGTACTCAGCGAATTTCCAATGCATATACATGTGTCATAATACCACTTAAAGCCACATACCAAGTTTCATCAATATACATTCATAAATAAATTATTTATGACATTTTAATTATTCTCTATAAGAAAAACATGGTGTCTGAGGATGCAGGTTTGCTGAAACAAGGTACATACAAAATGGGTTTTTATACAAATTTTTTATAACAACTAGGTGAAGCCACATACCAAATTTTATTAATTTATGTTCATAATTAAGGGATATAACATTAGACTTATTCTCTTTAAGAATAACATGAGGGCTGAGTATGTAGGTTTGCTGCTACGGGAACTATCAGAAAAAATCATTTTTCGTGCAAATATAAAAAGACCACAAAAGTATGAAGCAATATACCAAGTTTCGTCAGGATAAGTTGATAAATACAATTTTTCTTATAACATAAGATAACATAAGGATAACATTGGACAAGGTACTGCGTTTAGCACCTTCAATATCTCGGTAACCAATTGACCTAGAGCAATTATCAAAACACCAAATTTCTTGTTTTTTTTAAGCTGAATTTAATGGCGAAAACTAAAATTGGATTTACTAACATATGTAAAAAACTCAAAACCCATTTTTGGGGTACAAACCCCCCCCCCAAAAAAATAGATAGAGTGATCTGGCTGGTTTTCGATCTTAAAAGTCATAAATGTTGCTTTTAGTTGGGCGTTACCATTCCAGTAATCATTAGCCTTTTTCTTTATGCCTAAACACCTCTCCATCTCATCCTCTCCTTGTCCCTCATCCTTCCCCCATCACAAACAGGTTTAATTATTTTGAATGTGGTGTTAAAACGGATAAGAGTAGGGTGTTACTATTCCAGTAGTCAGCAATATTTTTGATTTATGAATCAACTTTCTTGCTGTTGTGCTACATATTTATTTTATAACACGCTGTTTATTAAATTAAAATCATAATGAAAAGCAGAATTCATCTTCCCATAAGGATAACATGTAAACTTTGAAAGACAAAAGGGTATAGCTCAACACACCCAACACAAAATTATTTCCATTTAAAACATCTCCTAATAGGACTAAATAAGTGTGCTAAGTTTCATAATTCTATGATGCCGCTTATCCAAGAAATCGTTACCACAAAAATGTCCTTAGCCTATTAATATAGAAACGTCTATCTATATATTAATAGGTATTAAAACACCTGTTAAAACAAAATGTGTAGGTGAGAGTTGATACAAAATGCCCTTGATATAAAAGAGTTTTAGAGATGTGGGGTTTAACCTTAGTGGATTGATGACGACAAGGTATGTAACCTTATTTTTTAAGGTTTTAGAGAAACGTAACCTTGATAGCACGACTTTTAGTCTACACGACCTTGATAACCTCAACGAAGAAAGATTACCTAGATAACTAGACTATTTCCCTAATCCCCTCAAGAGTCTTGCTATCAATGTTCCACTTCAGTATCCTACTGGTTTCTCTGTATTGAAATACTCAAGCCTTGTGCTTTTTCCGAAAAAACCTTAAGCAGAAAAGGAGATGTTTATAATTAACGTTTGATTTCTGACTTACTCGATGGTTGCCAGACCAGCAGAGGCTGTACTACCCAGAGCTGACCTCCCGCCTGTACCAGGGCGACATCCTGCAGGCTCCCCACGATGACTCCCGCAATGCCATCAACATCGACACCTACAAGTGGCCTAAAGGCATCATCCCGTACGAGTTCAACCAGACGTTCGGTAACTAACACTGCAACTATAATAGGGAACAATTTAAGTTGCTAGTTGAGTGCGTGGTTAACAACCAAGATCAGCCAATAGTGGACGTGCTACATTGCCAAAACTCCACACCAGCTGATCAGAATAACGTTCGAGTGATATTTTTCTAAAGCAAAATGGCAACAGTGATAGTGTACAACCGTGCTACTGGCTACAGCCCAACTGTCAACTTAATTGTCCGCTATTGTAGGTTATATTCTTACTAATTGTGGTTTTGAAAAGTATCTGGGGGGCCGAGCTTTGCTTGAGGAAGGCAAATCAGTTGGTTTAGATGAGATAAAGTAATTTTCCACTGTATCACTACACTGACAAGCAGATTTACTGAGCTGACCTATTGCCTCTACTCTGGATGTTTAAGGCCAAGTTGTTATTTATAGCTCAATGCCCTTTTGACTCATATTGGATATCACCACTCTGTACACACAATTTTCACTCAATGGTTTTGGACACTGCATTCGGGAAACCACATGTTAATACTTAAACTACAATACAGTAAAAGCCCGCTAATCCGGCATCCGATAGTCCGGCATCCGATAGTCCGGCATCCGATAGTCCGGCATCCGATAGTCCGGCATCCGATAATCCGGCATCCGATAGTCCGGCATCCGATAGTCCGGCATCCGATAGTCCGGCATCCGATAATCCGGCATCCGATAGTCCGGCATCCGATAGTCCGGCATCCGATAATCTGGCATCCGATAGTCCGGCATCTGATAGTCCGGCATCCAATAGTCCGGCATCCGATAATCCGGCATCCGATAGTCTGGCATCCGATAGTCCGGCATCCGATAATCCGGCATCCGATAGTCCGGCATCCGATAGTCCGGCATCCGATAGTCCGGCATCCGATAGTCCGGCATCCGATAGTCCGGCATCCTATAATCCGGCATCCGATAGTCCGGCATCCGATAGTCCGGCATCCGATAGGCCGGCATCCGATAATCCAGCATCCGATAGTCCGGCATCCGATAGTCCGGCATCCGATAGTACGGCATCCGATAATCCGGCATCTGATAGTCCGGCATCCGATAGTCCAGCATCGGTCTCAGGGTTAAACAAAACATTATTTTATGTCCAAATTAAGCCTTTTTGGTCGTGTTTAATACTGTAAGTATATTTTCTGGTTGGAATGTTTGTTTTTAACACTTTCCATCACTGCTGAAAGCAGAGAAATCTCAATAAAACATGAAATAATGGACCAAGTATTTTTGACTCTATTTTTAGTGTTATTTCTGCCATCCTCACAATAACGGCTATTTTTAGACGGCGCTCAGTAATCCGGCATTTTCGGTAATCTGGCACTGCCAACGTCCCGAACGTGCTGGATAAGCGAGCTTCTACTGTAGTGAACTTTGAAAATTCACTGATTGATTATAAACAGCCGTTATGATTTGTCTGTTTTGATTTGAAACTCCATAACCCCAATGTTAATTTTTTGTTTACTTTTAAAATTCAAATTGTTACATAACTACATTTTTCTGGAGATGAGTCCTGCCTACAATTTATTTTTAAACCAGAAATTAGTTAATTACAACTTTTTAAGGAAATCGTTGGAGCTGTTTTCAAGATAAGAGGATTACTAAATAAAAACACAATTTTACGTCTGAACAACACTATATTTACACAATTAATTATTATTTACAAAAGATAAGAGTTGCAAGCAACCGAGCGTACAAGCAAGCAAAGATTACTCATAATAGAGTATAGGATATATACAATAGGATGTGATTGTGGACATTTCCTATCACCAATTAAAAACAAAACAAGTTTCACGATGTTTCGGGTTCTGGAATCTAATCCTATCTTCAGATGAGAAGTGTACCTAGGAAATAAAAATTAGTTACAATGTAAAAGTAATTGTCTGGTTTAGATTGGTTGTGTTTTTTCTACTATTTAATGTTCTAGGAATTCTCACCTGAAAACGGGATCAATTCAGATCCTGAAATGTTGTGAAACTTGTTTTTTCACAACAAATATTTGATGACAAATGTCCGCAATAATTTCTTAAACTTAAACTTACCATCAACAATGAATTAAAAATTAAGAATTAATTAGTAAGGTGGCGGACTCGGCATTTAATATTCCCTTGCTCATTAAGGGACTTTTTCCTCTTTAACCCTTTGAGTGCTAAGCTTCTGAAAGGAGTAGTTGAATCCGTGGTGTTTTGTTGATTTTTTTAATATATCGAACGCCTGAACAGTTAAAATTAATAAAAACGTGCTTCCGCTGGACACACACAGTAAAGGATAGGTAAAAAGTAGCAAAACACCTGATCAGATGTGCAACTCACAAAGAATCCACCCATCCCGTCAGCTTGGACCCGAGCCGTCCACCGTTTGCTTAAGGTCCGCCCTCCCCTTCAACTCTGCCACAGACAGGTGAACTCTCCATGAGTTGCACAAAAAACCACCGACTGTGACGGGATTCGAACCCTCGATCCAAGTGTTACCCCCGGCCGGGAAGGTAACGCCTTAGACCGCACAGCCACTGGTCAGGCTAGCAGCTGCAGTGGATCAGTTGGTATTATAGAGACTAGGCGCTGGACGAGGTAGTTCAATTCGTGTCTACCAGGTTTCACCACATGTCAGACTCAGACTGCAGACTGAGCGCCTAACGGTACAATCGCTTATGAAGCAGTAACAGTGTTTATTGATAACAGATTCAAAAGACGATATATCGGACCATAGCACTGAAAGGGTTAAAGCGTCAATTACATGGGGTGAGTGTACTATAGCTACTAGCCGGCTAGTTTACTACAGTTAATGGTAAACTAGTTCCATGTCATCCAATCACGAGCCAAAAAAACACTATCCAAAAAGTTGAAAACTGGGCTACTTTACTCGCTACCAAACTCGCTACACGGGCTAGTAGCTAGTAAACTCGCCCGGTGAAATCGACCCTTAAGGGTTAGTACAGTCTATAGTGAAAAGCATATTTGGTTTTTTTTAATATCATCTAATGATATTTGTTTTCTTTTTAAACTGATTAAATAAATCAAACCTTTGTAAACATTGTGCAGATATCTTAACCCTTTGGCGAGTAATAAATTTTTACGTAAAAAGAGTATGGCCGTTCTGGAACGGCCATTTGCTAAATGGCTGAAAATAGTAAAGACGTTCTGGAACGGCTTTGCATGGTGCATTTGATATTAGGCCTTTTTTATGTAATAAATGCTGTAATTAGTTATAATAAAAGGTTATTGCAATTGTAACATTTAACTGAGTCACGCTGAATAGCATTTTCTATTTGATTCCCACAAGAGTGTACGGGAGAGGCGGGACAGTGCGGCCTAGTTCTTTCCCGCGCCGCACAACCTGTCACCGAGCCGAGCGCTAGTACTTAGATATTTCCCGCGCCACCCCACGCGTCATTTGACCCGAGCACTAGTATTACGTTTTCCCGCGCATTCTGTCACCCGGCCGGGCAGTATTGCTACTAATAGTTGGATTTTACAGTGTACGGTGTATTATGAGTGCCTAACTTTACATAAAAAATGGAACATAATGAAATGGTTTTTATCACTTATATAACTATTTTATTGTATTTTTAGTAAATACAAACAGATTTAATGTAATTTTGATGTTTTTTTTCTTACTCCTGAAGGTCACATTTTGGTATAAAAGGGTTACTCCTTTAATACAGTACACAATGGACGTTCAGGAACGTCCATACTCCCCAAAGGGTTAAGTAACATTTGAGCACCTCTAAAATATTAAGAAAACCAAGTAACGGATAAGGGGGAAACGGGTGAAAAGTAGTCCTGCAATCTAAATTCTTTGAAAGATCTTTTGAAAAGCAGAAATGTACCATAGTTTATTATGATAGGGAAATGAATTTTCTGAAATAGTGTTTTACATGTTCTCTCGGGTCTCTATCAGATTTGACTTTCACCACTCTTTTTTGAAGAATTAGGATTTTCTGTACTCTAGTTCAGTTACCCCACAGAATCAGCTGGTATCTCAAAACTATTTGTTCAAATAAACTGATGTTTTGAACAATAATTGAAATGGTTTCCTCCAATCCGCAGATGATCCAGAGGAGCAGAAGATTGTGCGCGCGGCCATGGACACATTGGAGAATAAAACTTGCGTGAAATTTGTCGTTCGGGAGGAGCAATCTGAGTATATCAGCATCAACAAAGAGGTAGAGAACAATATTGCGATTTTAGAATTTAAAAGGTATTGCAATTTTTAAAATTTAAAAGGTATTTTGATTTTAAAATTAAAAAGGTATTGTGATTTTAAAATTTCAAAGGTATTGTAATTTTAAAATTCAAAAAGGTACTGTAATTTTAAAATTAAAAGGTATCGCAA
Organism: Allygus modestus; assembly: GCA_963675035.1. Classification (NCBI taxonomy): domain Eukaryota; kingdom Metazoa; phylum Arthropoda; class Insecta; order Hemiptera; family Cicadellidae; genus Allygus; species Allygus modestus. Next base: position 452,801,472 of record OY776111.1, read on the forward strand.
TTTTAAAATTTAAAAGGTATTGTAATTTTAAAATTCAAAAAGGTATTGCAATTTTAAAATTAAAAGTTATTACAATTTTAAAATATAAAATGTATTGCAATTTTAAAATTTAAAAGGTATTGCAATTTAATATTTGGGGTTTTAAAGATTCAACAACATTTACTTGCCACTTTGAATTAATTTTCTATTCTCTATTTAATGTTTGTAGAGAAAAAAACACAGCATTTTCCCCAACACATTTTTATGGAGGGTAAATCAAATTTGTTTATACTTTGTTTATGCTTTCATCCTGCTTCACGATCTGGCTATGATCTGTTTTTGTGCAAGTTAAATGTTTGTAATTATTGTAAATATTGCTCAAATGGATTTGTTGTATGACTAAAGAGAATCCTATTTTTCAATGTGGTACAAGTTGGAATTGGATCTATGAGTGAATAAATGAGGTAAAATATATATAGAGTACAGGATCATTGAAAAAGATTGCAGGAATTTCAAAATATATCTCAGGAACTATGTGAGATAATTAAACAATTTTTGTTGTTGAATCCATCATCTCAAAAAGTTTTTTGTCTAGCAATTGATTTGTTAAGGCTTTTAGCGAATTTCCCCTATAGGGAGGAAACTATTACCGTAGGTCTCATGGTATGACTTAAGCCCGAGACCATGATAACTTTTTGTTTTGAGGTCCCCAGATGCCAAAAACACTATCGGTTTAAATTTAAATACATTATATATATATATATATATATGTGTGTGTGTGTGTGTGTCCGTTACCGCGATAACTTTTGAAAGAAGCGCCCGATTTTGATGAAATTTGGCACAAATGTGGAGAGTAACATTTATGACTTTAAGTTCGAAAACCAGTTTGATCGGTCTATGGGAAAGGGGTTTTATGGGGGTTTAAAATTTTCCAAAAATCAGTTTTTTGAACTTTTTACCCTAAAATTTTGAAAACACTAGATTTTGGTTATAGCCATTTTATAGAGCTTTAAAAACAAACAATTTAGTATTTTGAATAATTAAGCTAGGTTTAGTGGTTGTGGAGAAAAGTCAAAAAATGTGTCCATAAAATTTCCCATGTAAATCTTATGGGAATACGGTTTTTAGATTTTCCTCAGATAATTTCACTAAAAACTCTACATTTCTTTCTACCAATCACTTTAGCTCTACAAAACAATCATTTTGGTGTTTTAATTGTTGTTTTATGTCCAACCGTTGCTGTGATATTAAAAGTGCTAAACACAGTACGTTGTCCAATGTTATCCTTATGGAGAATGAATAAAATGTTATATTTTGATTGTTTATGTATGTATATTGATGAAACTTGGTATGTGGCTTCAACTAGTTTTGGTATATTGATATTACTACAAAAAAATGTTTTTTGTTGATTTTTCCCGGTAGCAGCAAACCTGCATATTTCGGCCCCATGTTATTCATATGGAGAATAAGTAAAGTTTTATATCTCCCTTAGTTATGAACCTAAATTAATAAAACTTGGTATGTAGCTTCACCTGGTTGAGTTATATTGATAATTGCAATAAAACACATATCTTATCTTCCTTGTTGCAGCAAACCTGCGTACTCAGTTATAATGTTATTCGTATAGAGAATAAATAAAATGCTATATATATCACTTATTAATGAATGTATTTTTGTGAAACTTGGTAAGTGGCTCTAGGTAGTAGTGATACACATATATATGCATTGGAAATTCGCTGAGTACGCAGGATTGCTGCGACGGGGGTATTTTCACAACTTTGGCGTATACGCTAAGGTGAATATACTGAACAGAATCCGGGATGCTTCTAAATATTTAACATCCCCCATCCATCACCACCACCAAATGAACCTAACAAAATATATTTCATAATTTTTAAAATCGTTTAGAAGAAAATCAATAGTTTTATTAGGGAATCCCCTTAAGAGAGTATATACTGTGTAGATCAAAACCTCTACAGAAAAATTTGACTGAACTCTTAGCTCTTAGCGAACATTTCTTTTCCCAGGACCAGGGGTGTTTTGCAATGATCGGCTACCGACCGAAGATGACCAAGCCGTTGCCAGTGAACCTGCAGTCCCCGGAGTGTCTGAGGCACACTGGCACAGTGCAGCACGAACTGTTGCACGTGCTGGGACTGATGCACGAACAGGCACGGCCGGACCGCGACGACCACGTCAAGATACTGTGGGAGAATATCGACATGCGTGAGTTGAGAGCTTTTAAAGGGTTGTCTCATTGACTATAACTACTGAAGTGGACTTCTCATTGCCATTTTAAAATCTGTCCCTAGTTTTGTGTGAGCCAGGATTCAAAGATGACATAGTTACATTAATCACCAACAGAGTATACTTCTGCCAACTATTACTTATCCTCTCAAGGAGGGGATAGTACAAGAGTTGGTGTGTCAGGAAGCAAACATAAGTTGATTATCACTTGCTTTCTGGGGTGGAGATATTTTACAAGTTAACGTAAATAACAAAAATATATAGTTGACAGCAGCACAATCTATCGGTGACCCAATTAAACTACGTCCACTTAAAATTCTGCCATTAAAAGTGGGACAGCTGGGTCATATAGATGGGATGTTGTATAGTCAGTGGTTGCGTGCTAAACGGGTTGTTTGAAAACAGGGCTGCCACAAGGGAGAGCAACCGGGACACTTTTCCTCAGACCCCTAAATTCCAGGGGCCCCTGCCAAAAAATAATATTAAGGTCTCCAGGGCCACACACAACTTTTGCCCCAGGCAAAAGCCTTGTGGCAACCCTGTTTGAAAATAATCATCATCCCTTTGACAGTAATGAGATACAAGCAAATCCAGTTGCTCGAATTGGAGCAAATATTTTTGTAGTATTAGTTTATATTAAGAGGTAATTCCAGAAGTTAGCTGAAAGTAAAGTAAAGTTTGTGTAACCTTCTGGCCAAGGTCTGTTGTCAGAGTTTTCACGTCCCACTAGAGTCTCTGACATGACCTGACGACTACTTATGTAGTCGGGACCAGCAGCTTAACATACTTTCCGAAGCACGGTGGCAGTCTGAGTTTCAAAAGTCGTATGGTATTTCACTGGTTATTGAACCTGGGTCTTTTGGGTAGTAGATCAGCCAGTACTCAACCCACTCTGCTGACTGCCACTAGAAGTTAACTTGCAACAGTGGTTCTTGCTATTTTACCGTGTTAACTTACTAAATTACCGGACGCGGTAGCTCAGAGGTAAAATACCTGACTAGCAAGTCAGACGTGGCCGGTTCGATCCGGGTCCTGGCCAACTCCTGTAAGATCATGAGCGGTCACCTCTGGCTTGCCCATGTGACTAATGCCGTTACGGTACCTCGCTGTTTTTAGTTCACCGCACAGGTCAATAGCCTATGGTGACGGACAATTGAGGTTGTTTTCCATAACAAAAATTACTTATTTTGAATACTTGGGTTGCTTGGGTTGTACTTGGGTTGTCTATTTCATTATCAAATGTTTGCTGGTTTAAATGTAAATACCATACATTTTTTTATATAATATTTTAGCGCTTAGCTTTCCATAGTCCTAAAGTGGAATAAATCCTGCTTGGTCCTCGAAATGTCATAAAAGGTCCTTACAAGGTCCTCCAAATGTCCTCCTCTTTGTTGCCTTTAACTTGGTAGACATCCTGCATTAGAAATAAACTTTCTAATTCAATATTAAGGTAGCTGAATGGTTATTAGAGCACCTGCCTTATAATCTTGTTTTTGCCAAAAAAGAATTCTGACTAAAATCTTGAAATCTTTCTGAAAAAAAAAATCTGAGACTTTGTCCAGCTGCTATTTTCAATGGGGTGATTATTAATTGATGATGCATTACAAGAAAAGCGTAACTAAGACAGGTAACAAGACCAGAATTTTAACCATTCCATAAAAAAATAATAAAATTTCACTGCATTTGAAAGACTCAAACTAAAACATAATCGTGAGATCTCTTGATGTCATACTCTTAACAGAGGTGAAGAGCATCAAGAACGAAAATGAAAATTTTAAACATTTTCAGTTTCTATCTTCTCTTTACTGATGCTAGAAAACAAACTATAGAACTTCAAAAACCGGAAATTTTGCCAAACTTTGTACTATTATTTCGTTTATAAAATAGTACTTTTTGTTCCAGAATACAAAAATGATTTTGGAAAAGCAAGAAATTCTGAGGTGACCACTTTTGGAGTGCCTTACGATTACTTAAGCGTCATGCACTACCCCAAATATGCTTTTTCCAAGAATGGCAAAGACACAATTGTCGCAGTAGTAAGTTTATTTATGTATTTCTAATTTATAGATTTTTACTTAATGTTTAGCGTATATTTTTAGATAAATGCAATACATCTTTTGAAAATGTGGATGAACATTTTACATAATATTTTTTTAAAGAAATGTACTTAAAATCTATTCAGAATGGCATTGAGTTTCTAAAAAACTATTTATGGGGAAAATGTTAAAAATTAGTTAAGACAATCCTATTTTTTCTTTGAGCTTGTAAATCATATAAAGACATCAATTTTTTACCATCAAGAAAAATCAGTAAAATAATGATACCATGATAAACAAATTTATTTAATCAATTCATGAGTACCAAGAAATACTAATAGTAGTTTAAATACTTGCTTTATCGGTAATTCAAAATCTTTGCAACGGAAACAAGTTTTGAACTCTTACAAAGTCATCTTCAGGAAGTTCAAGAATGGAGTTATCTTCATCAGAAGAATGTCAAAATGATAAGAAGTACAAACCCGGACACTAAACATATACACAACATTTATGGCTGATTTTAATTAAGACAATCCCCGCGGAAATAGAGTCCAGACTTTACTTCTGCAGGGCTCTACTCCAGACTCAAGGATTGTTGTCCTGTATAAAAATTGGCGGTAAAAGCTGCATATCATTTATAATTCTGTAAGCGAAATTTTTAAGTCAAAATTGTGATTGTTGGCAAATCTCAGAATGATGGGAGACGGCTCAAATTAAAGGTCTCGATTCCAGGGACTCGGGAAAAACAGCAGTACTTCTAGAATCTTACCAGCAAACGAGAAATAACGTAAAACTGCTTTGTTTACATTAAAACATGTGATTAAGTGTCTACTGTTTACGAACTGACATGTGTTGGCACAGTATTGGGGAAAGGTTAGGGGCTATGGCCCCTTTAAGCCACTAGTGTATTTAATGTCTGTATTTATTGTATGTACATTTTATTATTTCAACATTCTTGTAATGAAGATAACTCCATCCTTCGACTGTCTGAAGATGCCTTCATAAGACGTTGAAACTAGTTGCCATTGCAATGATTTTGGTCTTCCGATATTTAAACCACTACTAGCAAGATTTCCTGATATCATTATTCAATATTCCAGAGCAAGATTTCACTGAATATTTACATTATAGACCTCCAAACATTCTGGTTGTTTTAAGCAATAAACTAGACAACACGCCTCGCCCCTCCAACATAGCAGAAAATGTTGCTTTGGCTTCCTCCCTTCCTACTCCCCACCTTCAGTTGCATAAAGTAATTAAAATTAAGAGAAAAATTAAGAGCCTTCTAGAAACCTGAGAAGTTTTCTAAGGAGGTATTTATAATACTGGAGACAACACTGCTTAACAAATTGCATTGAAAATATGACGATTGAGATGTTGAAGGTGATTTTGTAAGGTTGGTACACTAGTGAGGAAAATTTTTCATTATTTAAACTGCAGTAATGGGTTGCTCGGTTCTTATAAGTAGTGAACTAATTCTGCTTCTAAGGTGTAAAGTGTATATCTCGGTCGATATATTCTATCCGGATGGGTGGACCGATGCTTCTAGATGTCAAACGCAGCAGGGCAATCATACGCTCTGGTTATCCGAATGACTCTCTTTTCAGCATAAGGCACTGAAAAGCAAGAGATTAACATTTCTGAGCTATACAGGAATCAGAAATAAGAATCTTTATTGTCGCCAGACAATTAACAAAAATGTATTGACAGTTGTCATTTACAACCTAAATCTAATCAGTCCATCTCATGGAAAAATCACTTTGAAGCAGAATTAGTTCACTTTGGATTGACCGATGCTTCTAGGTGTCAAACGCAGCTACGCAATCAAAATACGCTCTGGTTATCTTGTAAGTAAATTAATTCAAACCATTGGAATAAATTGGAACAAATTAATTTTGTTTATTTGATCCATGTCTTGCTGTGAAATATAAAAAAGTTAAAAAGTTAGAAAAAATTTTAAAATCATGGATTGCTTCACTGGATTCACTTTATTGACTCGTTCGATTTTAGCGAACAGTTCTTTTCCTCAAACAAACATGGCAGCGGCAATTGTTGATTGGCGTCTCCAGTGTTACCAATAGTCCTCCTTGCCTGACACTGAACAGAGCAGATAACACTGATAACAGACCCCCAGGAGCAGTGGCATCCTGGGGTTGTTCCAGGGGCCGACGGAAGACACATCGGTGCAGATGGGGCAGCGGACAGGAGCCACGGACAACGACCTAGAGAAAATCCGCAGGATGTACAAATGTCCGAAAAAATAAAGTTACTTTTTAAACAATGGTCGCTCATTTGTTAGCTTTATCCAGTTGTACAGGGTGTTAAAAAAACCTTTCAGGACTTTGGGACACATCAACATAATTTGTGTTAAAGATTTTACAATTTTACCTATGACTTTCATGATTTATATTTAGTTGTTAATAGTCTCAGATTATGAATGCAGCCCTGAAAAAATTAAGAATTAAAATAAATATGAAACGAGTTTGCACGCAGCACGCTGTCGTGAGGGGAGTGAATTTCCCCATACAAAAATTCTAAAACTCAAAACCAGTGTAAAAACATACATTTATTCCAATTTTATTGAAATCTGAAAACATTGATTTTTTGGCTGTTCTGATGCTCCTGGTTTTATTTACCTGCAATGCTAGGAATTCAATTTTGCGCATTATAAGGTTAGGAGAAGGTCCAGTCAGGCTTGAAAGTAGGCGCGAGGTTGCTGGGGATGATACTAAAACACCAACAAATGAATATCATGCTTTTCTAATGTAAAAACCCCATAAGACAACGTACTGTGTTTAGCTGATATACATTTTTCTTAATACCTCGGTAAATATTTAAGCTAGAATGATGGGAGGGGGCTTAAAACTTTCGCTTCACTAATTCCCATCATAATATAAGCATTAATTTTACGTCCGGGACTTTTCTGACTCTTTTTGGGCCCAAAAACTCGAAATTTTAAAGAATAACACACACACACACACACACACACACACACACACACACACACACACACACATATACATATATAGAGATATAATTATGAACGACCCCCCAAAACGTGTTCAGGGGGTCACGTTAGGAACTTCTGTGGTGGTCCCGGGCTTAAGTTTCACCGTGCGGGTCATGCTAATAGTTCACTTTTCCAAAGGAATTCACTAATAAAAAGGTGTTAATTCAATAGGAGTAATTGGTAAAAGAAACGCGTAAACAAAGTAAAACAAACTTATTTTATTGAGAAATAAATTATAAATAAAACCACATGTTAATACTTTAATTAATATTAATACTGCAGCTGTACAAATATCTAACTACATAACACACTGGAATAGAAGGCTAAGTATAATTATAGTATTCATTCATTATGTTTTAAAAGGCAGTATGGTATTTTGATCCATTAGATTTTGTTATTACAATCTAATTATTTCTCTATACCCTAATTAAAATGAACACATTTCTTAAAAATAAAACTAGGATGAAATGTTCGGTTTTCAATCATTCCAAAATTTGTTTATTTTATTTTTAAAACACAAACTAGAATCAAATAAACTAGTGTGGCATCACAAAGTCCAATTTCCAAGGTATATTATTTGAACATTTTAAAATTCCAAATCCGTTCAGTTTTTATTATATTATCATATTTAACAAAATATTACAACTGGCCAACTGTATTCATTTTTAAGTATTTATAATACTCTTTATATACTATATAAATAGGGCGATACATTTGTGTAATCATCGCAGTAAGGCAGTGATAAGACATCTAATGCAGAGTTCCCTATCGCACAACCATTACTATACAGAAATAAAAATAAAAAACCGAAGGAAGACAACGACATGACTGTACACTAAATTATAAACACTTAGAGTAAAAAGCAATATACAATAAATTACACGAAGAAAAAATACACTTTGTGTGAATTAAAGAATACATATTTGGTCTAGTAAACTATAATTATCTGAACACAATTAATTCTTACACATCTAAAAGAAAGTAGAATAGCGCTATATATATTTATGTACAAGTACTCTTGGTGCTGCTTGCTCGAAGCTATCGGTGAAATGTACACGGGTTATTTTAAATCGGAAAATCAACGTGTTAGTTAAAATGTTTACCTTTAAAAACTTTCCACAGAAAACTTATGGAACTAAAAGACAAAACGGCAACGTAATGAAATGTGGTAGATGCAGTAAACTGTTTGGAGATGGAAGTTGGAAGGTGTGAGTTAAGTTTCAGTATCATCGGAAAGTTCGAGTTAAGCTTTTTCTGGCTTTGGACGTGCACAATCCATCGGGTCATTTGCTGCTTGTGAGATTCTCCCAACTTGTGCTAAAACGGCTTCGGGTTGTGGTATTTCACACACTGTTGGAGATCATGTTCGTTTTATCCATCATCGGCATGGATGGATCCTTCTTCGGTACAATCGGATTGATCCAAGAACCAAGAACGAGACTTTCGATTTCACACTCGTTCGTTCCTCGAACGATTCGGAAGAAACCGTTCTCTCCCCACCAGGGTCCCCAGGAGTTGGACACAATCTGTAAACAACATTAAAACTTTAGTTTTCTAACTTGTTACAAACATTACGTTTCAAAACAGAACAAGAGTATTGTTTCAACTTATCAGAATTGTTTGTGGTATTTTTCGAAAATCAAATTGTTGTTGGAGTTTAAACTCTCTTCTTCGCTTGTCACATTTTGGAAATTTACTTAAAAGAAAAGTGGTGCAAAGATGATTTTATTACTTTCTTTTGAAGGTCAAAAAACTTGAATTATTATAAATATAGTGTTATATTGTGCTGTTTATGAATCTATTTTTTACGTTAGTCAATCACAAAATTGACCGTGATAATTTTGCTAAGTCACCCAGTTTTCAAAGTTGCTGAGTTATTCCCAAAGTCATACATGGTTACCAAGAGGTGCCACCAATTACCCTATTACTTGTACTTACAAAATACATGGAAAACTATAATTTAACCCATTGAGGTAGTAATTTTATTCTATTTGTAGTAGCCTATAACGGGAATTGATTGGTGCTGCACTCTAGTAGCAAAATATGTAACTAATGACCGCGGGCGTCTACGGTTCTATCCGCTAGGGGTGCGGACTGACTGAAAACCCTTAATATCGCCGCCAGGTCTTTGGTCGTGTTAGCTGAGTTGGCTACGTCGTGGAAACACCTTGGCCAGGTGGCGATACGATGTTCGTGGGTTCGATTCCCGCACACGACCAAAACTGACCAGTTGTGCAACTCTCAATGAGTTAACCGGTCTGTGGCAACGTTGGTGGGAGGGCCCAAGTAAAATAAACGGTGGCAGGCTTGCTTGGAAGTTGACGGGATCGGTTAATTCTTTGAGACTTGCACATGGTCAACACTGATTTTGCTAATTTTTACTTATGTCTACTGTGTGTGTGCCAATGCGACTCTCTAAACTGAAATAAAACAATATTTTAATTAAAATATGCCATTAATCCATTTAAAAACACCAATTTTATACTCCAATTCACACGTTAATAAAATTACAAGTAAGGAACGAGACCTGCTCGTATGTCTACGCCAATGGGTTAAGGCCAACATGTCTTATTTAAGTTTTTCACGTTATTAAGCGATTTACCAAACACACGATCATTCTCTCACAACTTTGTATATACAAATTTAAGAACTTTGTTATCCTGTGAAACCTCTGTGCAGAAGAATAGGATATGAAAAAAGGAGTTGGAGTCAACTTATGTCAAACAAGGAAAAGGAGTGAAGCAATGTCACACAAGAAATAGAGTCAAATTATGTCACAAGGAATAAGAGTTAAATTATGTCACAAGGAGTAAGAGTAAAGTTGTGTCACACAAGGATAGGAGACAAATTATGTCACACCTGTTTTGGTTCTTCGAACGTAGACTTTTCAACATTATTCCGGCGGGCAATAGAGTTGACAGTTAAGAGCGTGATTTACAGGCCCATCAACCAAGAACAGCCAATAGTAGACGTGCTGCATTGCCAAATTACACACTAGCTGACTGGAATAGCACTCAAGTGGTATTTTTATATGGAAAAATGGCAACAGTGACAGCATAGAGCCATATTATTGGCTGAAGTCCAACTGTCATCTCTATTGCCCTCTGGTATAGTTACGACCTCCGGCTCACCCAGTACTTGACGAGCCGCCCCCCCTGCACCTCCTCCCCCCACCCGATGACCCGGACTGCGTGGTAGTTGTCCCCCTGGCGGCCCCGGGCGTCCCTTGGACACTGGTAAACTCCGCTACGGTAGCTGAAGAAGTCTTGCGACACCTTCATCGTAGCTGCAACATGACACATGAAAAGTGATGGAGGTTGATAAATTACTGGTTCAACTACTACGTAGGGCACTCTTTAGCCAGTGGTGATAAATGTTTTGGTCCAAAATGGACTGCAGAATATGAGGAGGGGGTCTCACAATACGAGGGGAATAAAATAAGGGTCCGGAGAAATGTTTTTATATTTTAAGAAACAACCTTTCAAATAGTGTGCTATTTGTCACATATACGATTTGAATTTTTTAAATGTTTCTCACTTATTTATTTGTCATCAAACTGTTGGGCACTTCTGCTCAATTAACCCAAAACAGATGTTTAAATGCGCAAGCTGTGCATGGGAAATTCTAGTTACCTATAGTATTCAAGTTCAAATAAGTGTGAGCAATCTGGTTGGTTCCTTCAAATGTCGAAAATAGCCCTCCATTTTGTTGCCTTTAACTTGGTAGACACCCTTTGTTTTTCAGACATCACACGACGTCCTACAGATGTCCGATTAAGGTTTAAAATATCCAAGGATATCCGCAGGATACTTAGGACGTCCGGAGAATATAGAAATATCATCCTGAACATTCCTTTTTTCCTGTGACAAATGGGATATCATATGCACATCTATAGGAGTCTCTTGGATGTCCGTTTTACAAAGGACCCTAAGGGGTGCGTACAGTGATCTGAGTATCGTAGGTTCAAGACCAGATGACGTCAAAGTATTTTGTTGTTCAAATCCTTTTTAAAAACATCTTTAGCGATTAATGAAGCAATTTAAGTGGAAAATCAAGATTTTTAATAAATACAAATTCATAATAGGTCCAAAAAACATCCATTTAGTTTGGATGTCTGACGGATGTCCACTTTCAGTGACGTTTTGACTTTGTTTAACTTCTCTAGGACGACCTATGGATGTATTTAGGACTTCTGTGTAATATCCAATATGTGCATCCACTGGACGTCCCTATGCTATGTGTGTTAAATCTCCTATCGTCCTATCTCACCTTGGACAGGACCAGAGGTCATGATCTCGTTCATGATGGCCTCCGGTTCCCGGGACACCCGGTACGCTGGCCCGGTCCGGTGCAGCGGCATCACAGAGTTGCCGTCCGCACACCGCGCCCAGGTTCGACTCCTGTCCTTCACCTTGGACACAGAGCAGTTGGTCTGCCGCCCGACCCAGCGGTAGCAGTCCTCCGGAACCAAACTGTCAGCAAACAAATATCATTGTGCCAAATATTATTGTGTGTGTTATACATACAGTGATGTATAACATAAAAAACCTCATATCTTGTTGTAAGTCAAAAGCAATCAGACAGTTTCCATATTCTTATTTTTGGAGTTAATTTCGGAGTTAGTCCGTGTAGATGTCGACGAAGTTGGTGGCTAATAGATTACAATATATATAGTTGGTGGTTGTAATAGATTACAATATCTTCAGGGCGAAGTGAATTAGAAGTGGAAACTTACTAAAACTTCAGTCATTGACCCTCAGTTATTTTGTATAATTTATTTTTTTGGTTGACTGCATGTATGTATTCTAAAAGTATACATGTTAATGGCTAATTATTACATCATTAACAAGAAGTTATGATAGAAAAACTTTATTGGCTATCACAAGGTGTCAAGGAGTTGGCCTGGTTGTCACCAGGGGTCAATAACCTTCAATGCAATACAGTGAGGCACCGTAATGGCATCAATAACATGGACAAGCCAGTGGAGGTTGCTTGCGAGAAGACTCTAACCTGTCTGTTGAGTTCAGACTTGGCCACCACTTTACCTCTTAGCTGTTGATGCAGTAAATTAAATATATGGCACTTTACTAGGAAATATTCGCTGGAGGGCAAAATATGTTTGAATTAAATACCAATCAAACTTTAAACCATCTTTTACCATAATTCTTAAAAGCTTTTTGTTGAGGAGGAAAATGGTATCTTATGGAACAAATCAGTTATGTAAGGCTCACCCAAACTTCTGGATGAACTTCCAAGCTCGTGTGAGGTGGCCGCCATCACAGCCTCGTTGGTTCTTGGCGTTGCAGCTCAGCAGGTGTTGGGGCGAGAGGAACGAGCGATCCTCCCCCTTGGACACCAGGGCTAGCCGGTCAGTGGCCACCTGGGGACAAGGAGGATGGAGAGTTAACGGAATTGTTACACAGCTGCTATCTATTATCGGGAGCAGGAAAGATGGCAGTTGGGCCCCAGCCAATAATAATGCTCCGTTACTGTTGCCATTTTGATATACAAAAATACCAATCTAGTGTTGCACCGTTTAGCTGGTGTGCAGTGGAGTTACTCCCTACAGCTGGTTTGCAGAGATATTTCAATAGATTTATGGGTTTACCAAAGAATACTTGACTTTTCTTTTTTTCTTGTCCACGCCAGTGGAATTTTGTACTTAATGTTATTAGAGGACAACAGTCCAAACCTCTTAAACACATGTGTGCACCTCGGGAGTCAAAGTGACTTACAACTATACCTGTCGCCACACATTCTCCCTTCCCCTCTTCCCCTGCCCAACAACAACAGCTGTCGTCAGTTACCTGGACAGTGCTGATGACCTGTCCGCCGCACACCAGCCTTGGTCCAGTGGTGGGGAGATCATCCCCGGCCGCTCCTGGCGAAGTTCGTACCACAATCGCGCCCTCACTCGCTCGTGATCAAACAACAACAACAACAGCTAACGTCGGCGGTTACCTGGACAGTGCTGATGACACAGTCCGCCGCACACCAGCCTTGGTCCAGTGGTGGGGAGATCATCCCCAGCCGCTCCTGGCTAAGGTCGTACCACAGTCGTGCCCTTACTCGCTCGTGATCAAACAACAACAACAACAGCTAACGTCGGCGGTTACCTGGACAGTGCTGATGACCCAGTCTGCCGCACACCAGCCTTGGTCCAGTGGTGGGGAGATCATCCCCGGCCGCTCCTGGCGAAGGTCATACCACAGTCGTGCCCTCACTCGCTCGTGATCAAACATCGCGTTGATCGGCCTCATCGTATACGCCTGCAATCAACCCAATGAATAGTTTGATCAATCCAGTTCGTAGTGATATATAGTTTTAGAAGATCAAAATTTGGACATTAAGAATTTAATAAAACTAGAATTGCCTAACAGCTTCACTTGTTCACCTGATTTTAGTTGAATAAAATCACAGCTGATCAAATTTCAATATTTAAAAAGTGTTTAAGTAGACACTTATTTTTAATTTATGGACTTAGAGGTGATATGAAGATACTAAAACTTATCCTCCAATTTTCTCATCAGGAACTTTCATTTGAGTATATAGTTCAAGGGTGTTATGTTTTTCTCAAAAGTTCTTGGGTCGGTTTGGCTTTAAATTAGATATCATCTTTATCTGAATTGTTTTTCAGCACAGGCCATGTTGATGGACAAAGTAAGGCAATAAGAGGCTGCCAACCTATTTGAGAAAAGCTTTTGAGTTAAACCCACAAAATATCACACCATATTTTAGAGGGCACTCCGGTCACAAAACTTTTCACGCTTTTACCTGTTTCCCCTATAAAGCCTATGTTAACTTTCAAAGCCCATCCCTCCTCAACACTTATTCAATATCGTTATCTAGTGAGTAAACTTTTGATTTCACAAATAATAATTGTTCAACAAATTCCAAAATATTCAATATTTAAACTTTTTGCTGGGTGAAATATACGTTATATCGAAATTCTGCTCCCTGAAATCGCCAGATATGTTTTTGCTCTTTAAAACGAACCTTAACTCATTGATTTCAGATAATCCCTTGGAGGACAGACTTTGAAAGTTAACATTAGTCTTATGGGAGAAGCAGGTAGACACAGAGAATTATATCTCCATATTAACTAAAATTACAATAAACGACATTGACATTATCCACCCCTTACTCTTCTCTTTGAGTGCCTAGTGCCGAGTCTTCTGCTGAAGCCCTCATCCAGCGTCCTGCCCCAGAACTGAGAGTAGTTGGAGGCCTTCCATCCGGCGAACCGGTCCTGGTTGATGGCTGTGATGGCTGCAGGATCGACAAGACACCGGTTCTGGGTGCAGCTCATCTCAAACCGGCACCGTTCCGATGGCAGGCAAACCCGCTGGCATTTGCTGAAGAACAGAAAGTGGTACTTGGATTACAAAGGAAAAGCACTTGGCTTAGGAGTTTCATAAAGGTGGGATTTACAGCTGACATCTGAAGCAACTAGTTCAAATGAGCACAGCAACAACAAGTACTTACCCAAACATTACATAATATTTTGTCTCCATTTGAGACTTCTTCAGATGAGTAGTGAGACACTTCTTATTGTTGCTGTGCTCATTTGAACCAGTTGCTTCAGGTGAGTTAGAGTTAGATGTGGATCCTACTTTTTTCAAAGAAAGTAGTAGTTGCCATTACAAAATCATCTTAACACATATTGAGTGTTGAAGGTTACTCATTGGAGCGCTCTAATTTTAACGAATTTCCCCTATAGGGAAGAAGCTATTACCGTAGGTCTCATGGTAAGACTTAAGCCCGAGACCATGATAACTTTTCATTTTGAGGTCCCCAGATGCCAAAAACACCATTCGTTCAAATTTATATATATATATATATATATATATATATATATATATATATATATATATATATATATATGTGTCCATAAGCACGATAACTCTCGTAAAAAAGGTCCGATCTTAATGAAATTTGGTACAAATGTGTAAAGTACCATTTATTTGAACGAGTTTGAAAACCAGATGAATCGCACCATCCGAAGGGGGGTTTTTGGGGGGTTTTGTACCCCAAAAATGTGTTTTTTGGGGTTTTCACATGTAATTTTAATTTAAATCAAATTTTAATTTATACTATTGAATTCAGCTTAAAAAAACAAACAATTTGGTATTTTGATCATCGCTCTACGTCAATTGGTTACCGAGATATTGAAAGTGCTAAACACAGTACTAATGTTATTCTTATGGAGAAAAAGAAAAATTGTATATCTCGCTTATTTATGAATATAAACTGGCCAAATTTGGTATATGGCTTGATCTGATAGTGGTTTATTGTTGTTTGCACAAAAAAACAATTTTTCGCCTATGGTTCCTGTTGCAGCAAACCTAGGTACTTGGTCCCCATGTTATTCTTATGGAAAATACTTAAAATGTTATATATCACTTATTTATGAATGTATATGGATAAAACTTGGTATGTGACTTCACTAAGATGAGTTATATTGATATTTGCATAAAAACCCATTATTTTGTATGTCTTGTTGCAGCAAACCTGTGTACTCATCCCCAATGTTATTCTTATAGTGAATAATTATTAATATTTTAAATATCGCTTGTTTGTGAATACATTTCTTATGAATCCTGTTAAGTGTTTTAATGTGTTATGTTATATATTCATTGGAAATTCGCTGAGTTTGCAGGTTTGCTGTGACGGGGGTATTTTTTTAACACTATGGCTTTGCCATACAATGTTTCTAGCTGATATTATGAAGCCATTTGTGATGATAGTGTAGAATACCCACAGTGACATTGGTTTATGTTTTGGGTGAGGGTAATCGCGTTAGGATAGGAAGAGGAAGGAGCGTGGATATTTATCGTAACTTTTCAGGGCTACAATGTAGCGG
Organism: Allygus modestus; assembly: GCA_963675035.1. Classification (NCBI taxonomy): domain Eukaryota; kingdom Metazoa; phylum Arthropoda; class Insecta; order Hemiptera; family Cicadellidae; genus Allygus; species Allygus modestus. Next base: position 452,817,607 of record OY776111.1, read on the forward strand.
AATAGCAGATGATGGTGGGTACTAAAAGGTACCCAAACTTCAAATTTTCAAGAAAAACATGATGGAATCTAATTTGTTATTATCAATGATCTGGATTTCTACCACCAAAACTACTGCAAAGTTTTATGCAGTAAAACCTTTTTAGGTTCTTGGTGAATATAATAATTATTTTGCAACAATATGTTAAGCTTGCAGTAGAGACACAGTAGACATACAGCTATTAGACCCTAATTCAAATTATACTTTTTTTGCAGTAAAATATTTTTTAAATTTGAATGGTAATCAACCATTGCAATGATGTGAAACATTATTATTCCTCTCTTATAGCCTTGAATACAGTTAAATCTTTTGAAATGAATACTAACAAACACTAGTTGTTAATTTTGGGTCATTTTAATACGACTAGCAGAGTTGTTAAACAAGAGTGGCTGATGACAGCAGTAACAGGGAGTGATGGGTCGGGCAGGGGTCAACTCTGGCTCCGTCACTGACCCGAACCTCTCAACAGGATCACGGGTGAGACTGATCTTCACTGCAGACTCTCTATAACATTAGCTTTGACTAATGAATACAGAGTCTTATTAGTCTATAAGACTTATAAGTCTATTATCCTATACTCTAATATGAGTAAGGTTTGTTTGCTTGCGACACGGATTTCAAAAACGGCTCCAACGATTTCCTTCAAATGTTCAAAATAACTAATTTCTGGGATAAAAATAAGTTCTAGACAGGCCTCATCCCTAGGAAAAATCAAATAATGTAAAAAAACTAAAATGAAAAGTTAAAAAAATTAACATTGGGCTTATGGAGTTTCAAATCAAAACAAAAGTATTGTAACAGCTGTTCATAATTAACCAGGGAACTGTCAAAGTAATACTCATGTTGTTTATGATTATTAACATGTGGTTTCCTGAGAGCAGAGATTAACAGATTTCAGTAAATATTACATATATAGAGTAGTAAAATAAATCAAAGGGGCATTGAGCTATAAATAACAACTGGAGGGACCTTAAAAATGTAGAAAAGAGGCTAATAAATAATACAAATCTGATTATCAGTAGGGGGAAGTGGTGAAATATTACTCCGAGTCATCTAAACAAACTGACTGACCTTCCCCCGAGCAAAGCTCGGCCCCCAGGTACTTATTATTATATAAGACTCTGTATTCATTGCTTTGACCAACAGCTTAGCTTGTCCACCTGATTACAGTTTTATGGTGAAATCAAATTACACAGCTGATCAAATTCAAAAATTTAAAAATGTGTTTTAACAAGCTTAATATATCTAGAGCTCTCGTCTGGGGTAAGAAAGTGAAGCCTACATGATGGCTACCATTTTCCCTAAATCCATAACAAACCCCACCGTTCCCAGTAACTAATTCTACCCCATCATATCCATCGTAAAACCTGACTTTGACCATTAGTTTTGTTTTTGCAGAGGGGGTATGCAGATGAGGGTACTTGCAATTAGCAGTAAAGTTAATCTCCAAAATGATAGGTCAATTATTAGGTTTTATGAAGTAATAAGTAGGCTATAGAAAAAAAAACTCCCTTGAGAAATATTAGATGACTTGTTTAGAGAAAGCACCCATACAACTACCATACACCTAAGAGTTGCTCATAAATAGAGCTAACAATATCATTTACTTACCAATCATTGCAGTTTATTCTAATTCCAGTGCCTTCTCGGTAACTTTGCCCTTTGTAAAAACAATCTGCAACAAAAATTTATAATTATTACATAATTATAGTTTATTTGATCAAATAGAAATAAAATTAAGAGTAGATAGATGCAAATTAAGACCATGATGCAAACGAACGTTACGAACGTACATTAGAAATTCTCTGAAACTCCCGTTTCAACTGCGGAATATAATGAAAAGTTATTAGAAACTGGCAACGTCCGTTGATGGCGTTTCCGTCGCACGAGCGTTGAGCGGGGCGACACACGTTCCGACGAAGGTTCAATATCAATAAATAATGCTGCAAGGACTGTTCCTCATCCCTCGTCGGACGTCTTGCAAACATAGTAAAACCGGTAAAACTCTCCATATATAAGACTCAGCTGGTTGCTGCTGCGGGATAAATAAGCTAGAAACAAAATGTCCTTATCATCCATGAGAACAACATTTGACAACGTAAGTTACAACGTTTAGCACTTTCAATATCTAAGTACCTACTGACGTAACACGTAGAACAATGAAATACCCCCTAGCAGCAAACCTGCGTACTTAGCGAATTTCCAATGCATATTTATGTATCTTAATACCACATAAAGCCACATGCCAAGTTTCATCAATATACATTCATAAATAAACGATTTATGATATTTTAATTATTTTCTATAAGAATAACATGGCGGCTGAGTTTGCATGTTTGCTGAAACAAGGAAGACAAAAAATAGGTTTTTATACAAATATCATTCTAACTCAACTAGATAAAGCCACATACCAAGTATTATTAATTTATGTTAATAATTAACGGAGATAACATTTCACTTATTCTCCTTAAGAAAACATGGGTACGCAGGTTTGCTGCTACAGGAACTATCGGCAAAAACATTGTTTTTTGTGCAACTATCAATAGACAACAACTATATGGAGCAATATACCAAGTTTTGTCAGGATAAGTTGATAAATAAGCAAGATATAAAATTTTTCTTATTCTCCATAAGAATAACATTGGACAACGTACTGTGTTTAGCACTTTCAATATCTCTGTAACCAATTAACGTAGAGCAATGATCAAAACACCAAATTGTTTGTTTTTTAAGCTGAATTCAATGGTGAAAAGGAAAATTTGATTTACTGTATGTGAAAAACTCAAAAAAAATTATTGGGGTGTAAAACCCCCCCAAAATACCCCTTTGGATGATGCAATCTTGCTGGTTTTAGAACTTAGTCATAAATGTTGCTTTACAGGTTTGTACCAAATTTCATCAAAATCGGACCATTTTTACGAGAGTTATCACACCCATGGACACATATATACATACATATATATACAGTTTTGAACGGATGGTGTTCTTGGCATCTGGGGACCTTAAAACGAAAAGTTATCATGGTCCCGGGCCTAGGTCTTACCATGCCGACTACGGTAACAGCTTCTTGCCTATAGAGGAAATTCGCAAAAAATTAACGAATTGTTGGTTTCTTATGTTAAATATCCAATGGTACAATCTAAAATTTGATTGCTAAAAGAAAAAAAATACAAACATGCACCACTGCCGCTCTGTAGCGTTGTCGCTCTACCACTCACCGCTCATTTCGTGACTATAGGCCCGAGGTTTCCATAGAGCAAAGTAACTCGTGCGACAGTTATTAAGTAGTTGTTGCTGTAAATTCACTTTCTTCACTGACTACAAACTAGTATAGGACCGCATCCATGTCTTCTCTACTGTACATCAGTTGCCTATAGTTTTGTATTGGTCGGTGTAAAAAAACAACAGTAGACAGCTACTTTGCAAGGGGGTGAGCTACTGTCACTGTGCAGAGACTGTACAACTGTCACATCAGTAACTCGCGCGTTCCCGTTTAAACGGTGCGTAATTGAAACCGACAGCAACTGTCACTGGCTACTGACATCTCTACTTGGCACCGTGGAACCCAAGCCTTCCCGTGTGTCGTGAGCCTAAACCGTCCGTCGAGAAAGTTGCAGCGGACGACAATAACGCTCGTGTGTACCCATCCCTAGTCTACGATTTTACGCTCCTCTCAATAAATTTAGTTGGTATCACGCTTCCTCTACATACAGTCTTCTATCGTATTGTCTGTCTTGAAGCATATTTCACATCCGCCAGTGACATTTGCATAGCACTAAACAACGTAGAACCACAGAGAAACGAATAGATTCCCTTGTCTGTGGTAGAACTAACTACCTTGACCAACGCGCACAGTGTCTTTGATAACGAAGTTTCGCAGAAGACGTCCGAACGCATTGTGAGTTCACCTGTAAAAGTTTATGCGCAATGCTGAATATTCTGTGAGATTATATGAGCTGTGTCAAGAAGAAAATGCATTTTATTTTAGCAACTAGTAACATTATTGACTATATGTTAACTGTATTTTTTTCTACAAGTCTCTGTCATTTAGAAATGTTTTCTCGGTTGATTTTATCTAAATATTTGATACTAAGTAATTTCACATTAATAATCTTTTTAAAAATTAAAACATTGTTATTATGACTTTTAACTCATTCTTACGCACATACTAATATTTAAGGGTTATTATTTCTTAGCATAATAATATTTATTTATTTTGTATTGCTAACCATAATACATTTATACATTTAGTTATTTGAACCATGGTACATTTATAGACTATCTTTATGGTTTTATTCATGCCAATTCAACAATAATTGTTATCATATATAATTTTACCGGAAATAAAGATAAATTTGATTTGGCTTGACCTTGGGATTTTTATCAGGAATACAGGAACAGTATAATATAACGATCTGAGACGGATGTTTTATATATATATATATATATATCGTTTTAAAGTTATGTAATTATAATTCTGTAATGAAAATTCAAACTATTCATCTTATAAATAATCTTTTTAATATTTATAATACTGTATAAAAACAAGATACGAAATAACAAAAAAAAAACACAGAACGACATTGAAGTTAGTTGCTATTGTGGAAAATTGACCTGATATGTAACAAAGAACTCATTCTGAATATTACGGTGGGAACAAGGTCTACCTAACCAGTTAATCTATTAGCACTTTTTCTGCCGGCAGTTGGTAACATTGACAGTTGTGTGATGTTATAGGAGGAGGCAGCATTGATAACACGAGGTCATCTTCCTTTTACAGATGTTTATAGTTCCCGTTCGATCAGACGCAATACCAACTATTGTACAACAGATTTGTTATCTATAACTATTTGTACACTTCCAATGCATTTGTATTTCAATCTATATCTTTTCTATTAAAATTACTATTTCTTTAAAATATATTTATATAGATACAGTACACCGACCATAATTAGCAAAATTATAAATTCAATTTAAAAAACTCTTTATTAAACGTGTAATTCTTGGAGACTTTTAATCTCATTGCAACTGGATCAGACAGAAAGGGAAACAAATAAAAACTCAATTTGTCAAAAAAAATCTACGTAAGACATATATGTTAATGTTTGGTAATTTGCAGTACAATTACATAGCGTTGTGTGTATGGAAATATTCGTAAATACAAGAAAAAGGAATAGGCCCTATTTAGGGGGCATTTTTACAAAACTTAGTTATTCACAGTTTTCCTGATTTGTTTGTATATATCGTAAACCTAAAATGTTGTTTTTTCTACTTTTAGGAACAGTTTTTGTTTAGTTTAACCAAAGAGTACCTGAAATGAGTATATTTAACTAAAAAAAAAAACATTTTTCTCATATGTTTCCTTAGATATGAATAAAAAACAAAGACAAATTCGCTCTTATTTTACCTTAAAAAATAAATGGTATCAGGAAACTGACATATACTTTCTCTTTCTCCCTTTTAGCCCAACTTTAATGAATAAATTACTTTTTATTTACTAAATATAGAATACAAAGCACGGTCGAATGTACAGAAAATCTTGTAAACAAGTTGTTTTAAAAAACATCCACCCAAATCCCTGGTTGGAGGCACTACAGAATCCAATGCTACACTCGTGGTTTTAAGAGGGGAAATGCCCCCTATTCCCCCCCAGGGTTATTAAGGGGCAACATATTTCGAATTACCTCTGTTGGTCAGTGCTGAATTGACAAGCATATTAAGTTTGAATGAAATTGATCAGTAAATAAGAGAGAAATACTAATTTTTGTATTCCCCATAAGAATAACATTGGACAACGTACTGCGTTTACCGCTAAATGAAAATATCAATTTTCTCCGAAACCAGCAATCGTAGAATAGTAATTCAAAATACTAAATTATTTAGTTTGTTGAGCTCTTTTTAATGGTGAATAGTAATATTTTTTATATTTAAGTATTTTTATGAAAAATCCAAAAAAACTAAATTTTGGATGTTTTAAGTCCTGTAATTTCTGAACCCGGATTTTGACAGGAATTCGGGTGGTGTCATTTTGTTGGAAAACTAAAGTTCTACAAACGACTAAAGTTTAATCAAAATCGTTAGAGCCGTTTTTGAGAAATTTTGATTTTTCATGTTTTTTGGCGGTTTTGGGGGGATAATTACCCTTAAAAATCAAAAATTCAAAAAATGAAAAAAATACCTGGAGATATCGTGGATTAGTACCTACATACCAAATTTCATAACAATCGGCCCATATGTTAGGGCTCTAGCTCTGTACACATCCACACAGACACACACACACACACACACACACACACACACACACACACACACACACACACACACACACACACACACAGACAGACATCACGTAAAAAACACTTTTTTGGGTTCAGGGAGCACCAAAACGAATATTTCCACTAACAACTCAAATTCGAAAATTTTGACGAAAACAATACTTTCTCCATATACTATGTATAGAGGGAGAAAGTAAAAACAACATAATAATAAATAAGCATAATTCCCCTCCACAACTTTTCTCCCACACCCGCACTGCATTATACTATTTGAAGAAAACAACATCTAAGGAAATTTAAGGTTAAAACGATTAACCTTCCGATAACGAATCTGACCGATTTAAAAATTAGTAACCAGAAGAGAAATAAATCGAAATCTTCTAAATAGGCATCTGCTCTTGAGCGTTATCGATATCGAATGGTGATGTGCCTATTACGCCTGTTGTCTATTGTCGCCCGATTGTCGCCTATATTGGCACCCTTCGAGGCCGGACACTTTCGATTATCGAGTGGGAGGTCTCGATATAGACCAATGTCGATATAAATCACTCGCTTCAATTGGCATCGACTAGCCATACACACTTGAGACCGTTGTCGCCAATTGTTTGTGGTTTGGGCTTCCATGGTTTTCTATCAATGAATTGTCGATTCTTCGATTTGATGCTTTTTACAGTAACTCAAAGTGATGTTTTGTAAATAGAATTAATTACGTTTGTATTTATAAATACCAAAGAGTATGTCGACTCATTTGCGAAATTGTCAATAGGCATTTCGTATTTAAAAATAAACAGGAAGCTATCTTCATATATAAGTAGCAGGTGTCCCGTTCTGCGCACGCGGAGATCTAGCAGGCGTAGACGTTTTTATTAGCGAATTTCCCTTATAGGGAAGAATCTATTACCATAGGTCTCATGGTAAGACTTAAGCCCGAGACCATGATAACTTTTCGTTTTGAGGTCCCCAGACCCCAAAAACACCATTCGTATATATATATATATATATATATATATATATATATATATATATATATGTGTGTGTCCGTGAGCATGATAACTCTCGTAAAAATTATCCGATTTTGATGAAATTTGGTATAAACGTGTAAAGTAACATTTATGACTTTAAGTTCGAAAACCAGCCAGATCGCTCTATCCGAAGGGGTATTTTGGGGGGGTTTTGTACCCCAAAAATGGGTTTTTTGAATTTTTTACATGTAATTTTGGAAATAGTCAAATTTTAGTTTTTCCCATTGGATTTAGCTTAAAAAGCACACAATTTGGTATTTTGATCATTTCTCTACGTCAATTGGTTACCGAGATATTGAAAGTGCTAAACACAGTACGTTGTCTAATGTTATTCTTATGGAGGAAAATAAAAATGTTATATCTCGCTTATTTATGAACATATACTGACGAAACTTGGTATACGGCTTCATCTGGTTGTGGACCATTGATATTTGCTCAAAAAAACAATTTTTTGCCAAAGGCTCCCGTAGCAGCAAACCTGCGTACTCAGCCCCATGTTATTCTTATGGAGAATGAGTAACGTGTTATCTCCCTTAATTATGAAAATAAATTAATGAATTTTGGTATGTGAGACTTCACCTAGTTGAGTTATATTGATAATAGCATAAAACCCCATTTTTTGTGTTCCTTGCTTCAGCAAACCTGCATACTCAGCCGCCATGTTATTCTTATGGAGAATAATTAAAATGTCATAAATTGTTTATATTTGAATGTATATTGATGAAACTTGGTATGTAGCTTTATGTGGTATTAAGATAAATATATATGCATTGGAAATTCGCTAAGTACGCAGGTTTGCTGCTACGGGGGTATTTATTTATATTTCAACTAGTGCATTTAAACCCCACCATGGTTTATGGTTTGCACCACTGGTCATTCTCTTCAACCACTTTCGTAAATTAATCGCCTAAAGATAATATTTGGCGGGAACCTCAAGGTGGGGCGAAGTTAAAAGAAGGAAAGGCAACAAATTACGCAATGTTTGCATTGACCGGGTAACGAAATAGTTTCAACTGTTTGTTCTGTTTGGGGAATGGGTAAACTCAAAAACGCTTTGATTGCGAACAGCTGTAGTTCGGCCTTCTTGGGAGCTGGGGAGTTGGGAGGTAACTTTAGAACCTGGTTGGTAGATGTTCAAGAAGTATAGCAGATTTTAATAACAATATGATTAAAATTACGAAAATTTTAGTTCAGTAATACTTCGCCATGCAATTTGTTAAACAAAATAAAAATACACAACTCGAACGAACACTATTTCTAAAAAATTAGCAAGATCCTTTATTATCGCCATGATTTCTACATGAAAAAATGAAATCACACTAAACTGAGTTCGCTTTAAAGTACGAAAACAATGACTAAATATTTAAACATTCAAAATTAATTTTATTCAACATTTAAAATTTTGATAATAAACCAAATTAATCTTATTTACATAAAAACAAATACCATGCTTGTTTCTTTGTCGCTTATGCGTTCCTGTATCATTTATCCGATTGCAATGAGTTTTTGTATGGCCAATAGGTTGACCCTGGGGTAGTTTAACCATTAACCAAAGTCAAAAACCTCATGGCTCCCCTACTGGACTTTACAATTAACAATATTAATCTTTCGGAGTAATTATTTTATTTGGGTTTCTTTCCAATGCTGAACTATTTTTAACACCGGGAAAATAAACAAAATAGTAACAAGATCAGAGTTTGGACCGTTCCTTATTAAAACGTAAAAAAATGCCCCTGGGGTAGATATACATAAAAAAAAAAGAAAAAAGAAAAAAGAATTACCGGGAATCAAGAAAAACCACACGAACTAAATCGCGGGTTCCAGCTCGATGTTCATAAATTTATACTTTTTCATAAATTCCTAGTCCCAGGCCTTGGAAATATTCCCAGAAATATTCTAAATTCATAAGTTCCCACCCAGTGGGAATATTCCCATCACGCTCAGCTCATCACACGACTAGACCAAAGACCAGCCTCACCTACTACATGCCTTATGAAAGTAGGCCTAAAAGTTGAATTTATTATTGATTTATTTGGACTTTACCTATCACTTCTAGTGTTTAAAAATACACGTTTGAATATTATTTGTAATGTAAGAATTTGTATTTGAATTAGAATATTACACATATTTATGGCATTTCAGATACCCACCGTCATCCGAGTTTCTTTGTATGAATCTAGGGTCGCATTACGCATGTGCAAGCTCTTGATAACATTATCAGACCAGAGATACACGAGGCACTGCCACTGATGCACTCGGCAGATGCGTTGGTAGTTGGTGCGCAGGCGCGGCGCTCTGTAAATGTCACTCCCTCACTCACTGTGCCCGCAGAAAGAACCTGATATTACTTTTATGGGGACTGTACTTCATAATCAAGAGCAAAACGAAGTTTACCCAACAATATAATCCACGTACATGATTTGGTATTTATTTTAAATTAGCTCCAGTTAGGTAACATTTCACATTTTTCCCTTCTTCTTCCATAAGATCAACGTTTCATTTTTCGCTTACTATATGCCACTAAGAAGGGGCTCCTATCACGAAACATTTTGTGTTTCTACCTGTTTCTCCCATAAGGCTAATGTTAACTTTAATATCCCTGATCACAAGGTTACTCTATGCTATTTATAACACAACCATTTCAAAATGACTTTAACGCTTTTCAAATCAGTTTCCATATTTATCTTCTTCTTGTCACATTTTCTAAAGCTTACAGAACATTGTCACTGGACTTAAAACATTCCCTTGTGTTCAGCAACATTGTTACCCCATGTAAGCTGACATTTAGATGACAATGACAGTGTCTCGTGTATATGGGGCGATAAGGTTAACGTATCAGGCACATTTGAGCTATATCATACATTGAAAACGGTTTGACGGCTTATCTAAATTTTTGAATAATATTACTAAACATGGGTTTAATTGTGGTTTTTACATCAAAATAAACACATATAGAAGTAGATAAGGTAAAAAAGTGAATTAAGAAAATTCAGCTGCTTCTTTCATAAGACCAATTTTAACTTTCAAACCCTGTCGCTCCTCCCGACATTGTTGACGTAAGGCTCATTTTATAGAGCAAAATACAAAATAAAAAACGTAGCGATTCAGTGAGCAGAATTTTGATACCACAAATAGTTAAACCATAACAAAAATCGCAAATATAGAATATTTTGGAACTTGATTGAACGGTTGTTATTTGTGATACTGTATACACATTCTTCCCTCAAATCCTAGGTATTTATTTGCTCTTTAAAATAAACCCAGAATAATCTATTTATAATAATCCGTCGAGGAGGGAGGTTGAAAGCTAACAATGTCCTCATGGGCAACGCAGGCTGTTGAAAGCTAACAATGTCCTCATGGGCAACGCAGGCTGTTGAAAGCTAACAATGTCCTCATGGGCAACGCAGGCTGTTGAAAGCTAACAATGTCCTCATGGTCAACGCAGGCTGTTGAAAGCTAACAATGTCCTCATGGGCAACGCAGGCTGTTGAAAGCTAACAATGTCCTCATGGGCAACGCAGGCTGTTGAAAGCTAACAATGTCCTCATGGTCAACGCAGGCTGTTGAAAGCTAACAATGTCCTCATGGGCAACGCAGGCTGTTGAAAGCTAACAATGTCCTCATGGGCAACGCAGGCTGTTGAAAGCTAACAATGTCCTCATGGGCAACGCAGGCTGTTGAAAGCTAACAATGTCCTCATGGGCAACGCAGGCTGTTGAAAGCTAACAATGTCCTCATGGGCAACGCAGGCTGTTGCGCAACATGTTTCGTGACTGGAGCCCCACTTAATTCGTAATTGATTTTGTCTGGATTTATATCGTGTATTGAGATCGTTTAAGTATTTATTTTATTAGAGATATCATTAATGTGCCGTTGGTGTCTTAAAAAGCGCCGAAATCGGGAAGCTAGAGCGCTTAAAGTAATTGATTTCGTCTACACTTATAACGTGTATTGAAATATTTTAAAACATTATTGATCTAAAAGGAACCACTATTGCAATTGAATATTACTGCCCTTCCCTATGTAGGGACAGTATTAGTTAACTGAATCTGAGGGGGGTTCGACAGAAAGAACCGACCTCAGGGAGATAGACCGCTTATGTCTGCCAATCCGTTGGAATTGATTTATTCGATCGTTCAACAATTGACCTCAAGGTAGCGCCTGCGCGGCGCATAGCTGCAACATGACGTCATTGCGGTGCGGCGAGTTGCATCACTAGACCGCAGGCGCCGCTACAGCGCATCTGGCCGCGCCTTCCACACTTTATGAGATTATGCGCATTTTAAACCAGTGCAGATTGGCTCCAGAATCGTGTTACACACCGTGGAGTGAATATACAGCGATAGATAGCAGCTCAAATTATTAATTCTGAAAAATAATTATTGATTTTTGTATGTTTTATTAGTTAGTTTGTTTTTTAAAATTCACGAGGTTTTCCAGTTGATCGAAATCGAGCAAATGTTTTTCTTTTCTGATTGCCCAGCTTGTGTACAGCATATTAGTTTAAGTTGTGATTATTCCAGAAGTCAGCTTAAAATGGCTGATCTTGTTTGACTTATTTTCATTCGTAAGATTAACATTTGAACTTTGAAAACCCAAGGGACAGAAAGCTGAAAGTAGATATTTTCTAAAACCCCAAAATTACATCTAGACGTTAAAGGCTTTCAAATGACAAACGAATCATTCAATACCTAATTGTTTTGACAATATCCTGGTCACAAAAATCGGACTATCCTCAAAGAAATAGTTAAGTTTAGTTTAGATTATGTAATTTAAGAAATTATCATGAACATTTTCGATCACCGATGATTTTTATGTTCTAGATATTCTTCTCACCTGAAGAAGGCATCAAATTCCAGATCCCGAAACGTCGAGAAAATCGGTTTGCTCTAGACCTAATCAGTAATGGAAAATGTCTGCGATAATTTCTAAAATAATATATTGTTAGTATTTTTCAGATTTTTTAAAATCTAGTCTTAAATACTAGATAAACCTTGGTTGTAGCGCATGTGACATGGGTACATTATAAATCAGAAATTTGACAATTCGGATTTAAGTTTACTATCGTATCTCAAATCGAAACAAGAATAAAATAACCTCTTACCAAATTGAAACTTTGGCAGTTTTACCATTTAAATGGACCTTTTCCTTACCCTATTTTCCTTTTTGATGCAAGACAATATGTTTATCCTCACATTATCTAGGATAAACCAACCAAAGTGCATAATAATCAACTCTGTGTTGAAAATAGATGACAATGATTTTAATTAGACAACTACGAATGATGATTGATCGACATGTTTGACGAGTTTGATTGTTTATCAACAGAAGAGCCGACGACGCGACGACGTTTTGACATCAATCAAACTCGATCAATAAACAATTACAGGATTCCCTTATAACGGGGCCAAAAATTTAAAAAAATCGATGTTTTTGTTTTATCAGTCTTTTGTCGAATTACAAAACAACGTGTGTAACGTATTTTGAACCAGAAACCGTGTAACGAAAACTTGTCCCACTTTTTCACCGTGTTATAATTATTACAAAATTTAGTCTTGAGAAAGACCATTGGAACGTGGCCGAAACGTCGACATTCAACCAACTTGTTAGCATAACAATTTTTTAGTATACCCCAAAATGCAAATTATATATATTATCAACTACGGCGAAAGCTTAAATTCGATACATATTCTTAATTACTAATACATTACTGAATAACATTACTGAATTAATTACTGAATACATTAAACAAATTGTAAAATATTTATTCATATTGGTTTATAACTTAAGAGGGCAAAGCCTCCTCTTTTGTATTGTGCTCTGACGTTCTCCCGGGTACGCGAGACTGTGAATATTTCTGTCACAAAGACTTCAAACTTCAAACCTATCAGATAACTGAAGAAGTTCAATCATATTCTCGTGACTTGTATATCGTGCCTTCCAGAACTATGAAAGATATTCAGTTACTACAAAAATAATTTTGAACTATTTAAAAATTATTTAACAATATATTTCTACATCATTTGACATTTTACTTGACTAATAGTTAGATTTAAGACCATTCTTTCTTTTTACATTCCCCCAAAACGAAGAAAGGAGTATCGTTTCCGATTAAACTTTGAATTGGACGAAATAAAAATTGCATACTTCAAACCCAAAACATTGGTTTTTAAGTGGCAATGTCTGTCTGCCTATTTGCATTGAGTATTTGTCTTAGTATAGCAAAATGTTTTGAGCAAGAAATCTAAAAATATAGCAGTTGAATAAACCTAAGCAATTTGTACAAACCGAGGTCAATGCTATTTGTTTGTTTGGTTTGGATGTGTTAAGATATCAAAAGAAGAGAAAAGAACAAATAATAACAGGTCTGAAAATTAAAAGTCAAAAGTTAAAAATACTATGAAAGAAGTTTAAGAAGAATTTATATTTTGAAAATTTATTAAATAGGTTTTTTTACAAAAAACAATAAAAAAGTGTTTTTGAGTGCAAATTAACAAAATATTTAAATTAATTAAAATTGTATTAGTGGGTATTTGTGTTATTCAAATCATTTTTGACGAAGAAACTGTTAATCTATATTTCAGACTGTTCAAGAAAAACATTTTGTGAGAAGAAGTAAAACAAAACTAACTAAAAAAGACGACGTAAACAATATAATATGTTGTTTATGAAATATTCTTATTTAAAATAAAATGTAATGTATAAATGTTTAAAAAAAAAAATCAACCGAGTGAGGTAGCGATGATTGCACCTCACATTCGGGAGGTCTGGGATTTCATCCCAGGCCGGCCATTCTGAGAAGAATTTGTACGGTTTCTCATCTCATTTTGGCAAATGCCGGAATGGTTCCCAAAAAAGGCCCGTACCCCGCCAGGAAGGGAAAGATAGAACCCAGGCCTACCAATGAATACAGAGTCTTTTAAGAAGAACACGTCTTATGAGCCAGAGTCTGTCAAGTATTTGAAACTTGCCGTGCTAGTTTTGCGCTCAGCCACGAGGCAGCGCGCGCTGTCTACCCAGCCACTCCTCCCCCCCGACCAGCGCTACAGCCAACCCCGCCCTACTACAAGAGCAACGGGACCCAGGCCACGGCAACACCTCGTGTTTTCGGTACCGGTCTGCTGCACTAGAGGCGCTTCACAGCGGCGGGGCGCAAAACTCCAGCGCGCCAACTTCAAATAAGCGACAGAATTTTTAACACAGGACCTGTTCTTCTTATAAGAATCTGAATTCATTGGGCCTACCTTACCTGGTTTAAAGATTTCCCCATAAATTTAATATTTTGTTGTAAATTCCAATAAAACATTGTCACGGAATAAATATTATTATTATTATGTTCAGAGCTAGAGTCAACAACGATTGGAGGGTAAAAATTCTCAAATCGCTTTTGCGCCCGTTCGTCGTTCCCTCACCTTATCCTTATCCATTACTTATTCGCTTATTTTGAACATGCCTACTTTAAAAGGGGCTCCAATCACCTGCTTCCACCTGTTTCTTTCAAAATACCAATGTTAACTTTCAAATCTTGCCCTTCCTCAATGGATTATCCCAAATCAATGGCTCATTTCATAGAGCAAATAAAATCCTGATGTCCTTTATCCATAGTTATTCCAATGAGCAGAATGTCTTTACCACAAATATTTGACCAGTAATAATCGATCACAAATATGAATTAGTTTTGAATTTGATCGAACTATAGTTGTTCGTGATATAACAATGCTGCATACTGAAAGCGCAAAGGAATTTTTCGCTTTTTAAAATGAGCCATGAATCAAAAACTGACAATCCGGTTAGAAACAACGATAAGAATGTTAACATTGACCTCGCGGGCAAGACAAAATGTCTCGTTACTGAAGCCTTCCCTTAGGAGTTTTCATCGCCGGAAGTTGCCAGACGCCATCTTGGAGTCTGGTTCCATAAGATAAGGTCAATGCTAACTTTGAGACTCCGTTAATCCTTACCCGATCGTCACAAAACATTTGTTTGGGTGTCAAACAAGGGAATTACATTTTCAATTTTCTTCATTTGTGCATTACAATTTCTGAGTATATTTAATTTTCAATTGTATTACTGTTCAGTTACTCATTAATTTGTAAACAAGTTCTAAATTGTATTTACCAAGGGAAGACGACAATTTTAATTTGACACCAACGTTGAAGAAGACGATTAGGTGAGGAGTAACAGAGGCACAAAGTTAACATTGGTTTTGTTCTTGTGTATCTAGGCCAGTGACATTTTTTAAGTTTTAGCGAATTCCCCCTATAGGGAAGAAGCTATTACCGTAGTCGGCATGGTAAGATCTAGGCCCGGACCATGATAACCTTTCTTTTTGAGTCCCCAGATGCCAAAAACACCATTCGTTAAAAACTGTATATATATACATATATATATGTGTCCGTGAGCACGATAACTCTCGTAAAAATGATCTGATTTTGATGAAATTTGGTACAAACATTTAAATCAACATTCATGACTTTAAGTTCGAAAACCAGCCAGATCGCTCCATCGAAAGGGGTAGTTTTTGGGGGTTTTGTACCCCAAAAATGAGTTTTTTGAATGTTTTACAAATAATTTTTGAAATGGTAAAATTTTAGTTTTCACCATAGGATTCAGCTTAAAATAACACACAATTTGGTATTTTGATAACTCCTTTACGTCAATTGGTTACCGAGATATTGAAAGTGCTAAACACAGTACGTTGTCTAATGTTATTTTTATGGAGAATAAGAAAAATTGTATTTCTCGCTTATTTATCAACTTATCTTGACGAAACTTTGTATATTGCTTCATATAGTTATGGTCTATTTATATTTGCACAAAAAAACAATTTTTTCTGATGGTTCCCGTGGCAGCAAACCTGCGAACTCAGCCCCCATGTTATTCTTATGGAGGATAAGTAAAATGTTATCTCCGTTAATTATTAACATAAATGAATAAAACTTGGTATGTAGCTTTGCCTAGTTGAGTTATATTGATATTTGTATTAAAACCCCTTTTAGCGAATTTCCCCTATAGGGAAGAAGCTATTACCGTAGTCGGCATGGTAAGACCTAGGCCCGGGACCATGATAACTTTTCGTTTTGAGGTCCCCAGACCCCAAAAACACCATTCGTTCGAAACTGTATATATATATATATATATATATATAGATATATATATATATATATATATATATATAAATATATATATGTGTGTGTGTGTGTGTGTGTGTGTGTGTGTCCGTGAGCACGATAACTCTTGTAAAAATTATCCGATTTTGATGAAATTTGGTATAAACGTGTAAAGCAACATTTATGACTTTAAGTTCGAAAACCAGCAAGATCGCTCTATCCGAAGGGTTATTTTGGGGGGGTTTTGTACCCCAAAAATGGGTTTTTCGAATTTGTTATATATAATTTTGGAAATAGTCAAATTTTATTTTTTCCCATTGGATTCAGCTTACAAAAACACACAATTTGGTATTTTGATAATTTCTCTACGTCAATTGGTTACCGAGATATTGAAAGTGCTAAGCACAGTACGTTGTCTAATGTTATTCTTAAGGAGAAAAATAAAAATTTTATATCTCACTTATTTATGAACCTATACTGACGAAACTTGGTATACGGCTTCATCTGGTTGTGGACCATTGCTCAAAAAGACACTTTTTTACCCAAGGCTCCCGTAGCAGCAAACCTGCGTACTCAGCCCCATGTTATTCTTATGGAGAATAAGTAACGTGTTATCTGCCTTCATTATGAAAATAAATTAATGAAATTTGGTATTAGGCTTTACCTACATGAGTTATATTGATATTTGTATAAAATCCCATTTTTTGGGTTCCTTGCTTCAGCAAACCTGCATACTCAGCTGCCATGTTATTCTTATGGAGAATAATTAAAATGTCATAAATCGTTTATTTATGAATGTATATTGATGAAACTTGGTATGTGGCTTTATGTGGTATTAAGATACGTATATGTGCATTGGAAATTCGCTGAGTACGCAGGTTTGCTGCTACGGGGGTATTTTGTTCTTGTTTCAGCAAACCTGCTTACTTAGCCGCCATGATATTCTTATGGAGAATAATTAAAATGTCATAAATCGTTTCTTTGTGAATGTATATTGATGAAACTTGGTATATGGCTTTATGTGGTATTAAGATACATATCAATGCATTGTAAATTCGCTGAGTACGCAGGTTTGCTGCTACGGGGGTTTTGATAGGTTATGGAACAAAAATCTGAGATGGCGTACGGCAACTTCCTGTGAATATTCTTAATTCCTTCCACATCATCCACTTACTACTTACTAGTGATGTTGGTGTCCGGCCTCGGCGTCGGTCGAGTGGCGTTCCTGCAGACGTAGGCGTAATCTGGACAACAATCATCGTTATGAGGGCGGTCGCAGAACTGATCACAGTAGCAGAGGGTCCCCATGATGGGCACTGAGCAGGCATCCTCTCTGGCGGCGCAGCACGGCGTCCTCCTGACCTCGCAGAACCGCCCGGGGATGTCCGAGAGGTCGCTGAGGGCGGAGACCCGCAGCACGGCGAGAGCGAAGACCAGGATCACCGCCTGGAACAAGATGTGGCAGTTAGGTGTGGGTAGTTCAATAAGGGTAGGCAGGTTATGTAGCCCATTCTACACTCATCATTCATTCATAGTCATCTTAAAATACGCCCTAGTTGCGTAGGCGTCTTATACAGGGATGAAGTGGTCATCTTGGGTGAATTTTGATGTCACGACGATTCTTGTGGAAACAAATGTTTCCCAAAAATGTCCCCCCTTTGTTGCCAACAGATTTTAAATTCAACCACAATTTTGTTTCCCACAAGACGTGGAAAGTTTAAAGGGAGTTGCCGACATTTGTTTGCAATAAAATCAGTTTGCACATGACAACTGCAATTAAAGTTTTAGTTTAAACATTTTTTACCTGTCCCTCTTTGGCCTTACAGGGGAAGCATGTAGAAAACCCACTTGTTTCGTGAATAGGGCCCACTCTTAAATCAGCTAGGACTGTCCTTGCTATAATAAGTTTATCCTATACTCTAATATGAGTAAGGTTTGCTTGCTTGCGACACTGATCTCAAAAACGGCTCCAACGATTTCCTTCAAATGTTGGAAATAACTAATTTCTGGGATAAAAATAAGTTCTTGACAGGCCTCATCCTCCGTAAAAATCAAATAATGTAAAAAAAAATAAAATGAAAAGGCAAAAAAAATAACATTGGGCTTATGGAGTTTCAAATCAAAACAAAACAATTGTAACAGATGTTCATAATCAACCAGGGAACTGTCAAAGTAAAGTGCGATGCACGAGTGAAAAACCAGGCCGTCCATAAGACTAATGTTAATTTTAACATTGGGCTTATGGACAGCCTGGTTTTTCACTCGTGCAACGCACTTACTCATGTTTTTTATGATTATTAACATGTGGTTTCCCGAGAGCAGAGATTAAAAGATTTGAGTTAAGATTACATATATAGAGTAGTAAAATAAACCAAAGGGATGTTTGTTTTGTTGAGCTAAACACATTAATAAACAGAAGTGTGAAGTTTTTAGTAAAACTATCTGAGAAAATTCTAAAAACCTTTTTCCCATAAGATTAACATGGGGCACGTTTTTTTTGGATTTTCTCCACAACCACTTAACCTAGGTTAATGATTCAAAATACTACATTATTTGTTTTTTAAGCTCTATAAAATGGCTATAACCAAAATTGAGTGTTTTTAACATTTTGGGGTCAAATTTGCAAAAAACCAATTTTTGGAAAATTGTAAACCCCCATAAAACCCCCTTCCCATAGTGCGATCGATCTGGTTTTCGAACTTAAAGTCATAAATGCTACTCTCCACATTTTTGCCAAATTTCATCAAAATCGGGTGTTTCTTTCAAAAGTTATCGCGGTAACGGACACACACACACACACATATATATATATATATATATATATATACACACATATATGTAAATTTGAACGAATAGTGTTTTTGGCATCTGGGGACCTCAAAACGAAAAGTTGTCATGGTCTCGGGCTTAAGTCTTACCATGCCACCTACGGTAATAGCTTCTTCCCTATAGGGGAAATTCGCTAAAAATCAGGGATAGTAAGCGTCTTCAAAATTCTCTTTTCCGAAAGTATAAATTCTGTTATAATATATTGATGCGTGAATTTGAAGTAAACTATGTAAAGACTATAGTTTAACACCGTCACTAACTGTGAGTGTGTACATCACATGAATATTAGATAAGTCTGGTCAAATCTTGTTACGAAATAACAACTATCATCACCTACCGAAATCAGGTTGACGAGTGTCTGCTGACAATTGTACGAACACTGCAAGAGATTTTACACGAAGTTTAAAGCAATTCTAGGAACCCGTGGTGAACGGGAGAGAGGATTCTCAGTTGGTGAGCTGATGCAGAGATTGCTGACGTGGCTATGACGCCCACGACCGTGCTGAGGGACACGGCGTCAGCACAGCCCAGCCTCAGCACGACGTCGCGTCGCCTGCACGGGCGTGCCATGTACTGTCTGATCCTGATGTGGTTGGCAGTCCCGCATGTACTTGTGTTGTAATTCCATTCCTGATGTGAATGACAGTCACGCGTACACTTGTACTGGTCGTTCTTGATGTTGTTGGCAATTCCCCGTACACTTGAATTGTACTCTTCGATTCTGATGTAGTTAACAGTCCCGCGTAAACTTGTATTGTACTGTTTGATTGTGATATATTAGGCAGTCCGGCGTACACATGTATGGTTCGTTTCTGATGGTGTTGGCGATAGCGCAAAACATAGACCTACTTATATTGCATTTTTAGTTCCTGATGTGGTTGGCAGTACCGCATACACTTGTGCTGGTCGTTCCTGATGTTTTTGACAATCCCTCTACACTTCGATCGTGATGTGGTTGGCAATGCTAACGCTGAAGTGATTGAAAGATAAATTTGATCTTTTATTTAGAACACTCTTGATGAATAGAGGGAATACTCCACGTTATGCAAGAGTGGTGACCAAAGCTGCGTTTGAAGTTGCAGAGCACAGTATTTGAGAAAAGCTGTATTTACAATTGATGGTATTGGAGTACACAAAATGCCCAGATCATGATCTGAATTCTTTTTAAAATCTTGATTCTATAAAAAAATTTTATTGAGGTTTAAAAAGCTGGATGATTTTAGAACTATGGAACTCACAAAAGGTAATTTAACGTTAGTTTAGTTTATATCCTCGGAGAAAGAACCTGACCCTGTAAAACGAATAAATAAAACTACAAATTAAATTTATAGTATATCATCCCCCTAAACTATTCAAATTGTGTTATTCAGAAAAAATATTAAGTTTTCATGGCACTATTTTGTCACACCCTCCTCAACAAGTAAAATTGTAAAAATTATATATCCTTCAACTTTTTCAATAGCGAAGGAATTTATTTATGTTAGTAAATTATAAAAAAGTAAAAAACTCATAGAAATGATAGCTACCCCAAAGTAAAGGAAGTGTGACCTACGCAAATTAACAGTCGAAAGTGCATGTAACTGCGTGTCTAAAGATGAAAGAACGGAATGCTGTAACAATACAGTCAAGGGTGCCAACTGCTTCACTATTTGCGGCCATGACTTTGACCCAGTGTTACCAATTGCATTACTTTCGCCAAACAAAAATGTATCGTCTTCTGCAGTTCGCAATGGTGTAATATACGGTACAAGCTTAAACAACGAAGTGACTACGTACACGTCCGATGTAAGCCGCTACCGCCTATGTTAGGTTAGGTTAGGTTAGGTTAGAAGGTTTTCGTTATGTGTCACTGGTTCTCAATCTAAATCAAAGGAAAAGTAACGTACGGTGCATTATTTGGAACGGACGTGAACAGTAGCGGCTCACGTCGGACGTGTACGTAGCCTCTGCCTTTAAACAATTAGCATGGGCGAATCATTGAATTTAAATAAATAGTTGTCCTGTTGTTCGAATCCGAGCAAGTTCTTACCCAACGAAAGGTTATTTACGTTGTAAACAAACACAACAAACCATATGATATTAAAACCACTGAGCTCTATTTTATCTGGAGTCACTACTCTTTGACTAAATATTTCCCAAAAGCGTGCCGTCTAGTTCAGCTTTTTACTTTGTTATGTTGTCACATTGGCAATAGCTGGACCAATCAAATTTGATTGAGTTGACGCTGTCAAAAGGTCGCCGACCAGTTGTCTACTGTAGTGTTAAGATTGACAACAACAGTTAACATTGACATTGGATTTGAATTTAATATTGGAATCATCCATTTTTATTAATGTTATTATGTTGAGTACCTGGGGGCCGAGCTTTGATCGGATGAAGGCCAGTCAGTTTGTTTAGATGACTCGGAGTAATATTTCACCACTTCCCCCTACTGATAATCAGATTTGTATAACTCATTTGCTCTTTTATACAGTTTTAAGGTCACTCCAGTTGTTATTTATAGCTCAATGTCCCTTTGATTTATTTTAATACTCTTTATATGTAATCTTCACTCAAATATTTTAATCTCTGCTCTCAGGAAACCATATGTTAATATAAACAACATCAGTATTACTTTGACAGTTCCCTGGTTGATTATGAACAGCTGTTACAATTCTTTTGTTTTGATTTGAAACTCCATAAGCCCAATATTAATTTTGTTAACTTTTCATTTTAGTTGTTTTACATTATTTGATTTTTTCTGGGGATGAGGCCTGTCTAGAACTTATTTTTATCCCAGAAATTAGTTATTTCCAACATTTGAAGGAAATCGTTGGAGCCGTTTTTGAGATCCGTGTCGCAAGCAAGCAAGCAAACCTTACTCATATTAGAGTATAGGATTTATCTGGAGATATTTAACTGCAGAATGCAGCTCACATATGTTGTCCGTTCCACAGACCGCAGAGAATGGTCTCTGTGCACAGGCGAACAACTCGAGCAGTCTCCATCATCTATATATTAAAACACTAGGGGTTTTTTTATTCACAGTCATAACTCGATAACGTTCGGACGGATTTTAACGTTTCAGGTGCCAAATTAAAGGTGTTTTTACGAAGATTTGCCAATACGAAAAGAATTCTAAGAAAAGACATCACATTAACACAGTAAAGGACTGAATTTTCAAAACAGTGGCGGGAGTGGCGCTATCCGACGGCGGAAGTCTAAACTATGTGTTGGTTGAAAGTACGTTGTTATCACCCGTTTTAATATCAGATTTTTTGTTATATTTGTTTATAACTGAAGAAACCTTCAGTTTCGTTGCGTACAAACTTGCTCGGATTCGAGCAACAGGACAACTAGTCTTACTAAAAACAGAAGGCGGTTTTTGTGAGAAGGCTACTGGCGAAACCATTATGTCTTGGATGATTGGCATGTGTTATTCGAAAGCATTTATTGTCTAGATGTGCCTTTTGAGGTTTGGAAAATATTCAGGGTTTTATCCCCTGGGCTTTAAATATGAAAAAGTTCATCTTATGGTATAACAGAAATCAATTTAATTGAACATTGACATCAGATTTTGATACTAACACAACAAAAAGTGCAGCTATTTAAAGCTAACTTCTGGATTGACAACACAATTTCAAACAAATATAACCGTATATGAGCTGGATAACCCCAGAAGGAAATACGTATTTGCTTGAATTTGAAGAATAAACTTTGACAAATATTTGTATTGAGAGACAAAATTTAAAAAAATTGTCTCACCTCAATAAAACCTGAAATCTATCATTGAGTCTGTACATTAATTATAACATATAATCAGTCAGTCGATCGTCGTAATCCCTTCAGCTTTATACAACCTCGATTTAGCATGGTTAGATAAGAATTTAAACAGTAATTCAGTTACATGAACGTGGGGATATACATCGTCATATAACAAACCCCTTGAGCCCAATGCAATGGCTGTGATACAATTATCAATACAAATTTCATTTAATCCATGTATTGCCGAAATGTAGATTATTAAAGACAGATCTCTTATCGCAATACCTTGATCTCTAAATGCTAATATTTGTTAACTTTAAACATTAAAAACGTTGCGTGTCGTTTTATTGCGTCATAGTGAACCAGTGAACCCTGGTTGTGAGTTTTTACGGACATTCTGAGGAAAAATATGTAATCAAATACAGTATATTAACCCTAGTAAATGACTTATTATGAACTTTATGTTGACAACCGAATCCAAAAGCTCGAATAAGAGCAATTTGTTTCGATTACCCAGTTCAAATAAGGTTCTATTAGTTGATATTGTGACATCATTCCAGAAGTTAGCTTAAAATAGCTGTTCTTGATTTTGTACTGTGTTGTGTCAGTATCAACAGCTGTTAAATGTTAAAATATATTTGAACTATGTTCTTTAATCAGATTGAAATTGGAATTTTGAAAGCTCAGTGGGCAGAGCCCTTTAGCATGTTTTATAAAATCCCAAAAGACACATCAGGACGTAAAGGTTTTTCAAAAAACACATTAATAATGATTTAAGACATAGTAGTTTCGTCGGTAGCCTTTCAAAAAAAGTCGACTTATTCTTGTTTTCTAAATAGATAATTAAACTACTTTAACCATCCCATAATACCCACAATAAGCACAAATTTTAAATTAACCTATTCCCTAGAAAATGTGTTTTTTTATGAAGGCCACGATCGGTCGTATTGGATTGATTCTCCATAAGCGCAATGCTAACTAAACATCTATTTAGAACCCACATTTTTATTTAATTTTCAATCTGATTTAGGTAATTTTTTTACTACTCAAAATAAAGCAAAGAGTGATTTTTGCGAGGAAAAATTCGTATAAGTGTTACAGATTACCAGAAAATAATTGTCAAACTTAAAAAAAATTACACATTTTATTAAATATTATAATTAATTTTCAAAATAGCTTCCACAATAATCAGCCGCGATAAGAATATCTTTCAATTGATACCAAAATCAAAATTTTACCTCAAGAGATAAGCAAAAAATTGGGGTCTGAACTTAACATTATTCTAATGGGCGATAAAACCAATATGGCCGGCAGGGTAGCCGGCTCTTGAGTATGACATTTACACGTCAAAGGCAACTCCCTTAAGATGGAACTTTTACCAAGTCAAATATAAATTATTCGTAATGAAATATTCTTAGAGAGGGTAAAACCAAAGACTTATATGTACGTATCAGCTAGGAATAAATATGGCTATCAGTGTTGTGGGATTAGTGAGCAAAGCGGGGGCCGAGCTTTGCAACATTCGTTTACCATAGATTAAAGACTAAAGCTTGTACAGTACTACTAACCTGGGGCGGGCATCGAGGTTGAAATGCATGAAAGACTCCCCACAATAGAGCATAACATGTTTATCTCGAGTTAAAGCTTCACTGACCACAATAAACGGAATGAGTAAATAAAGCTATAAAATTTGTAAACAAAGAAAGGTCATTTGCTCCAACCGAAGTTTTACTACTTCCGTCCGTGACCTATTGTTGAGGCGGCGAGGCTCTGCTCCAAGTTTTTGGAAAACCACGATTTTAAGGAAAAAATAAATACCTTATGTAATAAACTCCAAAGAAGTGAGTAGGAGCAAAATCGAGGAGCATTCAAAAACGGAAAGCGAATAGCATTTAAATTTATCGTGAAAGCAAGGGGAGGTAATTATGAGGGTGGAGCCAAAAAAAAAAAACTAAATGCACTTGAAAACTTTAAATGTTGAATTTTGGTTCGTTGTTTCTTATAATGTAACAGTGTTAAATTGTAATTGGTCTCCTGGGAGATAAACGAAGCCAAAGGGAGGCTTGAGCCGTGCCCCCCGCAAAAAAAAAAAAAACATAACAAAAGAAACTGGAAACTTTGAATGACTTTTACACAGGTACGAATTTGTAAAATGATGTTTCTCACAAGATATTTAAAAAAAAAACATGGAAATATAGAAACAACAAAACTTCAAATATATAAACGAAATATGAATTGCAATTAAGACTGAATTTTCCAAAAGTTAAGCAGCCATCAGAGGATTGAACCTTTTATTTCGTACAAAAAACAGAAATCTATACAAACTGGAAATATGCTTTACTATAAACATGGGAGTATCCAGTATATCAGGGGGTGTAACATTTTGTACACTTGGCGTGTAGGGTTTTGAGTCCGGCAGCCCATCGGTAATATGACTCATAGAAAGATTCGGAAGAAAATTATGTTAACAATTACATCGAATTTTTTAGCAACTATTTGCAATTTAGTGGTAATTCCAGTCAGAAATTAAAAATGTTTTGTAGTTTTAAAGACCAATCTGAGTAACGTCACCTAACTTAAATATAAGGGATTTATTTGTATCATATAAACCCATATAACTCAAACACTCACTGTGATTTAAAACAACTTTACCTTTTATTTGTCCATTAGTGTAAGAGGCTGAAGGTGATGAAGGTTTTTTGGAAATATTGTAGAAAGGAGAAGATATTTTGAAATAAAATTGTCTAAAAATCTCTCGATATACGAAAACCTACTGGAAGAACTCTTGAAGGCATAGTGTCAGCTATGTAACCTTTAGCTTTTCTCTGATTGGCCAGCATTTCAAAGCAGTTTAAAGCAAACTTTCAACTGATTCCAAAAGCAAATTAGTTCTTTTCATCTCCATAGAGAAGTGTTTTAGTTGAGAAACCGTCACAGTTAATATATTCAACAGCACAGCACGCGGGTTTAAACAATACCTCGCATTTGCATTGAAGCACGTGTTTAGAACTGACCCAAATCCAGTTTTGTTTGCAGCTCAACGACTCGCGGCCAATTAAGAAGACAGCAACGAGCGTTTAATTGTAACTGGTGTCAACTTTGGCGTCACCGCCTCTAAAATCGCGTCGCCGCTCGACAATACATCACAATCAGCTGATGCGGTTAAATCATATGATTTACAATCAGCTGACGTCTCGGCTGACATCATGGCAGTATTTCTGGCGGGAAACGTGTTCCCGCGTCTATGTCAGTCGCCCGGTCTATTATTAGGAGGTTATGTTTTTAGTGGAGCTGTTATAAATTCTTTATAGGTGTCTTCCCTCCCCACTGTTCAAGTATTTACAGTATTTATTACCTGTTATTTTTAAACATTCCATTGAGGGCGTATCCCAAATGTGCTATGCTGAGTTGTGTTTCCGTTCTCATTCAATGTTGGCGCAGGTATTTAATCAATAGCTTTAAAAAATGTAGGCCTACTTCAGGTTAATGTTCTGTTTTCATCTCAATCATTCATTGCATGCTAAGATAGAAATTAATGTTTTTGTCAATAGGTTAATAAGGGTTTTTACTCTACCTATAATATTCTATTTGTAATTGTAATTGAAATTTTTCCTTCGTCATCATTTAATTAAATAATAAACTATAATAGGTGTACAATTATTCCTTACTTATAAGGAAAATCAGAACACATCTTAATGGTGATTCATGAAAAAGGCAAGGCCTGATTGCATAAGGTTTCATTCAAATGCCTTCAGAATGCGATAAATTTGAACGATTTAGTTGAAGTACCACTAAAATGTCTACCAATGCCAAAACTAATTTTATGGGAGAACAAAATAAATTTGTTTTTAAGATCACTTTTTTATAGTGAATTAAATCATAGCAATATCGAGCCATCGCGAAATTTTACACTTTAAACTTTTTCTCAAATTTGAAGTAGACCTTTGGAGGCGTGGAGTTATTTGATGGCAGACTTGCTAACTCGAGTTGATTTTCTTATAACTATAAACATTGGAGTCGGGTATAGGACATAGTAATTTCATTTCAATTAGCCAATTACTCATCAATTTAGTCGGTATACATGTATGGATAGTAAATAAATGCAAAACAACACAAAGTAAACAAATCTAAGATCGTAACGTCTAGTCTGAGACCCATACACCATATACTTGACTGAAAGGAATCTATGAGAAAAATAGAGGAGAACTATTAATTTGTTGATACGTCCTCTCCAAAGCCCATAAATTAAATTATCAAAAGACAACTTAACAACAGATAATATAAAGCTCAAAAGAAATGGTTAGTCATTTGTGAAAGATGAGTACATGAAACATGAAAGCTACTTCAGCAAAGAATGCATTCTGGTCTGCCAAAACCTGCTATTTGCAGCCGTGACTTTGACCTACATAACGACTGCAACACTTTCGCCAAACAATTAGCTATAAAGTGCAGCTAATCGCAGCAGCCCACGCGCTTGCGCAAACAAATCTTCCACGCTGAATAGTTGGAACTCCGGAACCGACAATGTGTTCATTAACGCACTCATTTAGTATTCTGAGAACTTCCAAATGCACTTTGGATGAAGTGTTGGTAAATTAATCGGACCATTACAGGAGTTCGCGAAGTTGAATGTGCAGTTCTCATGAGCTAGATGCTTAATTAGACCTTTATAACCTCTATAGGGTTAAAAAACGTAAATAAATAATGAATTTCCTTTGGAAAAGTGCTATTAGCATAACCTGCACGGTGAGACTTAAGCCCGGGACCAACATAGAAGTTCCTAACGTGACCCCCTGAACACGTTTTGAGGGGTCTTTAAAAAATTTACATACATATATATATATTTATATATATATACATATATTTATATATATATGTGTGTGTGTGTGTGTGTGTGTGTGTGTGTGTGTGTGTGTGTGTGTGTGTGTGTGTGTGTGTGTGTGTGTGTGTGTGTGTGTGTGTGTGTGTGTGAGTTAGCAGTCTAGCGGTCGCAATTTTTGTCCGATTTACTTATAATTTGGTAGAGACATTCCTATATCAGTTGGACAGGTTCGTTGGGAAAAACAATCGGAAAACTCTATCACCTTTTTTTGGGGATTTAAGTTTTCAAATTTTGAGTTTTTGGGTCCAAAAAGGGTCAGAAAAGCCCCAAATGCACACTTATTGTACATTACCTTATTTTACGTTAAAAGCCAAAGATTTTAAGCCCTTCCTCATCATTCTAGCATAAGTACTTACCGAGATATTAAAGAAATTGTTAATTGCCAAAATACAGTACGTTGTCTTATGGGGATTTTACTCTGGAAAAGGCTGTTTTTCATATCTTAATATCGTTTTATCACCCCCATATCCCTATAATAACTTATTATCCTGACAATACCTCCTTCTAACTTTATAATGTACAACATTGGCATACTATTAGTGAATTTAAATATAACCAGGAGCATCAAAACGGCCAAAATATAAAATTTTTCAATTTTCAAAAAAATGCTACCAGTACTGGTTTAAACCCGTTATTTGATATTTTTAAGGTTTTAATGCGGAAATTCACTTCCCTCACGTCAGCGTGCTGCGTGCGATCTCGTTTATTATTTTGATAGTCATTCAAAAACCAAGGAACAATTTCTTCAAATGTATGTTTTAAAATGTGTATAAATAAGTATGTATACAATTTGAAACTTAAATGTTATACCATAAAATTTTGAAATGCAAAGATTACATTTTGCAGACTTGTTACAGTTGTTAAGGTGGCATTTTCGTAAACAAGTTAAAACATATTTATATTAGTTTAAACATTACGGGCGTCCCTGTATCCATATATAAAGCCAAACCGTATCAGGGACTTTTGAGAAAGCCATGAGGCTGAGACCCGTACTCCATATACTTGACTGAAAGGTATATATGAGAAATATAGAGGAGAACTATTAATTTGTTGATACGTCCTCTCCAAAGCCAATAAATTAAATTATAAAGTTAAAACACATATTTTAATATTGCAATTTCATTAGCTATGTGGTTTGATATTAGGTGAACAAGTAAAGCTGTTGGACAAACCTATGCAATACAATGCTACAACTATTGCGTTAATACACGCGCATAGTGATAGTGATGGTTGGGGTCCGATATCAATATCATTCCTTTTTTGGAATATATCGCTTGACCTGAGAATCCTGAGGTAAATTAGAGGTCTGAAAATCGACCCGAATCTGCGGTTCTCATTGGCATTCCCCTGGTCACCAATGGCTTCCTTAACGCAACGGTTTCTAAACTATAACCTGAATAGTTACGATACTATCTTAGTCGAGTTTGGTTGAAGTAAGCTGAGCAAATATTCTGTATATGTATTTTTAAAACAACGTACTGGGCTAAATTTCCAAGAAAATCTACCAGAGAGGAATTCTCAGTATAGTTTGTATAGTTTTAGATGTTAATCCTATACTCTAATATGAGTAAGGTTTGCTTGATTACTTGCTTGCTTGCGACACTGATCCCAAAAACGGCTCCAACGATTTTCTTCAAATGTGCTAAGTAACTAATTTCTGGGATAAAATTAAGTTCTTGGCAGGCCTCATCCCCAGGAAATATCAAATAATATAAAAAAACAAAAATGAAAAGTTAAAAAAATTAACATTGGGCTTATGGAGTTTCAAATCAAAACAAAAGAATTGTAACAGCTGTTCATAATCAACCAGGGAACTGTCAAAGTAATACTCATGTTGTATATAATTATAACATGTGGTTTCCTGAGAGCAGAGATTAAAAGATTTGAGTGAAGATTGCATAAATATAGTAGTAAAATAAATCAAAGGGACATTGAGCTATAAATAACAACTGGATGGACCTTAAAAATGTAGGAAAAGAGGCAAATGAGTTATACAAATCTGATTATCAGTAGGGGGAAGTGGTGAAATATTACTCCGGGTCATCTAAACAAACTGACTGACCTTCCCCTGAGCAAAGCTTGGCCCCCCAGGTACTTTGAATAATATATGATATAATTTGTGAAATTAGGAATAATATAATCTTTTGGTGGAATTTAAACACATAATTTTTAATTTGTTAAAGATATTAATTTTCTAAGAAATTACCAATGACCAATTTCATGGAGCACAATTTCGATATCACAGATAATAATTGTTCCATACAATTATAAAATATTCAATATTTGCAGATTTTTTAAGGGTTAAATTTGTTAATATCAAAATTCTGCTTACTGAAATCACTAGTATTTTTTTCTCTAAACAATTTTCCATAAATCAACAACTTCGGATATTTTTTAAGTTTCATTTTTTAATTTGTCTAAGATGTAAGTTGCCAAAGAAAAAGGTTAAGACTCCACATTAATAGGATAAGAACTTTGGTTTTACGATTATATATTAGTATACTTTCTCACAACCATCTTTATTGGTCTACAACCATCTGAATTAGGGTTTGTTCATGTAGCCTACAATAAAATATTTTGATTATTATTCTCGATTTGACATTTTATTCCTCGGGCGTTTGTACACATTACATACAAAACTAGCTGTTACCCGGCAGACGTTGTCATGCCTTTGACTATTACCAACTAAAACCAATATCACCAAGATCACCTGTTCAATTAAACATGCCATTAGCCTTTACGTGAACAACAATATCTTTCCATAAGGTTTATATGGGAACCCTTTTGGGCATCTTGGGAGGAACCCAATTGAGTTAGGACGAAATGGATGGCTTAAAAACCTTCTCCGTGAAATTGTACATATATATACCAAGTTTCATGACAAACAGTCCAACGATGTCCGAGTCTATAAACTTCAAATATATATAAAATCCAACATTCTTTGTTATAAATATATATTTATAAAAACATGGAATAAATTAAAAAGTGCACATCTTGATACACGTGTTGCAAATAAAAAATAAGGAAATTAAACATTCATACACAATAAATCGATAACCTTAAAATATCACAGAGGCCTTGACACGAAGCTAATTCTATCATATTGAATTAATCATCTGTTTATAATCACTCTATTTACTGCCAAGTTTGACTGACCCGCGACGAACTTATTTTTACCGCTTATGATTATCATTGGCCTTGCACTCTCATTGCACTCTTACATTAATCTTGCATCCGGATTACAAAATCTAACTAAGAATACTCGTTCTATAATCAATCTTCCTACATAATATGTTTTATTGCTATATGTAAGACCCTGTCCTATTCAGATCTACGAGATGTATAATTTTTTTACGCTATAAAAAGAAAAAAGAACAATCCAGTCACAGGCGTGGTTTTTCTAAAAGTAAGAGGTTGGATGAGGGTTCAGAGGGGGGGGGGGTGCAGAACAAAATTCCAAGCCCCAACTATATACACTAAGTTAGCGGGGTTTGAATAATTAATGGTCTTCTACGATAATTATTGGCATCAGAGATATTGGATACTTTAAAACAACTGATTTCAGTTTGAGGATGAATAATATAATACTGCAGTTTAAATTACAAGTTCAACACTTTTAATCTATACTAAAAGTTCGTGTGTGGTCATAAATACGTTTCCAGATTATTTCGAACCCGGTTCCTCAAAACTGCTTCCGCGTCAACACGTCGTTGGGGAATCAAAATATACTTTTCCCCGACCACAGGGCTCCACCCCACTGGTTTTTTCTATCACTTTTTGACGTCAAATTTTGATGGATGATGGTTCGTTGGATTTATTTCACAAACCCTTAAAATTTACGTCTTAAAAGATACGTCCTGCGGCCTCCAACATTACAGCTCCGTCCCACTGGCTGTATTATCTTTATTTTTTTTGCATGATTTTAGCTAATTTTCTTTGATCAGATACGATAGATACTTGTTTAACGCCAAACTTAGGGCTCCACCTCACTGGCCTTAAACGTTGCCATGATATCCTTAAAGGGGAAATATGTTTCTTGAAGCGACGGTGGGCTAAAATATCTAGGTAATAAATAATACAGTACTGTATTTTTTTTAAGTTAAACAAATTTTACTATTTGTATCAGCTCTCTCCCCCCACCCCTTCCCCATCACCACGACTACACAATAATTATTCTTCTTTGCTAGCGCGTCAGCCAATACAATTCACCTAATTGCCACGTCAGCCACCAAGTTAAAACAATCACACTATAGAGTACGCAATGCTCGACTCCTAGCCCCTTTTTCTCAGTTTATTTATTAACCCGACCAATGACAAGGAGTAAATGGAGTCCGCGATCGTGGCCGCCAACTAACGGTAGACCCTTCGTTCATTCATCACCAGCCAATAGCGTCAGTTCGGGTTCTGCAACCTCATAGAATTATTGGTCGTTTGCATGGCACTTTCTCTTTTCCTTAGAAACGGGTTTAGTCCTGAAGTCATTTTCCATCTGTTATGCTGAATTTTGTTAACTTTTCATTTTAGTTTTTTTACATTATTTGGTTTTTCCTGGGGATGAGGCCTACTTATTTTATCCCAGAAATTAGTTATTTCGAACATTTTAAGGTAATCGTTGGAGCCGTTTTTGAGATCAGTGTCGCAAGCAAACCTTACTCATATTAGAGTATAGGATAGGGTTTATTTGTTTGATTCACTTTGTCGACTCGTTCAATTTCATCGAGTGGTTCTTTGCCTCACCAAAATTTGGCGGAAAATGTGGCTCGCAATTTGATCATTAGGGTTGTCTCCAGTATTACCAATGGACCTCCTTGCACGAAATCCTATAGAGCCTACTCTAACATGAGTAAGGTTTGTTTTCTTGCGTCCGTGCCATGGTGCGTGCTTGCTTGCAACTCTGATCTCTAAAATGGCTCGACGATTTCCTTTAAATGTTGGAAATGTCTGGTATAATAATAAGTTCTAGACAGGTCTCATCCCCGGAACAAAATAATGTAAAAAAAATAAAATTAAAAGTAACAAAAATTAACATTGGGCTTATGGAGATTAAAATAAAAAAAAATTGTAACAGCCGTTCATAATCAACTAGGGAACTGTCAAAGTAATACTCGTGTTGTTTATAATCAAATTCATAAAAGAGGCAAATGAGCTATTAATACCCCCGTCGCAGCAAACCTGCATACTCAGCGAATTTCCAATGAATATATAACATAACACATTAAAACACTTAACAGGATTCATAAGAAATATATTCACAAGCAAGCGATATTTGAAATATTAATTATTCTCCATAAGAATAACATTGGGGATGAGTATGCAGGTTTGCTGCAACAAGGCAACAAAATAATGGGTTTTTATGCAAATATCAATAGAACTCATCTTAGTGAAGTCACATACCAAGTTTCATCCATATACATTCATAAATAAGCGAAATATAACATTTCAAGTATTTTCCATAAGAATAACATGGGGGCCGAGTACCTAGGTTTGCTGCTACAGGAACCACAGGTGAAAAATTTTTTTTGTGCAAACAACAATAAACCATAACCAGATCAAGCCATATACCAAATTTCGCCAGTTTATGTTCATAAATAAGCGAGATATACAATTTTTATTTTTCTCCATAAGAATAACATTAGACAACGTACTGTGTTTAGCACTTTCAATATCTCGGTAACCAATTGACGTAGAGCAATGATCAAAATACCAAATTGTTTGTTTTGTTAAGCTGAATTCAATGGTATAAATTACAATTTGATTTAAATTAAAATTACATGTGAAAACTCAAAAAAACACATTTTTGGAGTAGATGTGAATTGGCAAAGAGGCATCACTTCCGGCGTTTTTTTCCCATGTTATTCTTATGGGGAGCCGTTTTTGAGCCGACGCCAGCTCCCGCCCTACACAAGTTTCCTTGTTAGCCTATACTATTGTCCAACCCTTGCCTATATTAAATATATTTTCCCAATCCCCATCCCTCCTCTATATTTTTTAAAATTAATTTTCAAATTCAGGCTAAAAAACTATCTTTGGTGTTTATGGTCCGATTTGTCTGCAATTTGGATATGTTATTGTCCTAGGCAAGTGTTTTATAAATTCCACTTACATTTCCCAAATTCACTATAACGGTCAAATTAAAAAATATTTTTTGAAAAATACTATAGTGCCAATTGCCACCTTCTTTATTAACTGTCCGATTTGTCTTCAATTTGGATATGTTATTGTCCTAGGCAAGTGGTTTAATAAATTCCACTTACATATCCCAAATTCACTATTACAGTCAAATTAAAAATTATTTTTGAAAAATACTGCCAACTGCCAACTTTTTTATTAAATGTCCGATTTGTCTGCAATTTGGATATGTTATTGTCCTAGGCAAGTGTTTTAATAAATTTCACTTACATATCCCAAATTCACCATCACGGTCAAATTAAAAAATATTTTTGAAAAATACTGCCAATTACCGCCTTCTTTATTAACTGTCCGATTTGTTTAAAACTTGGATATGTTATTGTCGTAGGCAAGTGTTTTAATAAATTACACTTACATATCCCAAATTCACTATTACGGTCAAATTAAAAAATATTTTTGAAAAATACAGCCAATTGCCAACTTCTTTATTTACTGTCCGATTTGTCTGCAATTTGGATATGTTATTGTCGTAGGCTAGTGTATATGCACCATCCACATTTTACAAATATTACGGTCAAATTAAATAATATTTTTGAAAAATACTGCCAATTGCCACCTTCTTTATTAAATGTCTGATTTGTCTTCAATTTGGATATGTTATTGTCCTAGGCAACTGGTTTAATAAATTCCACCTACATATCCCAAATTCACTATTACAGTCAAATTAAAAATTATTTTTGAAAAATACTGCCAATTGCCAACTTCTTTATTAAATGTCCGATTTGTCTGCAATTTGGATATGTTATTGTCCTAGGCAAGTGTTTTAATAAATTTCACTTACATATCCCAAATTAACCATCACGGCCAAATTAAAAAATATTTTTGAAAAATACTGCCAATTGCCAACTTCTTTATTTACTGTCCGATTTATTTAAAATTTGGATATGTTATTGTTGTAGGCTAGTGTATATGCACCATCCACATTTTACAAATATTACAGTCAAATTAAAAATTATTTTTGAAAAATACTGCCAATTGCCAACTTCTTTATTAAATGTCCGATTTGTTTAAAATTTAGATATGTTATTGTTGTAGGCTAGTGTATATGCACCATCCACATTTCCCAAATTCACTATTACAGTCAAATTAAAAAATATTTTTGAAAAATACCGCCAATTGCCAACTTCTTTATTTACTGTCCGATTTGTTTAAAATTTGGATATGTTATTGTTGTGGGCTAATGTATATGCACCATCCACATTTTACAAATATTGCGGTTAAATTTTTAAAAATTTGGAAAAATACTGCCAATTGGCAACTTCTTTATTTATGGTCTGATTTGTTTAAAATTTATGTCATTATTCTAGGCTAGTGTATATGTACCATCCACATTTGACAAATTAACTATAATGGTCAAATTTAAAAAATATTTTGAAAAATATACAATTTCAAACTTCTTTATTTTCGGATATGTTATAGCTCTTATATAGGTAACAAGACCACACCACCACACGTTCCATTACCCACTTGTCTTTTTTGTTTGTTTATTTTGCTGTAATCCCAAAACTGACTTTGCTGTTTATTGCCTACACTTTGGATATTGTCCTAAGCATTTATTTTTGGATATGTTATAGCCCCCAACTATTATATCTAAAATTACAATATTATTTCCACCTATAATACAGTTGTTTGTTTTGCCGCAACCTAAAAACTAATATTGGTATTTGTGTTTTTACAAAACTATATTTTGCAAATTACTACCAATAACTCCTTTATTTACTTTTCGACTTGTTATATTCCCATATATCTAAATTTACCGAACATTTTTTCCCTTTTAGTGTTGTTTTGTCGTAACCAAACTTTGGATGCAATATATTACTGGCCATTGCATAAGTGCATTTCCAAATTCACTATTACGGTTGGATTAAAAAAAATAAATACAAGCTTATTATATACGCTAATAAGCAATATATATCCACAATTATGGTCAGAACAAATTTTGGATATGTTTTAAGCCAACAAAAATAAATGTTTAAAACCCAAAACAACTACACACAAAACACTAACCTTTCTTTGTGCTTGTTTGGAGTAGTCTTTATTTTATCCAACTTAATTTTGTAGTTAAAATCAAACTTCCCACATTCTAGCTCCCTTTCCAGCCAGTGACACAAAGGTTACGAATATTTTCAAACAATATATCTTTTTCTACCCCTATGTTGGACTTGTTTAATAGCGCACCATATTCCAAATCCTCCAGTCTACTACATTCTTTAAATTTATCATTGCCTTTAATATCTTGCATCTCTATGTCTTCTTGTCCATTGTTACGGAAACTTAGGTTTTCTATTTTTGGAATTGCCATAAAATGTTGCGGTTCCGTTAAAGCTGGTGGCTGGTAGGTAGGTAAATAATGTCCAAATCGCATGGCAACACACCTTGCCTATTCTTATTTATCTCTATAAATACAGTTTTACAGACACCTTTAACATAGTATACACCCACTACTACACCCGAGTATACACCCGTGCTTTGTATTCCTCTGCAACAGTATTTTCCACATATTCCAATGTCTTCTAATTCCAGTTTCCTCTCTAAGAAAGGAGTGGCTCTATTTCTTTAATAGTGTATGGGTACAGTTTATTGGTCCGGCTTCTTAAAACGTAGGGGTTAGGACTTTCCACTAAGCCTAATTCTTCTAAATTGATGGAGAAAGGTGTATTTGATGTGCCCCCAGATTTGATGTAACACTTATGCTTTACACTTATGGCATCCTCCTCTATTACCTCTACATAGTTGGTAAACAGTTAAAGCTAAATGCAGATAGAGCATACTTTATTAACTTTTCCCTTTGTGTACTATCTTTTGGCAGTTGTACTCCAGTTAACTTCCCCCAATATGCGTTAAACACTAAACAACAACTGTTTTGTAATTGGCAACTTTCACCCACATCTTATGCAGAGGTACAGAATGGAGCATTTTGAAAGTACCGTTTGTTGTCTTCTATTAGACTTAAACAATCTCTTAAAGGTTCAAACCCTTTACCAAAACCTCTACAATAGATTGTTGCCTCTAACCTTGCCATTCTCTCTAGCTAGTTTAGACGAGAACGTTTCTTTTAGGTTTACAAAGTTTATTATATGGTTTCCTATACTTTTAATTACTCCAGGGCTTGTAATCTGGCATATAAATTTATTATATATTTTTACCCTGCTATTTACATTAAACCAGGTTAAACAGTCTTTACTAACATTATCTACAATAACATTATGGGGGTCCATTCGCCCCCCTGGTAGCAAAAGTTTTCTGTAAGATATTGGCACATTTCCTCTTTATTAAATATTCCAACCAAATCTAGTGTTATATCGAAATCCATAAGATCTTGCAGTATCTTTGGAAGATCTTCCAACAAATCCTTAATTTTAACATTTGCAAGCTCTATTTTATAGGGAATTGCTATAGGATCATCATACTTTTGTTTAATTTGGTCAATATCTTTCTTTATTATTTGTAACACACCCTCGCTTTGGGAGAATGGTAGTTTGGCCACAACACCATGTCGAGCTAAAGAGAACTTTTTAAATATTCCTCGTAAGTAGCTATTAAACGAGCCACATATTTCCTTCTTAACTTTAAATTTATTCCGAACATCCCCATCACAATCCACAACATTGGTTATCTTAACTAACATCCGTTATAGATGTTATTTAATTTTGGTTCGCCCTCGCAATAGTTTATATTACCTATGTCTGTAAGAAGGTTATTATTACGTAGATTTTCTAATAAAAACCACATACCAAATCTTTCGTTAGTAGGTTTAATACAATTCCCCAATAAATGGCTAACAGAGTACATTTCTTTTATACAAAAAGTAGCGGAAACATGTAAACAGGACAGATATATAGGCATATATGTGTTGTAAATATATATTGTATATAAACATAGGCGAGCGGCAAGTGTAACATGTAAGTGGACACCCACATGCAAATATGGAATACCCACAAATTCGACTAAATAAGTTTATAGTCTCAATATAATTAACATATTAACATTAGTACCCAAATTGTCGAAATTCTATAATTCTATTCTTAGTCCTTGTATTAGGTTTTGTACTATTAAACCCAACACCCCATGCAGTAGAGTAATATATGTATTTAATATGCACATTCTACAAGACCTGTACATCTGTTGTATAAGCAGCAGAATAGACATCTCATTGTGTTGTTGTAAAGTAAAACATAAATTGTGCTGGATACAACCGGCCAGATATTAGACAGGAAATGTGTTGGAAGTGTATTGCCAAAGACAAACACCACATAGTGCAGCATGTAATCAATCCATTACTATTTAGACAGCATTGGTACAACATCCGATATATTAGCCAAACCCACAATCAAACTTGGAAAACAAACAGTAAAAGATAAATATTATAGTAACAGAAATAGTAAGAGTATAAGGACATAGTAATATTTAAAGTTTATAAAACAACACAAATGCAGAGACACAATAACACACTCCAACACATTTGGACACAGGCACAGATACTGGTTTACATCCATTTAACACAACTTTACACGTTCTGTCAACCGACACAAAAATTGTTTGTAAATTGTGTAAGAAATATATGTAATATAAACAAATTTAACACAATCATAACATTGTCCACAACCACCATCCATTGGAAGTTAAAGGGGGGTGTATCGATACACCCCCCTTTAACTTCCAATGGATGGTGGTTGTGGACAATGTTATGATTGTGTTAAATTTGTTTATATTACATATATTTCTTACACAATTTACAAACAATTTTTGTGTCGGTTGACAGAACGTGTAAAGTTGTGTTAAATGGATGTAAACCAGTATCTGTGCCTGTGTCCAAATGTGTTGGAGTGTGTTATTGTGTCTCTGCATTTGTGTTGTTTTATAAACTTTAAATATTACTATGTCCTTATACTCTTACTATTTCTGTTACTATAATATTTATGTTTTACTGTTTGTTTTCCAAGTTTGATTGTGGGTTTGGCTAATATATCGGATGTTGTACCAATGCTGTCTAAATAGTAATGGATTGATTACATGCTGCACTATGTGGTGTTTGTCTTTGGCAATACACTTCCAACACATTTCCTGTCTAATATCTGGCCGGTTGTATCCAGCACAATTTATGTTTTACTTTACAACAACACAATGAGATGTCTATTCTGCTGCTTATACAACAGATGTACAGGTCTTGTAGAATGTGCATATTAAATACATATATTACTCTACTGCATGGGGTGTTGGGTTTAATAGTACAAAACCTAATACAAGGACTAAGAATAGAATTATAGAATTTCGACAATTTGGGTACTAATGTTAATATGTTAA
The DNA here is from genome assembly GCA_963675035.1 of Allygus modestus. Classification (NCBI taxonomy): domain Eukaryota; kingdom Metazoa; phylum Arthropoda; class Insecta; order Hemiptera; family Cicadellidae; genus Allygus; species Allygus modestus. The sequence goes on from OY776111.1 coordinate 452,857,004, forward strand.
TTATATTGAGACTATAAACTTATTTAGTCGAATTTGTGGGTATTCCATATTTGCATGTGGGTGTCCACTTACATGTTACACTTGCCGCTCGCCTATGTTTATATACAATATATATTTACAACACATATATGCCTATATATCTGTCCTGTTTACATGTTTCCGCTACTTTTTGTATAAAAGAAATGTACTCTGTTAGCCATTTATTGGGGAATTGTATTAAACCTACTAACGAAAGATTTGGTATGTGGTTTTTATTAGAAAATCTACGTAATAATAACCTTCTTACAGACATAGGTAATATAAACTATTGCGAGGGCGAACCAAAATTAAATAACATCTATAACGGATGTTAGTTAAGATAACCAATGTTGTGGATTGTGATGGGGATGTTCGGAATAAATTTAAAGTTAAGAAGGAAATATGTGGCTCGTTTAATTGCTACTTACGAGGAATATTTAAAAAGTTCTCTTTAGCTCGACATGGTGTTGTGGCCAAACTACCATTCTCCCAAAGCGAGGGTGTGTTACAAATAATAAAGAAAGATATTGACCAAATTAAACAAAAGTATGATGATCCTATAGCAATTCCCTATAAAATAGAGCTTGCAAATGTTAAAATTAAGGATTTGTTGGAAGATCTTCCAAAGATACTGCAAGATCTTATGGATTTCGATATAACACTAGATTTGGTTGGAATATTTAATAAAGAGGAAATGTGCCAATATCTTACAGAAAACTTTTGCTACCAGGGGGGCGAATGGACCCCCATAATGTTATTGTAGATAATGTTAGTAAAGACTGTTTAACCTGGTTTAATGTAAATAGCAGGGTAAAAATATATAATAAATTTATATGCCAGATTACAAGCCCTGGAGTAATTAAAAGTATAGGAAACCATATAATAAACTTTGTAAACCTAAAAGAAACGTTCTCGTCTAAACTAGCTAGAGAGAATGGCAAGGTTAGAGGCAACAATCTATTGTAGAGGTTTTGGTAAAGGGTTTGAACCTTTAAGAGATTGTTTAAGTCTAATAGAAGACAACAAACGGTACTTTCAAAATGCTCCATTCTGTACCTCTGCATAAGATGTGGGTGAAAGTTGCCAATTACAAAACAGTTGTTGTTTAGTGTTTAACGCATATTGGGGGAAGTTAACTGGAGTACAACTGCCAAAAGATAGTACACAAAGGGAAAAGTTAATAAAGTATGCTCTATCTGCATTTAGCTTTAACTGTTTACCAACTATGTAGAGGTAATAGAGGAGGATGCCATAAGTGTAAAGCATAAGTGTTACATCAAATCTGGGGGCACATCAAATACACCTTTCTCCATCAATTTAGAAGAATTAGGCTTAGTGGAAAGTCCTAACCCCTACGTTTTAAGAAGCCGGACCAATAAACTGTACCCATACACTATTAAAGAAATAGAGCCACTCCTTTCTTAGAGAGGAAACTGGAATTAGAAGACATTGGAATATGTGGAAAATACTGTTGCAGAGGAATACAAAGCACGGGTGTATACTCGGGTGTAGTAGTGGGTGTATACTATGTTAAAGGTGTCTGTAAAACTGTATTTATAGAGATAAATAAGAATAGGCAAGGTGTGTTGCCATGCGATTTGGACATTATTTACCTACCTACCAGCCACCAGCTTTAACGGAACCGCAACATTTTATGGCAATTCCAAAAATAGAAAACCTAAGTTTCCGTAACAATGGACAAGAAGACATAGAGATGCAAGATATTAAAGGCAATGATAAATTTAAAGAATGTAGTAGACTGGAGGATTTGGAATATGGTGCGCTATTAAACAAGTCCAACATAGGGGTAGAAAAAGATATATTGTTTGAAAATATTCGTAACCTTTGTGTCACTGGCTGGAAAGGGAGCTAGAATGTGGGAAGTTTGATTTTAACTACAAAATTAAGTTGGATAAAATAAAGACTACTCCAAACAAGCACAAAGAAAGGTTAGTGTTTTGTGTGTAGTTGTTTTGGGTTTTAAACATTTATTTTTGTTGGCTTAAAACATATCCAAAATTTGTTCTGACCATAATTGTGGATATATATTACTTATTAGCGTATATAATAAGCTTGTATTTATTTTTTTTAATCCAACCGTAATAGTGAATTTGGAAATGCACTTATGCAATGGCCAGTAATATATTGCATCCAAAGTTTGGTTACGACAAAACAACACTAAAAGGGAAAAAATGTTCGGTAAATTTAGATATATGGGAATATAACAAGTCGAAAAGTAAATAAAGGAGTTATTGGTAGTAATTTGCAAAATATAGTTTTGTAAAAACACAAATACCAATATTAGTTTTTAGGTTGCGGCAAAACAAACAACTGTATTATAGGTGGAAATAATATTGTAATTTTAGATATAATAGTTGGGGGCTATAACATATCCAAAAATAAATGCTTAGGACAATATCCAAAGTGTAGGCAATAAACAGCAAAGTCAGTTTTGGGATTACAGCAAAATAAACAAACAAAAAAGACAAGTGGGTAATGGAACGTGTGGTGGTGTGGTCTTGTTACCTATATAAGAGCTATAACATATCCGAAAATAAAGAAGTTTGAAATTGTATATTTTTCAAAATATTTTTTAAATTTGACCATTATAGTTAATTTGTCAAATGTGGATGGTACATATACACTAGCCTAGAATAATGACATAAATTTTAAACAAATCAGACCATAAATAAAGAAGTTGCCAATTGGCAGTATTTTTCCAAATTTTTAAAAATTTAACCGCAATATTTGTAAAATGTGGATGGTGCATATACATTAGCCCACAACAATAACATATCTAAATTTTAAACAAATCGGACATTTAATAAAGAAGTTGGCAATTGGCAGTATTTTTCAAAAATAATTTTTAATTTGACTGTAATATTTGTAAAATGTGGATGGTGCATATACACTAGCCTACAACAATAACATATCCAAATTTTAAATAAATCGGACAGTAAATAAAGAAGTTGGCAATTGGCAGTATTTTTCAAAAATATTTTTTAATTTGGCCGTGATGGTTAATTTGGGATATGTAAGTGAAATTTATTAAAACACTTGCCTAGGACAATAACATATCCAAATTGCAGACAAATCGGACATTTAATAAAGAAGTTGGCAATTGGCAGTATTTTTCAAAAATAATTTTTAATTTGACTGTAATAGTGAATTTGGGATATGTAGGTGGAATTTATTAAACCAGTTGCCTAGGACAATAACATATCCAAATTGAAGACAAATCAGACATTTAATAAAGAAGGTGGCAATTGGCAGTATTTTTCAAAAATATTATTTAATTTGACCGTAATATTTGTAAAATGTGGATGGTGCATATACACTAGCCTACGACAATAACATATCCAAATTGCAGACAAATCGGACAGTAAATAAAGAAGTTGGCAATTGGCTGTATTTTTCAAAAATATTTTTTAATTTGACCGTAATAGTGAATTTGGGATATGTAAGTGTAATTTATTAAAACACTTGCCTACGACAATAACATATCCAAGTTTTAAACAAATCGGACAGTTAATAAAGAAGGCGGTAATTGGCAGTATTTTTCAAAAATATTTTTTAATTTGACCGTGATGGTGAATTTGGGATATGTAAGTGAAATTTATTAAAACACTTGCCTAGGACAATAACATATCCAAATTGCAGACAAATCGGACATTTAATAAAGAAGTTGGCAGTTGGCAGTATTTTTCAAAAATAATTTTTAATTTGACTGTAATAGTGAATTTGGGATATGTAAGTGGAATTTATTAAACCACTTGCCTAGGACAATAACATATCCAAATTGAAGACAAATCGGACAGTTAATAAAGAAGGTGGCAATTGGCACTATAGTATTTTTCAAAAAATATTTTTTAATTTGACCGTTATAGTGAATTTGGGAAATGTAAGTGGAATTTATAAAACACTTGCCTAGGACAATAACATATCCAAATTGCAGACAAATCGGACCATAAACACCAAAGATAGTTTTTTAGCCTGAATTTGAAAATTAATTTTAAAAAATATAGAGGAGGGATGGGGATTGGGAAAATATATTTAATATAGGCAAGGGTTGGACAATAGTATAGGCTAACAAGGAAACTTGTGTAGGGCGGGAGCTGGCGTCGGCTCAAAAACGGCTCCCCATAAGAATAACATGGGAAAAAAACGCCGGAAGTGATGCCTCTTTGCCAATTCACATCTACTTACAAAACCCCCAAAAAACCCCCTTCGGATGGTGCGATTCATCTGGTTTTCGAACTCGTTCAAATAAATGGTACTTTACACATTTGTACCAAATTTCATTAAGATCGGACCTTTTTTACGAGAGTTATCGTGCTTACGGACACACACATATATATATATATATAAATATATATATATAAATATATATATATAAATATATATATATATATATATATATATACATATATAAAAATTTGAACGAATGGTGTTTTTGGCATCTGGGGACCTCAAAATGAAAAGGTATCATGGTCTCGGGCTTAAGTCTTACCATGAGACCTACGGTAATAGCTTCTTCCCTATAGGGGAAATTCGCTAAAATCTGATAATCAGCTGGGGAAAGTGGTGAAATATTACTCCAAATCATCTAAACAAACAAACCGGCCTTCCCCGAGCAAAGCTTGGCCCCCAGGTACTCCTATACTCTAATATGAGTAAAGTTTGCTTGCTTGCTTGCGACACGGATCTCAAAAACGGCTCCAACGATTTCCTTCAAATGTTCGAAATAACTAATTTCTGGGATAAAAATAAGTTCTAGGCAGGCCTCATCCCCAGGAAAAATCAAATAATGTAAAAAACCTAAAATGAAAAGTTAAAAAAATTAACATTGGGCTTATGGAGTCTCAAATCAAAACAAAAGAATTTTAACAGCTGTTCATAATCAACCATGGAACTGTCAAAATAATACTCATGTTGTATATGATTATTAACATGTGTTTTACTGAGAGCAGAGATTAAAAGATTTGAGTGAAGATTACGCATATATAGAGTAGTAAAATAAATCAAAGGGGCATTGAGCTATAAATAACAACTGGAGTGACCTTAAAAATGTAGAAAAGAGGCAAATGAGTTATACAAATCTGATTATCAGTAGGGGGAAGTGGTGAAATATTACTCCGGGTCAGCTAAACAAACGGACTGGCCTTACTCTGAGAAAAGCTCGGCCCCCTGGTACTTATCAATAAAACGTGATGGGGTTTAGGGATCAGCTGTGAACAAATCACGCAATAAAAACAAATAAATTAGTTTCCAAACGAACGAGGTGGGGGAACTTTCTCCTTACCTCTTTCTTTATTATAGCTGGCCATCGTCATCTCCGCACAGGAGGCCTAACGATAACATTAAATAATATTTGTTTTTAAATGTTTACTATAGATTTAGGTAAATATTTTAAAATTATTTGTGATTTTTCTCGTGATAATTTCACTTCGTTATACAGTATTATGTTCAAAAATGTCATTGTTTGGTATTTTCAAATTACAGTTTGAGACTTTGCTAGGACTTCAATGTACTGTACAAGATTGTTCTATCAATAAGTCGGTTTGCACAGTAACAATAGAAAGATAAAAACATACATAATAAAGAAATAACCATCACATAGAAGTAATACACTTACTTGTCTATGCTAGAGGAAACCATAATTCAGAAAGTCACAACAAAATACAATGCTTATAACTTACTGTGCCAGTACCTTAAGAGTCTTCATCACCGGAAGTTGCTAGACGCCATGTTGGAGTTATGTTCCATAATGCCAATGTTAACTTTGTGCCTCCATTACTCCTCACCTGATCGTCACATACAATTCATTTTGGCGTCAAATTAAAGGTTTCATCATCCTCTAGGGAAATACAATGTCGAATTCCTTAATTTGGGTATCATAGTTTCATAATAAATAGTTTAATTTTGAACTGAAACACTGTACATGTTCTCATTAATTTGTAACAAAATCAAAATTCGACGATTGTATTTCCCTAGAGGACAACGAAACCTTTAATTTGACACCAAAATTAATTGTTTGTGACGATCAGGCGAGGAGTAACGGAGGCACAAAGTTAACATTGGCCTTATGAAACAAAAAACCAAGATGGTGTCCGGCAACTTCCGGTGATGAAGACTCTTAAGACCTAAATACTTCTCAAAGAAAAGCCAAAGAAGGAAAAGAATGAAAAAAAGTTGTAAACAATTCTAGAAATCCCGTACTACCGTTTAGAATAGATCATAAACTGGACGAGATCATCCCGAGAAGAAATTCTAAAGCTATTGTATATTTTGAAAAATTGTATCTTTAATTGACGGTTGGTAAAATTAATTTATAAAATGCACTACTTAAAAACTATAAATATTAATTTAGGATGATAAAGTTGAAATAAGGTTTGACTCCAATGATGATCAGTGAGAGCTTTTCCATTACTGGGAGCGCTGGTACCACTCCTCGATAATGACGTATTTAGCATAATTATCATTTAGTAAATGTATTCCCGGTCGTTTCCACCCGAGTAGAAAGATCGTGATTCCGATATCAAATATCTGATCGACAGAATTGCTGCGGGCCGCGGGGGCGGTGGAATAGGCCACGGTCGAAACTGGTGGAAACGTCTGTTTTGACTTCCTGTCCTAAAGGTTACTCAAGTTTTGAAAGCTTTTATTTTAGGTCTAGGCAAACACGTTTGAGAATACTATGGAATAAATTGTTTTCGTAAACCTTTTTGGTTGATGTAAGCTACTAGCTGGTTAGAAACAATATAATATGTTTACAAACATTAGAGTGTAATACATTCATGAATGGTGTAAGCGCGAATTTTATCTAAGGCACATTTCAGAATGTCTGGAATTTATTTGTGACAATGACGAATTGAAGAATTTTGTCAAAAATTTGGGAGCCGTCGTCTAAGATCATTGAAAACTTTGTTTGGAAACTTAATTTACGGATAGCTAACATAAATGCTTCCATTTTTAAAATGAAATATTTACTAATGTATGTCGAAAAATGTGTGTTTTGTTTTATTACTGACTCGAGTTTTCAACGTCACGCACATAGGCCCTATAAGGTTGGCATCTTTAATTGTCTTGAAATGTAAATTTATTGGGGCAGAACAACACATTTATAATTTTCTTCTAGTACAGTTTATCCCGTTATTAAGATTCCTGGGCCTGAAATGTCGTAACCACTTCAATGACGGTTTTTACTTTTTAAAACATTTTCAACCTCACTTTTACTAACAAATAATACCTTTAAATCGATCCGATTTCATCCGATAGTTTAACTGTCACAAATAATTATTTCGCAAACAAAAATTTAATAAATCTTTCAGACGAAACTGGATTGTTATCAAACATAAAAATAAAGTCTGGAATAAATTCTACCCAACACCGAACTGACCTAGGTTAACAGCCTAACATAAACACCAAAACGGACTATAAATAATCAAACCACACAAGGGTCCCCTTGAAAAACAAACTTAAAACAAAATCACGTCCTCGTCAGTCGTACACGACGTTTATGACGACTCGGCTGACATATCACCAACAAAATTCAAATAAAACTCCGCTCCCGTTGGAAAGGCCTGGATTGAATTGTTTGACCTTGCCCCCCACATGCTAGGGGCAACAGCAGGGGGTGGCCTTTACACGATGGCCAATTTAACACAAGCTAATTCTCGGGGGAGGGATTTGAACTATTGTTGGACTCAGAAGGGTCGACACGAAAGCGGCCTAGCTGCTCACTCCAGTGGTTTTGATTTTCGGTGATCGTTAGAGGTTAAATAGGTTAGAGTCTGAAAGCGAAAGAGGAATAACTTACGATTTATTAAATAGAATGCTTAAAATTACAGGGGTGTGATTCAGCTCTAATATAAAATACCCCCGTAGCAGCAAACCTGCATACTCAGCGAATTTCCAATGATATATATTTGTCTCAATACCACATAAAGCCACATACCAAGTTGCATCAATATACATTCATAAATAAACGATTTATGACATTTTAATTATTCTCCATAAGAATAACATGGCGGCTGAGTATGCAGGTTGGCTAAAATAAGGAACACTAAAAATGGGTTTTTATACAAATATCAATATAACTCAATTAGGTAAAGCCACATACCAAGTTCTATTAATTTATGTTCATAATTAAATAAGATATCACGTTACTTATTCTCCATAAGAATAACATGGGGCTGAATATGCAGGTTTGCTGCTACAGGAAATATCGGCCAAAAAATGGGGTTTTGTGCAAATATCAATAGACCACAATGAAATGAAGCAATATACCAAGTTTATAGTATATAGTCGGGTGACAATAAAGTATTCTTGATTCTCGATTCTTGATTTGTCTGGATACGTTGATAAATAAGCGAGATATACAATTTGTCTTATCCTCCATAAGAATAACATTGGACAACGTACTGTGTTTAGCACTTTCAATATCTCAGTAACAAATTGACGTAGAGCAATGATTAAAACACCAAATTGTGCGTCTTTTTAAGTTGATTCCAATGAGAAAAAATAAAATTTAACTTTTTCAAAAATTATATGTAAAAAACTAAAAAAAAAAACATTTTTGGGGTATATAACCCCCCAAAATACCCCTTCGGATAGGTCGATCTGTCTGGTTTTCGAACTTAAAGTCTTAAATGCTCCATTACACGTTTGTACCAAATTTAATCAAAATCGGAGCTATTTTACGAGAGTTATCACACCCACGGACACACACACACACACACATATATATATATATACAGTTTCGAACGAATGGTGTCTTTGGGGTCTGGGGACCTCAAAACGAAAAGTTATCATGGTCCCGGGCCTAGGTCTTACCATGCCAACTACGGTAATAGCTTCTTCCCTATAGGGAAAATTCGCTAAAAAGAAATACAGAAATCCCGCGGGAATAGGGTATTCCGAAAATTAGTTACAGGTTTCTTTTAAGAAGGCCTTCAGTCTTGAAATATGTAACATTTGTACTTGCTTCCATCATCAGGCTAATTTAGCTTTCAAAGCCCGTCCTTCTCAACAGATTATCCAGTATCGTTGACTTATGGCTCATTTCAAAGTGCAAACATGCCTAACGTGAGCAACATATGAGTGAGCATTATTTCGATACTACAAATAATAATCATTCAATAAAGTCCCAAAATATTTAATATTTAAGATTTTTTGGTGGGTGAACTATTTTTGTTATAAAAATTATTCTCACTGTAATCGTTAGGATTTTTTTGCTCTTAAACCATAAATTAAAGATTTTAGATAATTCGTTGAGGAGGGACTGGCTTTGAAAGTTATGGGAGAATCACATAGCGTTATGGGAGAATCACATAGCGTTATGGGAGAATCACATAGCGTTATGGGAGAATCACATAGCGTTATGGGAGAATCACATAGCGTTATGGGACAATCACACAGCGTTATGGAAGAATCACATAGCGTTATGGGAACCGCATTAACGTTATGGGAGAATCAGGTACAAACGCGAATTGTGTGACTTAAGTACCCTTCTTAAGTATTTCCTTTTCGCGTTCATACAACCGAGGCCCTTTAATTTATTTTTAATAATCGTTTTCTCATCTATATAAGCGAATCAGTTTTAGTTTCGATTTAATTTATATACTTACAATTATATCCGAACATCTATGTCTCAGTACAAAGCCTTGTTAAATTAAAAAAATAATCAAAACTTACTCAGTAAATCATGAAATGTAGATGTAGGAGTACTCATATCGCGTGTTTTTTTCTACAAGAGGGCCGCCACCCGCCGTGCAAATGCTCTGTGGAGTTAGGTTACGTCAGTTTATCAAAAATAGAAATTATACGTATCTTGTAAATAATTGGTATTTATGATAAACTTACCTAACCTAACTCCGCAGAGCGCTGAATGGCGGTAAACCAGTGGTGGCCCTCTTCTAGAAAATAGCCTACCCTTTATATCTATGCGGGTTCTTAAAATACAAGCAAAGAATCGTTTGTCGCTTTCTAGGAAGCTTTTATGTCCACTGAGCTCTATGTTATATCTGGAGTCACCACTCTATGTTAGAAAAGCGTGCCGCTGCGTTTTTGGTCGTTACGTTGGCCAATGTGTTTTACTGATGCATTGTGGGAGTTTTTGACAGTTTGGTGGTATAGTCATTTTATTCCCCATTTAAATCAATGTAAATTTAGGGGTTTTTCAAACCCGTTATCATTATTTTAAAGTACATTACAAGTTGAAACCTGTTGTTAAAATTAACTTTGAAATCTTGCGAAATGTTTAAAATAAAAAGTAACCAATCATCTTGAAGCTAAGTAATGATTCAGGTAACATGAAAATAGTCTTGTTTCTAGGTTCAGGGTAGTTGGTTAATGACATTGAAAAACGGGCACTGGGGTGGTTAATTTAATTACTTATTCTACTTACATATCAATATAACATTAATACATAATGGATGATTCCAATATTAAATTCAATTCCAATGTCAATGTAAACTGTTGACAGTAAACACTACAGTAGACAACCGGTCGGCGACTTTTAATTTTGACAGCGTTCACCCAGTGAATTCTGATTGGTCCAGCTAACTCCAAGGTGACAATATAACAAAGTAAAAAACTGAACTAGACGGCACGCTTTTGGGAAATATTTAGTCAAAGAGTAGTGACTCCAGATATAACATAGAACTCTGTGGTTATGTTATTAATAGAGCAGAAATACAAAGAGGTTACGTGTTGCACTTGCCAGGTGAAACGTGCAACGTAACGGTTACAGGCAGTTAAGTCTTGTGAAACTGTGAAAATTAAAACAATGAACAATAGTATGATAACCACTGAAAACTAGGAATCGAATAAAACCTTTGCCATATGTAAAGACCGTAGATAGCAAATGTTTAAACTATAAAATTATCTTCAACACTGATTCCAACGCTGTAGAAACACAAAAGAAACGAAGTGATTGCAATATTAAAAATTTTTCAGTTTTGCACTTTATTTTAGCGAATTTCCCCTATAGGGAAGAAGCTATCACCGTAGTTGGCATGGTAAGACCTAGGCCCGGGACAACGATAACTTTTCGTTTTGATGTCCCCAGATGCCAAAAACACCATTCGTTCAAAACTGTATATATATATATGTGTGTTGTGTGTGTGTGTGTGTGTGTGTGTGTGTGTGTGTGTGTGTGTGTGTGTGTGTGTGTGTGTGTGTGTGTGTGTGTGTGTGTGTGTGTGTGTGTGTGTGTGTGTGTGTGTGTGTGTGTGAGTCCGTGGGTGCGATAACTCTCGTAAAAATGGTCTGATTTTGATGGAATTTGGTACAAACATTTAAAGCAACATTTATGACTTTTAGTTCGAAAACCAGCCAGGTCGCTCTATCCAAAGGGGTATTTTGGACCACAAAAAAGGAGTTTTTCAGTTTTTTACATATAATATTTAAGTATATCAATTTTTGTAGGATTCGGCTTAAAAAGACGAGCAGTTTGCTGTTTTTATCATTTCTCTACGTCTATTGGTTACAGAGATATTGAAAGTGCTAAGCACAGTACGTTGTCCAATGTTATTCTTATGGAGAATAAGAAAAATTGTATATCTCGCTTATTTATTAACTTATCCTGACGAAACTTGGTATATTGCTTTATATCGTTGTTGTCTATTGATATATGCACAAAAAAACTATTTTCTTGCCGATAGTTCCCGTAGCAGCAAACTTGCGTACTCAGCCCCATGTTATTCTTATGGAGAATAAGAAAAATGTTATCTCCCTTAATTATGAACATATATTAATAACACTTTTTATGTGGCTTTACCTAGTTGAGTTATATTGATATTTGTATAAAAATCTATTTTTTATGTTCCTATTTTCAGCAAACCTGCATACTCAGCCGCCATGTTATTCTTATGGAGAATAATTAAAATGTCATAAATATTTTATTCATGAATGTATATTGATGACACTTTGTATGTGGCTTTATTTGGGATTAACATAGATATATACGCTTTGGAAATTCGATGAGTACGCAGGTTTGCTGCTACGGGGGTATTTTAATTTTCGTTTGACATTTGTACTACTGCATCGTCGATGTGGTACTTTATCGCAGGGTTAAATTACCGTATAACTGTCAGTCAAAACGCCGTAATATCGTCATTTACATTTAAAATCGATTATCACGAATCTAAGTTGATGACTTTTATCGATCGTTGATCGTAGATATTTGACGAGCGTTTGAGGCGTCAACGATACCCACTGACGTCTTGTATATAGGGAATTCTTTAATTATCTCTAAATCTGAAGCTCTCCATCATTATACATGCTTATAATTATTTACGATCAGCAAAGGAAACTTAAATTCAAACAGTAGGGGGTCAGTAAACGCATGGAAGGTCTCCCAGCAAATCTTTGCGCACTCTTCACTCCTTCTGAGATGAAAGCGCCTGGTGCTGGAATTTTAGTCTTTAACAAATTATCAGAGGAAATTAAAACACACACCGACCACACCCTACTATGTTCTTACCATAGGATAGGCTATGGATTGTGTATTAAGTTCTTGTACTACCATGTTTAAAATATTGCTCAAGGAAATTTTAATAGAACACAAATTTGATAGTGGAGACAATACTGTATAGATTTTCGACTTGTTTGCATTTGTCATTTAAGAAATCATTGCGGACACTTACCATCACTAAGAATACCTAGACAATAACAAAATGATTGGAAAAATCCAGGCAATACAGAAAAAAGGTAAAACAGAGAACTGTAAAGCATTGCAAATTCACACAAACAAAAAAGTCAATCTAAGATTTTATTTATTTATAGAACAAATTATACAAAATACCCCCGTCGCAGCAAACCTGCATACTCAGCGAATTTCCAATGGAGATATAAATGTCTCAATAATACATCTCAATACTACATAAAGTCACTTACCAAGTTTCATAAAAATATATTCACAAATAAGCAATATATACAATTTTAATTATTCCCCATAAGAATAACATTGGGGCTGAGAACGCAGGGTTGCTGCATCAAGGAACACAAAAAATAGATTTTTATGCTAATATCAATATAATTCAACTAGGTGAAGTCATATACCAGTTTTTATTCATTTATGTTCATAATTAAGGGAGACATAGCATTTAATTATTATCCATAAGAATAACATGGGGCTGAGTACGCAGGTTTGCTGCTACAAGAGCCTTTGACAAAAAATCATTTTTTTGAGCAAATACCAATGCACCACAACTAGATGAAGCCGTATACCAAGTTTCATCAGTATACGTTCATAAATAAGCGAGATATAAAATTTTTCTTTTCCTCCATAAGAATAACATTAGACAACGTACTGTGTTTATCACTTTCAGTTTCTCGGTAACAAATTGACGTAGAGGAATGATCAAAATACCAAATTGTGTGTTTTTTTAAGCTGAATGCAATGATAAAAACTAAAATTTGACTATTTCCAAAATGTTGTGTAAAAAATTCAAAAAACCCATTTTTGGGGTACAAAACCCCCCAAAAATACCCCTTCGGATAAAGCGATCTGGCTGGTTTTCTAACTTAAAGTCATAAATGTTGCTTTACACGTTTATACAAAATTTCATCAAAATTGGATAATTTTTACGAGAGTTATCGTGCTCACACACACACACACACACACACACACACACACACACACACACACACACACGCACACGCACACGCATATATATCTACAGTTTCGAACGAATGGTGTTTTTGGGGTCTGGGGACCTCAAAACGAAAAGTTATCATGGTCCCGGGCCTAGGTCTTACCATGCCGACTACGGTAATAGCTTCTTCCCTATAGGGAAAATTCGCTAAAAGGGATGCACCTTATTAAAAAGTAACGTTTCTATTACAGTATTGTGAGAAAACTTAACTCACGTCCATCTTCATGTCCAAACACTCAATACCTTTATGGTAGTAAGTATAAATAACACTCCATGCACAGTGCACATTAAAAATACTATAAATACATGCTTCAATGAATAATTTTAAATCGGGGACTATAATAACACATGCAATTCAGAAAACTCAATAATTAAATAACTAAATCAACGATCGATTAATAAACTTGTAAATCAAAAATAGTATGTAAACATTAGCATAAAATAAACTATTTAAAAAAAATGACAACTAAACAATTTACTTCTAGAACCGCTTTTCCAAACTCAAGTTTCAAGTTTAAACTAAACCTGGGTTTATTTCGAACTTGAGATTTCGAGAAAAAAAAACCTTTCCCCAAAAGTTGATCTAGCCAGATTAGTTTAATCAAGTTGGCACATTTTTCATATGATTTTGTTTGTTTGCTTATTCTCTTGTCGTACACGCCATAAGCAATTTCGTCTAAAACCTCCAGGATTTTTCTATGATTAGTTTTAAAAAAATTTTATGTGTGAGTTTATCAAAATGCATTGCTAAATCTTTGACTTAGGTTAAACTGAAAACAAATGTATATTTTACCATATATTTTAGGTATGTTAGATTAGTTATCATAGATTAAAATTATTAAACATCATCCTCTTTAAGTTTAACATAAACCGGGTTTAAAATACCCATAGCAAATTGGGAAAAGCGACATTTCTCATAAACTTAAGTTCAAACCGAAGTTTAAGTTAAACTGAACTTGGGGAAAGCGGTAATCAAGCATTTGATTTTGTTTGACCGAAATGGAGCATTCTGAAGCAGATGTTTCATAAAGGTTTGCACCTGCTATGTGGTCTGTAACGTATACATTGGGATTACAGTCGTGTTTGTTTCTTTTGGCCAAATGAGAGAAGTCAAAACAAACTTGCTGACGTCGCTGATCGTCGATATTCTGATGTTCTGCGGTTGAGTACCATCTGGGCGCTTGCCAAACCAAACAAAAATACTTCATCCCAGGTAAATGTATGATTTTGTAAATCAATGTGAGACAATTTACAGAAAATATTTTTCTACGCAATAATATGGTCTCGTTTGATAACGAGTTTACCCTATAGGGAGAAGGTATTACCGTAGTCGGCCTGGTGAGAGCTAGGTCCGGGACCATGATAACCATTAATTTTGGATCCCCATCAGATGAGAAAAACTTCAATCGTAAAATTGCAATATATGAAATAAAAACATTAGTTTTAATTTTAAACAATGTAGCCAGTTCAAAAAGATTAAAAAACGTTAAATTATTACTCTACACCAATCGGTTGGTAAAATTTTGAAAGTGCTACACGCGTACTCCAATCTTGATGGAATAAAAATACGTTGTCCAATGCTCTAATCTTATAGAGAATAAACAAATTTGTATCTTACAATTTATGATAGTGAACTTATATTGATGAAATTTGGTATGTGGCTTCATCTGATTGTGATCTGTTGATATTTACAGAACCCAATTTTTCGGTCAGATTGCAGCAAAGCTACGTACTCATTGCTACTGTTAATTATTCTTTGGGAGAATAGAAACAATAACATACCGCTTAATTATGAAAACATTTTGATGAAAGTTTTTTGGGGTTTTATGTGGTATTGAGATACATATAAATTCATTTCAAACCCATTGAGAACTCAGGTTTGCTGCGTGTTTAGTATTGCTCTTTCTTTAAGAGGATTCATGTTTGTATCTTGTGTAGAATCGAGGAGATTTGTAAAATCTCTGTGATATATAGTAGAAGAATGTTTAAGACTTTGTGGGTCCATCTCGAGATTTTGGCGAATTAGGATTTTGAGTCCTAATGAGTATTAACGTTTTTCATAGCTATCAATAAAGTTAAAGTAGTTTGTTTAAAGTTTCGGTTTTACTGTATATCTTTAAAATAAAAGTTTCGATGGGCTTTTGCTAAAACTAACTAATATGCAGAAGAAAAAGAAATACCATTGTTTCTAATAGTTACAGCTATTAGAATGTGCATATTTATGAAAAATCATATATATATATATTTCATTTTAACAACCTTACTCAAGACTGGTTAAGATTTCCCTAGGAAATTACAAGGTTAATTGCTTATTGTATTAAGAGAATGCTATTCACGTTCTATCAGCAAGTGGGGACTTGAACAAGTATTGGCTTAATGGATTTATAACTTGCAGACCTTGGACTTAGATTGAAACTCAAGTATTAGAATAGAAGAGAGCTTATCTTCTCTGAAACCTTCGTGACAGGCTGATACAAGCTGTCTTTAAGAATGTTTTGTCCGACTGATAATGCCTTTGAGTTACAATGTTAGCTAATGATCAGTTCACAAAGCTATTTATTATTAAGTGCAACACAACCGACGCGATTTGCCCAAAAATTAGATTTTTGCTAACGTATTATGTTGCAATGGGGATAAATTGAGAGGAGAAAAATTGTGCGATCGTGCACGAAAGGGAAAGAAGATGGCAAAACGTCGATGAACTAAGAATACTTTCTCATTGCGTACAATGATTTAATAAACTTTAAAATTCTATGTTTGAAAAAGGGTTTTTGGCTAAAAAACGACCCATTAGAATTATAATCAGTATGTCATATGACGAATCATGCATTGGTAATTTCAAAGAACCAAAAGTATTAGCTGTAGTTGAGATATTTGACAGTTACTGCAAAGGAAGTCATGTAGTAAAATGTAAGTAAAGATTTGATAGTGTTATTCAGGTTAATATTTTAAATGTGTTTTAACTTTTCGCAAGCGTAACCACGTGTAAAAGCTAGTAATGTTATAATTTGGAAATGTAACGGATTATTTTTAGACGAATGGACTAGACCCTTTTAATATTAGACTTTTCTTGGTAAAGGGTTTCGTTAGCCTGCAATCATAACTGTGACAAGTGAGAAAATTGATCTCACTCCAGACTATGTTTCAGCTCAACTTAAAAGAATGGTTGCCTAATAAAAATTATATTCAGCTGGAAACAAAAAAAATACCCCGTCACAGAAACCCTGCGTACTCGGCGAATTTCCAATAAATAAATGTGTCTTGCTAACACATTAAGCCACTTACTAGGATTCATAAGGAATATATTCACAAATAAGCGATATTTAAAACATGAATTATTCTTCATAAGAATAACATTGGGGATGAGTATGCAGGTTTGCTGCAACAAGGAATACAAAATATCGTTTTTTTGTAAATATCAATAGAAAACATCTAAGTGAAGACGCAAACCAAGATTCATTCATATTCATTCATAAATTTAAGCGATATATAACATTTTAATTATTCTCCATGAAAATAACATGGGGACCGAGTTCCTAGGTTTGCTGCTACGGGAACCATTGGGGAAATTTTTTTTGCAAACAATAATAAACCACAACCAGATGAAGCCATATACCAAGTTTCGTCAGTGTATATTCATAAATAAGCGAGATATACGTACTGTGTTTAGCACTTTCGATATCCCAGTAACCAATTGACGTAGAGCAATAATCAAAACACAAACTGTTTTTTTAAGCTGAATCCAATGTGAAAAATTTGGTTTAAATAAAAATTACATGCGAAAACCCCCAAAAACCTATTTTTGGGGTACGAAACCCCCTAAAAACCCCCCTTCGGATGGTGCGATTCGTCTGGTTTTCGAACTCGTTCAAATAAATGGTACTTTACACATCTGTACCAAATTTCATGAAGATCGGACCTTTTTTTAGAGTTATCGTGCTTTCGGACACATAACTAAATATATATATATATATATACAAATTTGAACAAATGGTGTTTTTGGCATCTGGGGACCTCAAAACAAGAAGTTATCATGGTCTCGGGCTTAAGTCTTACCATGAGACCTACGGTAATAGCTTCTTCCCTATAGGGGAAATTCGCTAATATACCTATTTTTTCCTAAACACTAAATCATAGGTATTTTTTGAATAAACAAGGTGTCATGCAGACTGTATTATCCCTGCCCACTTAGTTTTGACAAATGATACGTCATAAACCACAATAAGTCGTAAGTTGTTGCGAGCGGGCCAGCGCGGCGACTGCGCTGTAGTTGTAGCCTAATGTATGCATGCGGTCTGTACGAAAGGCCGAACCATCTCAAGGCTAGCGCTCCCATTGTACATTAACATACAACTTGTCGTTCATCACATCCCTGACCTTGTATATGCCTGCTCCAGCCTTCTCTGATGTCTTACTTTGGATCACGGCGTGTTCCATGGTAGCAAGTTCAAGGATGAAACTTATTCATGCGCGGTTTGATTTGTTTGAATTATATCAGTTATTTTAGGAACTGGTCAACTGATTAGGAAGAAAAGAGAGTTCGACGCTAACTTGTGAGTTGGGAACTAGTGTAAAGTTATGTAAAAAGGTGTTGAAGGTATTTTGTCTCAACGATAACTTAGCTCTCGAACTGAAATTCTAAATTTTTTCAAACATAATATAGCCTACTTTTATGCTAATAACTTTAGATCATGGCTATTCCATGAGGTATAAAGTCAAGGATGACGCTTTTTCATGAGTGGTTTGTATTTTCTTGAATTACATCAGAGTTATTTTAGCATAGTCAACTGATTAGGAAGAAAAGACTAGTTAGTCATTACTTGAACTAGTATAAAGTTTTTTTAAGATCGCGTTGATTTCCTGAAATTCTAAACGTTAATAATAATATTCTTTCAAGCTAACTAATTAAGAAGGAAGCACGTTACCTTTCAAAGCCCGTCCCTCCTGAAGGGATTATCCGATATCTTTGATTAATAGGTCACTTTAAAAAGAAGGACGAGTTCGCACGCAGAACGCTGACGTTAGGGAAGTGAATTTCCCCAATAAAAACTTAAAAAAATCAAATAACGGGTTTAAAAAAAGATTTGTGACATTTTTAGCAAAATGGAAAATATTCAGTTTTTTGGCTGTTCTGATGCACCTGGTTCTATTTAAATGCTGTATTGGGATGGCAATTTTGTGCATTGTAAGATTAGGAGGATGTGCCCATCAGGATCAAAAATCGGTATGGGGATATTAGAAGTGATAAAACTACATCAAGATATGAAAAACAGCCTTTTCTAATGTAAAATCCCCATAAGACAACGAACTGTATTTACTCAATTTTAATTATCTTTAATAACTCGGTAAATAATAGTGCTAGAATGATGAGGGAGGGCTTAATATTTTCGTTTTTTTACGTTCTATAACCTATTAACCGTTAATCTTACATTTAGAGCTTATCTGACCCTTTTTGGGCCCAAAAACTCAAATTTCAAAATTTAAAATCCCCAAAAAAGGGGTTTAGAGTTTACCGATTGTTTTGCCCAATGAACTTGTCCAACTGATTACAAAAAGGAATGTCCCTACTAAATTTTGAAGTAAATCGGTCAAAAAATGCGACCGCTAGAGTGCAAACATATATATATATATAAATGCAGTATATATATGTCTATAAATAAATAAATAAATATATATATATATATATATATATATATATATATATAACATTTTGAACGACCCCCCAAAACGTGTTCAGGGACGGTTAGGAACTTCTATGGTGGTCCCGGGCTTAAGTTTCACCAACATTTTGCAACATTTTGATATCACATAAAATCCTTCAACCTTCAACAAAATGTCAACTTATTCAATATGAACAAGTTTTTACTGTAGTGGTGAGCTATTTTAATTTATGCTCACATAAACTGCTGGGTCTTTTATTTAAACTGAACCATAAATCAACGAATTCGGAATCTTTTTTGAGGAGGAACCGGTTTTGAAAGCTAACATTGGCGTTATGGAAGACGCAAATTGATGCGTGATTGGAGCCTCCTCTTAATAGTTTCCATCTGTAAATATATACCAATCAAACAAGACGAAGCGACAGTACAATTTTAAATTTTGTCCACTCGTGGCTAAAAACCTAAGCTGCTTTATATGTGTCCTTAAACTTGGTTCATTCCTTTAAAAAGTTAATGCACTGGGCCTAGAATTCTAAATTGTTTTTTTTAAGCTGAATTCAATGGTATAAATACAAATTTGATTTAAATCAAAATTACATGTGAAAACCCCCCAAAAAAACATTTTTGGAGTACAAACCCTCTCCCCCAAACCCCCCTTTGGATGGTGCGATTCGTCTGGTTTTTGAACTCGTTCAAATAAATGGTACTTTACACATTTTACAAAACTTTTATTAAGATCGGACCTATTTTACGAGAGTTATCGTGCTTACGGACACACACAAACACACACACAACACACACACACACACACACACACACACACACACACACACACACACACACACACACACACATATATAGAGACTCTTTATATTTTATATATATATATATATATATATGTATAAATTTATAACAATTTGAACGAATGGTGTTTTTGGCATCTGGGGACCACAAAACAAAAAGTTATCATGGTCTCGGGCTTAAGTCTTACCATGAGACCTACGGTAATAGCTTCTTCTGTGCAGGGGAAATTCGCTAAAAGGAATTATTAAGTCATTCAGTGACTGAAAGTTATTATCATTCACAAGAGAGAATTCAACCAAGTTCAATGTCAAACAACTCTTACAAAAAACACGCAAATTGAAAGTTTTCAATTACATCTATCTCTATCTGCCTACACGAAGGATAAACTTGACAGGAGCGTCAAGGTCACTCTCCTCATCAACAGCTGCGGAGTGATAAGATAGTGATAACGATATTCAATATTTCCGTGGCGTTGCCGATGAGTTATAAAATATTAGTCATTTTCAGCTCTTCTACCATAAAACATCATGGTAGTCAAGATATGAATAGATGGTAGAGAGCTTTGGGTTCTCCTATTCTTATCAAAGTCACTCATGAAGTATTCTTCATTTTGGGATTTGTGAACAACTAATTACAACAAAAGCTAAATCGTTAACTAAGCTAACAACATACATTAACCAAATAATTTAACAAAAGAGCTTAGTGATTAACGGATGCGAAGTGTCTATGTGCGAAGATTTATGTGTAAAAGTTGTATTAATTTTCTACATGAAAATGCAACATGATTATAGGAACTTTTTTCCTAAAGCTATAGTCGTTAATTTGATTCATTCATGAATTTAGGACGAATTACGAACTCAGTGACCTCCATACTTTCATACTATGTGTGTTTTGAACTAAAACATTACTCTAAAGGCTATAAATTTAATCTGATCAACGGTGTGGACTGGTTTAAAATTTATTCATGTTTACAATAGTTTTAATACATTTTTACACAAACTATGTAGATAATAAAGACATAAAAATATACTTAAACTCTAACATAGTTAATTATCTTTCCGACCCGGAACTCCGTTTGATATTAATAGAACTAAGCAGCTAAGTAGGAAGTGCGAACAGGAAAGGAAACATCGTGGGCCCAAGTACACTACCTTGCAGTACTCCACATGTGTTATCTAGTATGGAAGCCGTCTATTCAACGGTTTATAGGCGTGGACTCAAGCAGAGGACAGACGGACAGACATTCCTCCAATTCCGCCTACTTACTTACTCAATTACCTAATGTAGGGCTAGGGTCGGCTTTAACGGTTGTTTGATTTACTGCCCGTATAAAACGTTTGTTTTAATTTTGGGTACTTAAGAGAAGGCTTCTGCCCTCTGCTGCTACCTGTTTCTTAAGGCCAATGCTAAATTTCAAAGCCCGTCTAAATATTTCCCCCCTAACGAGTCGTAAATATTTAATACTTTGTAATTTTATTGATCGATTATTATTTGTTATATCGACATTTTGCATATTTTTGACGCTCTTTAAATGACCAATACTGGATAATCCGTTGAGGAGGGGGGCTTTGAAAATTATCATTGGTCTTATAAGGGAAGCAGGTAGAAACGCTAAATGTTTCGTGACTGGAGCCCACTCTTAACAAGGGCTTAATACTTATTATGGTTTAAAATCGAAGGAAAATATTTAAATATTTGCTTTAGATTTGTAGGTAATTTACAGTTTACAAGAATAATTGTCATCCTTATAAAGAGCCAACCAACTACAACGTGAATAGTTTTTACAATCTCTAGGCTTCTACCTACTTGTGTTTTTAATCGTAAATCCCGAACCTACTGTAAGCGGTTTTGTACAGAATAATTACCCCTCCTAAAATAACATAAGTAATCTATGTTTTCCTTTCATACTGTAGATACCTTGTATACAACTTATTTCAATGTATTACTCCCATAATATAACTTTAGATGTCAATTTGTATTTGAAGTCTGCTGAACAAGTTACGAGGGAATATCCCCTCATCCTTCGGCGATATTGGATGTTTCTGCTGAAGATGAGAGAATCTTCCTTCTATAGATGTTTCACGCACTCAAATAAAAATTGCCATATACAGGAAATTTACCTCAATAATACATTAAAATACCCCCGTAGCAGCAAACCTGCGTACTCAGCGAATTTCCAATGCATATATATGTATCTTAATACCAAATTAAGCCACATACCAAGTTTCATCAATATACATTCATAAATAAACGATTTATGACATTTTAATTATTTTCCATAAGAATAACATGGCGGCTGAGTATGCAGATTTGCTGAAGCTAGGAGCACAAAAAATGGGGTTTTATACAAATATTAATATAATTCATGTAGATAAAGCCACATACCAAATTTCATTAAATTATTTTCATTATGAAGGGAGATAACACGTTACTTATTCTCCATAAGAATAACATGGGGCTGAGTACGCAGGTTTGCTGCTACGGGAGCCTTTGGTAAAAAATTTGTTTAGCAAATATCAATGGTCCACAAGCAGATGAAGCCGTATACCAAGTTTCGTCAGTATACGTTCATAAATAAGCAAGATATAACATTTTTATTTTCCCCCATGAAAATAACTTTAGACAACGTACTGTGTTTAGCACTTTCAATATCTCGGTAACCAATTGACGAAGAGAAATGATCAAAATAACGAAATGTGTGTTTTTTTTAAGCTGAATCCAATGGGAAAAACTAAAATTTGACTATTTCCAAAATTATGTGTAAAAAATTCGAAAAACCCATTTTTGGTGTACAAAACCCCCCAAAATACACCTTCGGATAGAGCGATCTGGCTGGTTTTCGAACTTAAAGTCATAAATGTTGCTTTACACGTTTATACCAAATTTCATCAAAATCGGATTATTTCTACAAGAGTTATCGTGCTCACGGACACACACACACACACACACACACACACACACACACACACACACACACACACACACACACATATATATATATATATATATATATACAGTTTATAGACACAACAATATATATATAGATACAGATATATATATATATATATATATATATATATAAAGTTTCGAACGAATGGTGTTTTTGGGGTCTGGGGACCTCAAAACGAAAAGTTATCATGGTCCCGGGCCTAGGTCTTACCATGCCGACTACGGTAATAGCTTCTTCCCTATAGGGGAAATTCGCTAATAAGTTAATAATCGATAATGTTCCCAATACCTCCAATGGGCTCACTACGTTTATTTTGTAACAAGAGAAAAAATAAAGAAACACAGCAACTTTCGTACCAGGGGAGAAAATCAGTCAATTCAATGTCTGCCGAAACGATCACCCGTGCAATCTGATAATACCCAGAGACCCGTAATAAAGTTTAAAGGCGTGTTTACCCGTGAGGCGGTGCGGCGCGGCGCCACGCAGTGAAAAAACGGGTGTCCTCAGGGCGCTGCGCTGGGGCCTTCCTGTTCCTTATCTTTATTGGTATTGCTATCTTCGCCTCCACATTAAATCTTGCGATGATGTTTCCGAAACTGTTTATTAATACTTTGCGGTGCTTCCCGTTTCAGTAATTGATTAACTGCTATTCAAACTTGTAATTTTGGGCGATTGGTTTAATCTTGAACTTTTTTACTTTGGCAATGTAAAAACCAACCAACCTGGCAAACCTGGTCAACCTGGCCAGCCTGGTCGTTGTTTAATTTTAATAAATGTGGACATTTCTGAAATTCGATGTTTATTAATAACAAACTACTATCCCATTCTTTGCGCTGGGATTCCGCTGATTGACTTTGGGACATTGACAGGCTGAGGGTTCGATGACGTATGATGGTTTGCAAGAACTTTGGGACATTGACAGGCTGAGGGTTCGATGACGTATGATGGTTTGCAAGAACTTTGGGACATTGACAGGCTGAGGGTTCGATGACGTATGATGGTTTGCAAGAACTTTGGGACATTGACAGGCTGAGGGTTCAATGACGTATGATGGTTTGCAAGAACTAAAATACTTGTAGTTACTCCACATAACAACAACGAGTTTTATCAAATTCATTACATTATTTTAAGTGAACTAAATTGGTCTAATGAATGTTGCAGGCAGAAATATAGCTGGCACAAATTGGCATTTCTGATGGATAGAATCTAACCAAACATGTGCAAAATCAAAGCATTTCGTGTTCACAGAAAAAAGTAATTCTTTTTGTAATTAACATAAAAACAAATCACCTAAAAAGACTATAATAGCAGACAAATGAATTGCCAGTTGAGGGCGCGGTTCACCGGGCTATCAACCGAGATCAGCCAAGAGTAGACGTGATGCATTGCCAAAACTCCACACCAGGTGATCGGAATAACATTCTAGTGTTATTTTTTTAAGGAAAAATGGCAACAGTGACAGCGTACAGCCAGCCATGCTATTGGCTACAGCCCAACTGTCAACATATTAGTCCGCTATTATAGTTCTTATCATTTATAAATTATAACGTATTGTAAATGTGCGTAGCAATAAAACATATACGGATAACCAAATGTTTGTGTTTGATTAATTGGGTGATATTTCACCCACTGCAAACACACCCTTATCTCAAGAGGCAAAGAAAAGAACACGCATTGCTGCTGGCGCTACTGGATAAGTACAGTGGGCGATTGTCGATTGAGACATGATAAATGTTCGACAAGGAGTTATGGCTGAGCACAGCAGCAGACAGACAGACGGACGGAGCTGAGAACAAATACTCTGAACAAACTCATTAGATATCAGGGTGAACACTTGTGCGAGATACAGCAGCGGGTCGGGATATCTATGGCATTGTCTTACCTTTCTACAATAATCTCTTCAGGGAGATCTCCTCTTGAAGCTTGGCTAGAAAGAGAAGTTAAGTTGCAGCTATGAAAACTGATGTGATTGAACTATCGGGGAATTCAATATAGATCCAGCATTTAGATTTCTCATACAAAAATAGGTTTTTGTACAAACATTTTTTTACGTTAGAGAAAAGTGTACTACTTTATAGTGTGTTTACTATTTAGTTTGTTTAAAATCTCTTTAACCTAAAACCATAAATTAATTTTCTATGATTTTATTGTATTCCCAAGTCAAAGTGGGAGAAGTGTGAAAATTAGGTCAAAATTATTAAAAAAGTTCCTATTAACATAGGTCCTAAAGTGCCTCGTTTTCCGTCTATCTGTCTGGATGTGTTTTTTACTTAACACGTTATATCTTAGGAACATCTGAAGATATTGACTTCAAACTTGGTATATGCATTACATCTAATAAGACCCATATTGGTATGAAATATCAAGTTTCTACTTTGTACCATTTAAAAATGGTGATTATTTTTGTTTTCCAAGCTAAATATCTGAAAAAAACATTCAAATTTATGAAAAAACTGCAAGAATAAAAAAGTTGTGTCATTTCGTCCTAAAGTTAATTATATGAAGATATTAACTATAGGATAGTAAATAACTAAGTCTTTATGAGTTTTATAAGTTTAAACAAGCTTGTTTGCCATTTCTAGGCAGAAAAATCATGTTTTAATTTATAAAAATCATAACAACTCAGTTATTTACCATCCTATAGTACCATCCTATCTTCATATAATTACTTTTAGGACGAAATGACACAACGTTTTGTAGCCTTACAGTTTTTTCATAAATTTGACGGTTTTTCAGATATTTAGCTTGGAAAAACAAAAATGGCCGCCATTTTTAAATGGTACAAAGAAGAAATTTGATATTCCATACCAAAATGGGTCTTATTAAATGTAATACATATACCAAGTTTGAAGTCAATATCTTCAGATATAAGATATAACGTATTAAGTAAAAAACACATACAAACAAATAGACAGAAAACGAGGCACTTTAGGACTTATGTTCTTAGGAAATTGTTTACTCATTTCGACCTAAAAACCCCTTTTTTTATTTGGGAACGCATTTATCAGACACCCTGTATACGTGTCTGATAAGTGCTTCGATTAAAAAACTAACACTTCGATTTCTAAAACGATAATTTTCAAATTCATGTATTCTAATAGGAAATCTGGAGTACTAAATTTAAAATTGAAACACCTCAAAATATGTATATCAGAATTACAACGTGTGTCTACATTCCAAAATTAGTTCAAGGCTTTGCCTTTGTTAAGTCTCGATGTTTATCCATGGTAGACGATGCGTGTATTCGGTTAGGCGATTATGTAAACAGACATGTGTATGTTAGAAGAAAACCATCAGTTTCTCCACAATAGACTGCGGCACAAACAAATGTTTTTATCATTCTGCACAAAATCCACCTGTTTTTGTTCTGTAAATAGTACGCAAAACGTCACTTTATTATCCTAGGACCTAAAAAATCAGCTGTGATCTTCTTTAAGTCCTAGGACGTAAAAAGTCAGCTGTTTGCTTTATCTATACATGATAGGAGCGTTCCTTACCACACGTTATAAAAAGTACTAGTAGCCTGTCGCGGCTTCGCTCGCGATCACAACGCAATATTATACTGACATCCCCGTATAAATATTGTGTTACCGTTCCAAAGCCAACATGACCTGCTGATTAACTGTGTGTACTCTATCCAGTGATTGCTTACAACTTATAGTTATTTCCCAATGTTAAGCTTATGGGAAAAAACTCAACTTTAAGGGGTCCCAGGGCCTCACTCACAAATTATCTCTCTATAAAAAAGGTTTCCTGCACAACTTCACGTTAGGCTCTTTCCAATGACACCAACAACATGAAAATTGGTTCAGTAGATTAGGAGTGATTTATTGTCACAATAAACCTGCTCGTCTATTAAATAAGTACTAGTAGCCTGTCGTGGCTTCACTCGCGATCACAACGTAATATTATAGTGACATTCCCGTATAAATATTGTGTTACCGTTCCAAAGCCAACTTGGCCTGCTGATTAACTGTGTTTACTCTATCCAGCTGGATGCTTAAAACTTATAGTTATTTCCCAATGTTAAGCTGATGGTAAAAACTCAACTTTAAGGGACCCTGGGCCTCACTCACAAATTATTTCTCTATAAAAAAAGTTTCCTGCTCAACTTCACGTTAGGCTCTTTCCAATGACACCAAAAACATGGAAATCGGTTCAGTAGTTTAGGAGGAGTAATAGTCACAAAAAACCTGCTCACCTATTCAATAAGTATAGATTGTTTGTAAATAACATAAATTTAAACACTGTATATTACTTACTTTGTAAACATAACCTCAAAAATACAACTTTATAGTTACAATTTTCAACGATTAAAAGTTAAATTCCGCATTTTGATGAAAAAACGTTGTTCATCACTCGGAGCAAAAGTGTCTTTTTGGTGCTTAATTGCTTTTAAAAGCTCGGCTGCGCCTCGCTTTTAAAACACGATTGCGCACCAAAAAGAGCCACTTTTGCTCCTAGTGATGAAAACTACTATTTTCGCTCTATGAATCTTCCCGGTATAAATGGAACCGATCGTCAAACCCAGTAATATTAATACATGAAGATTTCGAAAACATACTCTCAACTCACACAAACCACTTACTGAAAACGCATTTCAAAATCTATGACAATTCTTACAAATTTAAACTTAAAATGAAAATAACCGGTAAATAATAAACATTTCTGTAATTTTTCTGTATATTTAGTTGTTCCCTGCCAGCATTATTTCTGCTGTAACTTTAATGCCTTACGCACAGTTTATTGGGATGTAATTGTTCTACTCCTGCCTGGTGCAGTAGTTGGACAAATGCGGTTTCTCGCTGCAGAGAGTCCGTCAAATCATTTTTCAAAGAGCTCAAACTTCTTAATTTTCCTAGGATTTACATTTTTAAAACATTAATTTTTTTAAAGATAACCATAGTATTAATCCAACCCCTTATTCCAGTCTAAATATGATCTTAGAAACAAATGTAAATTAAATATTCCTCACCATACTACTTAATTTTTCGAACACCACACCTATTACTCGTACAATGCTACGTAAAATATTTAATGCCCTTTCTGATGCCCTTTGAACTGAACAATATATTTTTTAATTTTAAAAGAAAACTTAAGATTTTTTTATTGAAAAAGGACTAGAGTAACAAAAAAAAAAAAAAAATATTTAAAAAAAAAAATAAAATAAAATACAAATCTTTTTTCTATTGAAGGGGAAAAGGGATTTTTTTATTCTGTACAGGACTACGTTAATAATAAATAAGTTGGTATATTTCTTGTATAATTAAGACTTGTCTCTGTATTTTAATGTTAAAATCTACATAGACGCAAGCCAATGCATGTATTTATGTTTCATGGCAAGAAAGGATATTTTATTTGATTAAAAATTTATTTGCTAAAGCGAGAATTTTTTTATAGTAATGGGTAATTGGTTAGAAACATCTAAAATCCTAGAGAGTTTCCAGAGTCCAGCACAACATGTTATTCTGTA
Source organism: Allygus modestus (assembly GCA_963675035.1). Taxonomy (NCBI): domain Eukaryota; kingdom Metazoa; phylum Arthropoda; class Insecta; order Hemiptera; family Cicadellidae; genus Allygus; species Allygus modestus. Next base: position 452,885,570 of record OY776111.1, read on the forward strand.
CAGGACTACGTTAATAATAAATAAGTTGGTATATTTCTTGTATAATTAAGACTTGTCTCTGTATTTTAATGTTAAAATTTATATAGACACAAGCCAATGCATGTATTTATGTTTCATGGCAACAAAGGATATTTTATTTGATTAAAAATTTATTTGCTAAAGCGAGAATTTTTAATAAAATGGGTAATTGGTTAAAAACATCTAAAATCCTAGAGAGTTTCCAGAGTCCAGCACAACATGTTATTCTGTACAGGACTACGTTAATAATAAATAAGTTGGTATATTTCTTGTATAATTAAGACTTGTCTCTGTATTTTAATGTTAAAATTTATATAGACACAAGCCAATGCATGTATTTATGTTTTATGGCAATAAAGGATATTTTATTTGATTAAAAATTTATTCGCTAAAGCGAGAATTTTTTTATAGTAATGGGTAATTGGTTAGAAACATCAAAAATCCTAGATAGTTTCCAGGGTCCAGCACAACATGTTGACTAGAGGTCTCTGAGGGTGGTGTCAAGGTCGGGAGGCTGGATGCGTTCCAAAACATTGGCACAGAACCAAAGATACTCCCAATCATCTTTACATAAATATTCCATCATTGGAGTGGAAATCCACGGTTACTGAGAGACAAAAATGCTGATTTATGTTGAATACCATAAAACTGCGGGGCAGGATGTGGGAAAGAATGTACATACGGGTGGTATAAAATGTCTTGATTACCTGGCTGTGGCATAAGACATAAACATTGATAAGCAACGATAGTCTTTGAGATCGTTTGCTTGATATTGCACTTATTCACTACCCTGTGCTCTGAAGTTCCGTTGCTCGGTCTCTTGGCTCGAAAAAGTATTAGTTTCCTCTATTTTTATCACTAATTGAGAAATTATAAATTTGCGAATATATATTGCTTAGAACGAGATGCGCAATGGAGCAAATACAATCTTGGTCAAACTATTGATCTCTTTGTTATATTTTGTATGACAAAGACTTTCAAAATTTGTTTTTGAAGCAACACAACAGTGGAAAAAATCTCCTACAAGTCCGGAGAACAGATCTCGGTGAAAACCCCTGAACTTCGGCCTTTGGGCCTTAAGCCTCGGTAATTGGTAGACCGTACTTCGGCATCGTTAATCTAAACTTAACAAATTCAGTGGATATTCAAATGTTATGGTCACTGTATTATCATTAGTACCTGGGGGGCCAAGCTTTGCTCGGGGGAAGGCCAGTCAGTTTGTTTAGATGACTTGTAGTAATATTTCATCACTTCCCCCTACTGATAATCAGATCAGTATAACTCATTTGCCTCTTTTCTAAATTTTTAAGGTCACTCCAGTTGTTATTTTTAGATCAATGTCCCTTTGATTTATTATACTACTCTATATATGCAAATCAAATCTCAAATCTTTTAATCTCTGCTCTAAGGAAACCACATGTTAATAATCATAAACAACATATTACTTTGACAGTTCCCTGGTTGATTATGAACAGCTGTTAAAATTCTTTTGTTTTGATTTGAAACTCCATAAGCCCAATGTTAATTTGTTTAACTTTTCATTTTAGTTTTTTACATTATTTGATTTTTCCTGGGGATGAGGCCTGTCTAGAACGTATTTTTATCCCAGAAATTAGTTATTTCGAACATTTGAAGAAAATCGTTGGAGCCGTTTTTGAGATCAGTGTCGCAAGCAAGCAAACCTTACTCATATTAGAGTATAGGATAGGATTTGTTGTTGGAATACGAAGTTATATAATTAATAAACAATTATATTACATTTTTAACTAGTTTCGAACAGAATGGGAATTTAAAAAACTTCACGAAATGTTTTGCATAAATTTAACTATTCTACAAATTAAAATTCATCTTTACGAACAAGAACACGAAAAAAATTGTTTTAAGGTAGGTCTCTTACAAGAGACAGTGAATCTGAACAGTAACAGCGAAGCAACTAAGTAACACCTGTGCTCCAGACACGATGACGAATATAAATTATCTCTGCGATGTGCTATCTCTTATCTCTTATCAGCAGGTGATAACGAGTCTGCGGAAGCGAGCTTCTGTATAACCGTCACCTGCATTGCTCACACTTGGTTTTTAAGTTGCCTGAAATAGAGACTTAAAAATTGATGAGGCTCCAGTCACGTCAAATTTCGCGTTTCTTCCTGCTTCTCCCATAAGGCTAATGTTAATTTGAAATCCCGTTTCAACTCAAAGGGTTATTTTAAATAATTGATTCATGGTTCATCTTAAAAAACAGAAAAGTACCTTGCGATTTCAGTGAACAGAATTTCTATAGGCAAATAATAATCGTCCAGTAAAATTCCAAAATATTCAACAATTGTGATTTTTGTTATGGGTTAACTATTTACGGTATCAAAATTCTGCTCCCTGAAATCGCTAGATGTTTTTTGGTCTGTAAAATGAGCCATAAAACAAAGATTTCGAGCAATCCTTTGAGAAGGGAAGGGATTTAAAAGTCAACATTGACTTATGAAGAAGCAGGTAGAAACAGATGACTGATGAAGACAATGTTGCATCTTAAAATTGTAAAGTCTCTTGACAAAACAATAGGTAAGTTGATCGTTTTGTGGTTTTGCCCCTGTTTGTGGGGGCTTACACACCCCGCCTTGCGTAACTCATTTTTTTCGTTATTTCAACCTACCCCTCACAACGTAAGGTATGAACGCCAGTCAATATATATATATCCAGCTTGGGTTCCAACGCAACTGTTTTTTTTCCATAAGGTTAAACCTTGCAAATAACTGGTTTATGAGACATTTAGTATGAATAAATATTAGAGAGTATATATATTTTGTTGTTTTATTTTATATAAAAACTATAACGTATTCTAAGAATTATTTATAAATTATTGAGGTTAATAACTTCGTCTAATGTGATTATTCATTGCATACACGTTTGAATAACATTGATTTTTTAAATTCAATTACTGTAAACCAGAAAACCCTTTCTGATCCGTCAATTAATTACTACTCCAAATGAGCTACTGAAGTCAAGTTACTGGAATCAAGCTACTGAAGTTAAGATACTGGATGCATGGTGCTGAATTATGCTTCTGAAACTAAGCTACTGGAGGCACGCTATTGAATTAAACTACTGAAGATAAGTTATTCTATCGAAGTCAAGATGCTGGAATAAAGCTACTGAAGTCCAGCTTCTGAAGTCAAGACCTATGGAATGTCTTCAATCACGGTGTAACAATAAACATTTACGACAATGACGTAATTGTATGTTAGAAACGTAATGCAGTCCTGTTTGAAATGTTTAGGAAAAAATACGTTTTTGATGTTCAAGACGAATAAAGAAACAAAAGATTATGACGCCAACAAAATTACGTCACTAATCTTGTTTGTTACAGTTTAACAGAAAGTTACTTCAACAGTAAGTCCTTGGTGGTGGTCGCACCACTAATGCAACACCTGACAGCTGGATACAGGAGCTCAGCTGTTATCAGTGAGTGATAACGCGATACTGTATCAGTATAATCCTATATCCGTATAATGGTTCAATGATACAATGATTCTGATCGCTATTATACATAATTCCTTCTAAACAATGTAGAGTGTCGCAACCGCAATGAAAGGAGCTTTTAAAATACTTGGTTGTCGACTGGATCTATTTGCATTCACTACCTCTATGTTGTTAATTAACCAGTTGCATATATACGACTGCTTCTCGTGAATGTATCTAATAGGTAGGATAACATTCATAGGTCGAGCTTTGCTCGGTGAAGGTGAGGGTGTGGGGGGGGGGGGTGGAGCAAGCAATAAAAAAAATAATATTCAACGGATGTCTAAAACGTTTTGAAATAATCTATTTTGTTATTAATAAAAATTCAGTAATAAAACTCTTGGGTTATATTCTTACTCTAATTACTAAGTCTTTAACGGCCATATTTTTCTATCGGGGGACAAATAATTAATAAAATAAATAAATAAAATTGTCTTTCATAGTGGAGCGTTTTTATGAACATGTACATGGTTTTCCAAAGAACTCGAGTGACATAAAACTGATTTACAAAGTTATTTACAACAAAAATAACCCAATAACATTCTACCATGTTACATGACTTAAAACTAACAAAATTAACCTAATCAAAAACCTAATATTTTAAGTCTGTTTATTTAATAACACATAGTGCAATCTTTTTTTAAAAATCTTTTGACTGACCAACTCATGGCCGATACTGGACGATAGAGAGTTAAGGAGCTTTGGAGCAAAATTATTATTATTGCATTAATAAATCTTTGTAGTGTCGATAAAAACTACAGTGATGAAAGTTTATACATCACTCATTTATTTTTTTTTAGTTAATCAATATTTAAGAAAATAAAATTTTGATCCTTTAAAAACTTTAAGTGAAAATAAATGTTTTTGTTACCATTCTCATACAACACAAAAAAAACTCCGTTACAAAAAGAGTAATGTAATGCTTGTTTTATTTGAGTTAAATCAGTAAAAATTATTAATTAAATAAATAATGGATTTGTTATAGTATTTAAAGATGTTTTGATTTTTTTTTAGTAACGTACAACTTTGCTTTGTACAACATGCTTTGTAAAATGATGTTTTAACCGTACTTAAAAACATAAATTGCACTTTTAGTTATCTCAAATGTTCCACTTGCAAAACTAAACTAACCTATGATAAATTATTTATTTGATTCGTACATAATATACCTTATATAGGCATTGCGCTTTTTCATCCAAGATCCTTTTTCTTAAGTTAACTTTCCAAAAATTAACTTTTTCAGAGCCCAAAACCATATACATCACCAACGGGAAGAAGATTTTGACAGGTTGTAACAGATACAATAAAGTGTTAGGAATTCCCAGAAGCTATATAATCCACGTATAAATAAAAATAGGAAAAAAATTAAATAATGAAATTTCCCAAAACTACTAAAATATATACAAAATTATACGAACTGATATAGGCTGTAACAGGAAAAAACACGATTAGAAATTGCTGATATTAGAAAAACAGATTTACTTGGTAAATATTTGTGAATTATATACATTCAACAGTTAAACAAATTTTACAAATTTTAAACACAAAATCACATTTTACATTTCAACTTCAAACAAACACATCACATTCCTGCACAAAACTCCCATATCTAACTCCTATATATTAAAAAAAATTGTAAAATATATTAATAAAATATATTTTTTAATCGATATTATACTAATTTAAATTAAATTAAAAAACAGAAAAATCTTACTTTTATATCCATGCTGGAAACTACGAGCACTCGCGAATTCGAACTGGACGGGAAACGTTCCAAACCCTACGCCCGGTGAGGACCGCGGCGCTTGCACTACTGAGGTACTGAGCTGAGGCCCACTGTCACAGCTGATAGCGCCCCCTCCCCCCCTCGGTACTGCACAGTGCACACATACGTCACAGGCATGCATGACCCCAGGCTAATAATAAACATTACCGCACCAGTTGGCTTGGTGTTAACCGTATTTTGATGTGGTCCATGTTGAACTTTGAATTTTGAAAAGTGGAAATTTTGAGGAAATTTTAGGGGATGAGTCAGAATTGTGTTGCAGGTTATATTCGTTTGGATTTTATAGATTTTTGAATATTTTTTGAGCCAGTTAAATATATTTAAATAAAGGTTAACTTAACAAAAGTTTTTTAAAGTTTAAGTTTAAAGTTTTTACTGCAGCTACATACAACTACATAAACAAACTTTATAAGAACTATTTATGAAACACTTAAAGGTAATCATCACACCAAGTAAGTTAGTAAAAATAATAAAACAGTAGAAGAGAAATAATGGAGTAAAAATATAATAAACATTTTATTTTATTTAAAGGTTAGTTTTAATTTATAACGAGTTCGCACGCAGCACGCTGACGTGAGGGAAGTGAATTTCCACAACAACTTTTAAAATTCAAAATCAGTGTAAAAACATAAATTTAGTCAAATTTTTATTGAAATTTGAAAACATTGATTTTTTGGCTGTTCTGATGCTCCTGTTTTCATTTACTTGCAAAGCTGGGAATTCAATTTTGCACATTATAAGGTTAGGAGAAGGTCCAGACAGGATTGAAAGTAGGCGTGAGGTTGCTGGGGATGATAAAAGTACTCTAACAAAGGAGTAGCAGGCTTTTCTAGTGTAAAACCCCCATAAGACAACGTACTGTGATTAGTCGACACACATTTTCTTTAATAACTCGGTAAATATTTATGCTAGAATGACGAGAGAGGGCTTAAAACTTTCGCCTCTCTAATTCCCATATTTTTAAATGCATCAATTTTACATCCGGGTCTTTTCTGACCCTTTTTGGGCCCATATGAGCCCTTTGTTAACATATGATTCCGGAGCAAAAACGAACTAAGAACATTTGCAATATCTCCAATAAGTCTATCGTTGATACAGGAAATTGGCTGCCGATACCTGCTAGTGCTTACTTCTTCATACATAGCGTAAATTACCAAACAAAATAACTTAAAATAACAATGATGCTTACACGCTTTAAAAAATATAATACTATGATTACTATAACATACATAAGAAGATACAAAATAATTTATATTGGTTATTTATATATTAATTGCATCTTTGGATGACTTAACGTTTTGTCCTCCATTTGTCGTTTTTATTTATATTTGATATAACTTTGTTCTAAATTTTCAAGTCCATAGTTTAAAATAAACAAGATCCTGCCCGGAAAACGACAATTGCAACCATTACAGTAAGGACTTGCGTTGCGTTTACGCCCCATAATATTTGTCAAAACACTGAGGAATGTTTTAAAGTTGTTTGAAAAGCTCTTTCAAATTTGTGTTTTTGTTAACCTGTCTACTGTGGAATCATGTATATTAATTACAACTTAAACTTTACATTCACAACTTACTTCACTTAACACCAACTCATAAAATGACGAGGTGTACAAATAAATGTACAAATATGCTGAAGTGCTCACCTCGATCTTTTTAAGGTTTCGGGTTCGATCATATGCAGAATCAAAATACCTCCGTAGCAGCAAACCTGCGTACTCAGCGAATTTCCAATGCATATATATGTATCTTAATACTACATAAAGCCACATACCAAGTTTCATCAATATACATTCATAAATAAACGATTTATGACATTTTAATTATTCTCCATAAGAATAACATGGCGGCTGAGTATGCAGGTTTGCTGAAGAAAGGAACACAAAAAGGGGGTTTCACACAAATATCAATATAACTCATGTAGGTAAAGCCACATACCAAATTTCATTAATTTATTTTCATAATGAAGGCAGATAACACGTTACTTATTCTCCATAAAACATGGGGCTGAGTACGCAGGTTTGCTGCTACGGGAGCCTTTGGTAAAAAATTGTTTTTTGAGCAAATATCAATGGTCCACAACCAGATGAAGCCGTATACCAAGTTTCGTCAGTATACATTCATAAATAAGCGAGATATAAAATTGTTCTTTTCCTCCATAAGAATAACATTAGACAACGTACTGTGTTTAGCACTTTCAATATCTCGGTAACCAATTGACGTAGAGAAATTATCAAAATACCAAATTGTGTGTTTTTTAAGCTGAATCGAATGGGAAAAACTAAAGTTTGACTATTTCCAAAATTATATGTAAAAAATTCGAAAAACCCATTTTTGGGGTACAAAGCCCCCCAAAATACCCCTTCGGGTAGAGCGATCTGGCTGGTTTTCGAACTTAAAGTCATAAATGTTGCTTTACACGTTTATACCAAATTTCATCAAAATCGGATAATTTTTACGAGAGTTATCGTGCTCACGGACACACATATATATCTATATCTACAGTTTCGAACGATGGTGTTTTTGGGGTCTGGGGACCTCAAAACGAAAAGTTATCATGGTCCCGGGCCTAGGTCTTACCATGCCGACTACGGTAATAGCTTCTTCCCTATAGGGGAAATTCGCTAAACATTTTTAAAGTTTTGAAATAGGCTCTTGCTGCCATATTTGCTCTTGTTTGTCGGCCTAAAGCCCCCCACACACGGTCGACCATGTTGGCCGAGCCGCTCGATCCCAACACGCTCGGCCAACACGTTCGACGTGTATGGGCGCCGTTCCAACATGCTCGACACATATGTGTTGGATTCGATGCTCGGCTTGACAGGACGGGCCAACTCGAGCCGAGCGCCCAACATGATAGGTAGTGTGTGGGCGACGTCGAGCGCCTCGACGGACACGGCTTCAGTCAGCCTGCAGTGGTAGCCGTACCTAGTTGTGTTTAGTGTGTATAGTCTTGTTTATTTACTGTTTATTGTGAAACAAGCCCAAGAAGCTCTTCAAAAGTTTCCTGATTCATTCGCAAATAGTTTTTAAAGTCTGGATGCAAGTTCGGACAACCACATGTGACTGAACTTATTTCTGTCCAAAAACCACTTCTTAGACCAAACGCGTCGCTGTTTTATTTTTTTTGTAGAACATAATATATATATACACCATATGCACCATTCTTTATAATACACCACCACAAACTGCCAAAGCCGAGTCAAAATCCATCGCGCTAAACTGACGATCGCGCTACACTAGAAGGCTCGATCCGCGGTTCGAACGTGAAAGGACGCCTCCCAACTTCCAACCTGACACCCAACCCAACGGCTCGGCCAACTTGCTCGACCGTGTATAGGTAGCTTTAGGAGCTGTTGTTATTGAACCTTCTAGAATGTTACAGTTACAGTATTCGGGCAAAGTTTCTCCAATATTTTGTGAACATTTTTAATTCTCCATGTATTATGGACATTGTTCGCTTTAATATTGTTAATTTTTAAGTTGAGGTTGATTGTTACTATTATAAACATACCATGATGTAAATACCAGACATAGGCGTGCTCTTGCTCATGTTTAGTGACGTCAATTTCGTGGGTTAATCAATCGTCCATCAAACCATCTTCATCTTGTTGTCAACGTGTTTATTTTAATTTTTTATTTAAATTAATATAGTGCCGTATAGATATTCAAAACGTAGAATTTATAATTGGTTTCAGCAAGAAAGTAAACCGTTTTAGAGAACATTATATGTAAAATAAATATCTGCCCCATATTTAAATTGTTGTAGCCTATACATTTAAGCACAATAAAACTGTATTTGAAAAAATCAAAGTATTTTAAAATCGAATTTATTATAACTTTAACCACTGTTTTAACCATGCATGTAGTGTAATTAAGTTAAATTAACTAATTTAGATAGGGATATTTATTGTAAATAAAATGTAATTTATGAATAAATAAAAATATTATTTTTATTTATTTTATTCCGTAAAATATTATTGCTATTCTGACAAACTGTGTCTACAGTTTAAATTGATTGCTTGACGACTAATTTCTAAAAATATTGTTTCTATGTATGTGAAAATATAGCCAAAAAATATTGTTGTTGTTGTTGTTAAAATGTTCTTTCAGTATTTAGTAAATCTATCCTGCCATAATCAATTAATCTAAGCTCCATAAATTAAATTTATACTACGATTACACGTCAAATATTATTTAAAACTAATTATAGCAATGTTAAACACTTTTCGATGCAAAATGTGGAGTTTGTGAACGGATTTTTATATAGCAAATCTGGTATAATTTCGAATTATTTTACTTGGTGGAGGACGAAAAGGAAAAGTTTGGTAAAAATAAAACACATTATGTTCAAAATCATAACTTATGACGTCAACATCGGAGGATGCGCAGAACGTAACAAATTTGGCCGGCGTTGGAGCACACCAATGTCTGGTCATACATATTTATGGAAATTTACTTTCCTGATCAGTGGAGCCCTGATCTCTGTCTCCCTTTCTCCCTGTGAGTGGGGCGGGGTGCTGACTATTGACGAATGATCGTTATCGTCAAAACAGCTGATTGATTTGTGGGTGAAGGGAAGAAAGGGGAATCTAGCGCAACAGGCAATAACAGCGGGTTTAGATAGCATATTGAAAGTACTAAACACAGTACGTTGTCCAATGTTATTCTTGGAGAATAAGAAAAATGGTATATCTCGTTTATTTACGAACATATCCTTTCGAAACTTGCTGATAGTTCCCATGTCGGCAAACCTGCGTACTCAGCCTCTATGTTATTCTAATGGAGAATAAGTGAAACGTTATCTCCCTTAATTATAAACATTTTTACTAAACATGTTTTATTAAAACAATTAATAAAACTTGGTATGCAGCTTTACCTAGTTGATTTATATTGATATTTGTATAAAAAGCCATTTATTGTTTTACTTGTTTCAGCAAACCTGCGTACTCAGACGCCACGTTATTCTTATGGGGAATTACAATTTTATAAATCGCTTATTTATGAATGCGAATTGATGAAACTTAGTTTGTGACTTTATGTTGTATTATATATGTATAGGAAATTCGCTGAGTACGCAGGTTTGCTGTGACGGGGGTATTTTTCACATGTAATCTTTAAAAAATCAAAAAAACATATTTCGTACTTTTTTAAACTAGAGCATTTTCACTTCTAGCTTTTATGGTTTTAGCGTTTTAATAAAATAATAATTTCAGCATGACATTTAATACTTTTGTTACACACGATTTTGCAATTCTGGTCCTTCCCCCGCATCTTTTTGCAGGCGATGTTCTCTGCAAACAAACGTGGACTGGACTAAAATTCTGCGTAGGATGATGTGACGAGGTATTTACCCGAACAAGGCCGAACAGTGGAATTTGAAGTGGGCGGGCTATTTCAGGGCACCCATTAAATTCTGGTAAACACCTGCAATTATCAGCACAAACAGTGAGCGCACTTCACCCAGTGTGGGTATTGTTGTGTTGAGGGTTGGCAGTTGGCAGCCATTCCGTCAGCTGACAGACATGTTGGCACCACTGGAGTTCATACTGACAGATCAGCTGGTTGGTACTTGTTCAATGCTTCATACTCTGATTACCTTTGTTGGTACAGGTTTGAGGAACGTTGGTAAAAGAAGACGAGTTCGCACGCAGCACGCTGACGTGAGGGAAGTGAATTTCCCCATAAAAACTTGTAAAACTCAAAATAAGTGTAAAAACAAAAATTTGTCCAATTTTAATTGAAATCTGAAAACATTTATTTTTTGGCTGTTCTGATGCTCCTTGTTAGGAATATAATACCTGCAATGTTATGAATACATTTCTGCGCATTATAAGGTTAGGAGAAGGTCCAGTCAGGCTTAAAAGTAGGTACGGGGTAACTGGGAATGAAACAAATACACCAACAAATGAATAACATGCTTTTCTAATGTAAAAACCCCATAAGACAACGTACTGGGTTCAGCCGATATATATTTTCTTTAATAACTCGGTTAATATTTACGCTAGAATGACGAGAGAGGGCTTAAAACTTTCGCTTCACTAATTTACATCTTAATACGTGCATTAATTGTACGTCCGAGGCTTTTATAATCCTTTAGGGCCCAAAAACCCGAAATTTGAAAGAATATAATCCCCAAAAAAGGGGTTTAGAGTTTTCCGATTGTTTTGCTCAACGAACTTGTCCAACTGATTATAGAAAGGAACATCCCTACCAAATTTTAAGTAGATCGGACAAAAAATGCGACCGCTAGAGTGCCTACCCATATATATATATAATTTTGAACGACCCCCAAAACGTGTTCAGGGGGTCACGTTAGGAACTTCTATGGTGGTCCCGGGCTTAAGTTTCACCGTGCGGGTCATGCTAATAGTTCACTTTCCATAGGAAATTCACTAAAAACGCTAAAGTCATAATGTTACGAAATAACGTTTAAAGTAACAACATGAGTAATAGGTTATCTAAAATGTGATATAGTGAATTGCCAGTTTAAATATGTATGTAAAAGGCGATTAGTTATGTTCTCTTATACATAGAAGTATTGGTTTTGTCACTTATATTTTTAACTCACTTCTTTCGTAACAGTGAATAATTCTTTTATGACTAGATAAGCAACAAGATATTCGCGGCAATTTTATACGACAGTTTATTTGCACACTAAACCATACAAATTTTAAACATTTCCATGCGGTTATCTAATTTTCACTTTTTCAGAAATTTTGTATGTATCAGTAAAAATAGCTACCTACTATATGAAAATATATAACAAAATTATAAATGGCCGATAGATATATATTCATAATACTGGCTGCATCTCCTTAAAAACTATCGAATTAAAATATCGAACTTACTAATATCGATACATCTATATAAAGATATCGCATAATCATCGTGTTTAAATTAATTTTAACGCCCTTGAAATACCATTTATAAGAATTAAACTGTTATATTAACATCAACAACAAATTATAGTACTCCACCTAATAAACGAATTTAAATATTAAATTTATACGAGCGGCTATTAAATTAACTTGAACAGAAAAATACCCCCGTCGCAGCAAACCTGCGTACTCAGCGAATTTCCAATGCAAAATATATGTCTCAATACCACATAAAGCCGCATACCAAGATTCATAAAAATATATTCACAAATAAGCGATACATCAAATTTTAATCATTCTCTATAAGAATAACATTGGGAATGAGTATGCAGGTTTGCTGCAACAAGGAACACAAAAAATGGATTTTTATGCTAATATCAATATAACTCAACTAGGTGAAGTCGTATACCAGTTTTTATCCATTAATGTTCATAATTAAGGGAGACACAGCGTTTAATTATTCTCCATAAGAATAACATGGGGGCTGAGTACGCAGGTTTGCTAATACGGGAGCCTTTGGCAAAAACTTTTTTTGAGCAAATATCAATAGACCACAACGAGATGAAGCTGTATACCAAGTTTCGTCAGTATACGTTCACAATTAAGCGAGATATACAAATTTTCTTTTCCTCCATAAGAATAACATTAGACAACGTACTGTGTTTAGCACTTTCAATATCTCGGTAACCAATTGACGTAGAGGAATGATCGAAATACCAAATTGTGTGTTTTTTAAGCTAAATTCAATGGTGAAAACTAAAATTTGACTATTTCAAAATAATATGTAAAAAATTCAAAAAACCCATTTTTGGGGTACAAAACCCCCGAAAAATACCCCTTAAGGTAGAGCGATATGGCTGGTTTTCGAACTTAAAGTCATAAATGTTCCTTTACACGTTTATACCAAATTTCATCAAAATCGGACCTTTTTTACGAGAGTTATCGCACCCACGTTCACATATACATATATATATATATATATATATATATAAAGTTTAGAACGAATGGTGTTTTTGGGGTCTGGGGACCTCAAAACGAAAAGTTATCATGGTCCCGGGCCTAGGTCTTACCATGCCGACTACGGTAATAGCTTCTTCCCTATAGAGGAAATTCGCTAAAACTTACTTCCCTGTATATAACTGTTATGTAAAACCAACCAGAGCTCTATCCAAATGATAAATGTTGTACATCTCTCTTTCAGTAACAATCTAAAATAATTCAGTTAACTGATTTATTCTACATTCCAGGAAGGTTATTAGTGAATTTCCTTTGGAAACTGAACTATTAGCATGACTTGCACGGTGAAACTTAAGCCCGGGACCACCATAGAAGTGCCTAACGTGACCCCCTGAACACGTTTTGGGGGATCGTTCAAAATGTTATATATATATATATATGTGTGTTTGCACTCTAGCGGTCGCATTTTTTGTCCGATTTACTTTAAATGTGGTAGGGACGTTCCTTTCTTTAATCAGTTGGACAATTTCGTTGGGCAAAACAATCGGAAAACTCTAAACCCTTTTTTTTGGGATTAATCATTCAAATTACGAGTTTTTGGGCCCAAAAAGGGTCACAAAAGCGCCAGATGTAAAATCAATGCATGTTAAAAGATGGGAATTAAAAAGACGAAAGTTTTAAGCCCTCTCTCGTCATTCTAGCATAAATATTTACCGAGTTATTCAAGAAAATGTGTATCGGCTAAACACAGTAGGCCTACGTTGTCTTACGGGGGTTTTATACTAGAAAAGCCTGTTACTCCTTTGTTTAAGTACTTTTATCATCTCCATCAACCTGACGCCTACTTTTAAGCCTGTCTGGACCTTCTCCAAACCTTATAATGCGCAAAATTGTGTTCCCAGCTTTGCAAGTAAATGAAACCAGGAGTATCAGAACAGCCAAAAAATCAATGTTTTCAGATTTCAATAAGAATTGGACAAATGTACGTTTTTTACACTGATTTTGAGTTTTAAAAGTTGTTATGTGGAAATTCACTTTCCTCACGTCAGGGTGCTGCGTGCGAACTCGTTTAATTTCATGCAGCACGGATTGTAAACAGTTGTTATCTTCTAAACTGATTACCAGTTACTTGACCAGTTACCAGTTACCAGAGACTTGTAAGAAACGCCTCAGAATAGTCCCAGGACTACCTTAAGACTGGTCTATACCAGTTTTGAGGCTGACATTGGGTACAGCAAATGAAGTTGTCATTACATATGGTAAGTCTTTTGGCTGTCCATTATGACTAACTTCCCTTTCACCTTTGGTCCCTCCATTTGCAGCGGCTAGGGACAGAGTCTCCGGGTTTGGTCCCTCCTGCCAACCTGAGAATGAATGGTCCCTGGCTGTTGTACATGGATACCCTGTCAGTTGAGTTGACCTGTTGGAGGGCAAAATGAGGGTCCCCTGTTGAGAGCCTCATCCCAGCTGTCACAGGGGCACGGGAATTGGCCCTCTGAGGGGTCGATTTGGCTGCCGTCCCTTCCCACCCTTTCCTTTCCTGCTATATCCTATCTTTCCGGTAACCTTCGCAATATTCCCGCTTGTGGAAGAGGTGACTAGCAGCAAAGCTGGGGTTTCCTAATCCGCCAATAACAACAACAACAACGCCTCAGAATAGGCCTCAAAAAACGTGTTCATCAAACTTATCCATATTTTAAGTGCAAAAATAATAAACTTATTGAAAAATTCAAGGTGATTTTTAGTATTTATCTATAAGATTTAACCTCTTGGAAGTGCATACTAAATTAGGTAAGTTAGGGTTTAATTATTTTATTTGACAAACAAACCTTGCTTAAGCAATTTTCTATAGTATTTGTTACAAATATAAGACACATTTTTGCCATTGCATCATGAATTTTTAATAATTTTTACAGTAACTTTTACATAATTTAAATTAATGTTTAACTCCAGGATAATGGATACGATTCAAAATATTTTTAATTTTTCAAAAGCTTATAAGATATAACTTATATAACACGTTAAAACCAGAGTAAAACTTTTGATAGTAACGCGTCATTCCTAGATTCCATTCACTTTGTAGTTCGAACCAAACCCATTCGCAGTATCTATTCACTCTAATCCGGTCGTGCTTTGATCTGCAGACGAACGGTTTCAAAACATTCAAATCTGGCCATTCAAGGTAGAATCCCTGATAGCATGAGTCATTCTGCAGAAGTGCATCATCGGTGCATGCATGCAAAACAGTAGAGCAGATGCCTATCTGCCGCCATCAGCTGATAAACGTGACGTCACAGGGTCAAGGTTTCGACAAACAAACAGCCAGAAGTGGAACGGTGACGTGGTGCCCGCTCTGGTATGTGATAGGTTTTGGCTTCATTTGGACGATGCTTTCGTTGTCCATTGGATTTCTTTATATATCACAATATGCATCTGCAGAAGAGACGTACATTTTTTAGTGAATTTCCTATGAAAAAGTGAACTATTAGCATGACCCGCACGGTGAGACTTAAGCCCGGGACCACCATAAAAGTTCCTAACGTGACCCCCTGAACACGTTTTGAGGGGTCTCTAAAAACTTTATATACACATATATATATATATATCTTTATATATATATGTATGTGTGTTCGCACTCTAGCGGTCGCAATTTTTGTCCGATTTACTTCAAATTTGACAGAGACATTCCTTTTATAATCAGTTGGACAAGTTCGTTGGGCTTAACAATCGGAAAACTCTAAACCCCTTTTTGGGGATTTTAAGTTTTCAAATTTTGAGCTTTTGGACCCAAAAAGGGTCAGAAAAGCCCCAAATGTGCACTTATTGCACGTTAACTTATTGTACGTAAAAAAACAAAGATTTTAAGCCCTCCCTCATCATTCTAGCACAAGTACTTACCGAGTTATTAAAGAAAATTTTAATTGTCAAAATACATTACGTTGTCTTATGGGGATTTTACACTGGAAAAGGCTGTTTTTTAATATCGTAATATTAAGGCTGTTTTTTAATCTTAATATCGTTTATCACCCTCCATACCTCTATACTAACTTGTTATCCCGACAATACCTCCTTATAACCCTATAATGTACAACACTGGCATTCTATAGTGAATTTAAATATAAGCAGGAGATTCAAAACAGCAAAAAATAAAATCTTTCAATTAAAAAAAAATTTACCAGTGTTGGTTTAAACCTTTTAATTGACATTTTTAAGGTTTTAATGCGAAAATTCACTTCCCTCACGTCAGCGTGCTGCGTGCAATTTCGTTTTGTTTTAAATTGATTTGTTTTGGGTTAATAATTAGTGCCAGAAAACTTGTTCAATTCCCATCTTTGCTGAGTCAAATATAATTTGAACTACACTAGAACTTAAGATAACTTTTAAATTTGTATTTTTTTACTGCTTTTACAGTTCTCTGCTGTTTTGTATTGTTTCCAGCTTTGCCTGAATTTTGCCTAAGTGATTAAGCCCACAGCAATTTCTTAAGAGGAGGACTTCAGTCCTATGCGTCTCCCTGCTTCAATCAATAATAACCTGTGTCTACCTGCTTTCATAATATCCATGTTAGCTTTCAAAAACGGATTATCCTAAATCGATGATTTATGGTTCATTTTAAGTTTTTTTTTTTTTTTTTTTAAACTTAGCGATTTCAATGAATATGATTTTGATATCACAAATAGGTAGTTCACCCATAAAGAATCATAAATACTGAATATTTTGGAATG